>JAJJKC010000026.1:0-551059 GCA_022984845.1 Xylaria nigripes | reverse complement strand
TGCTCCACCATTGAGGTCTAGAATCTATGATGTTGGATAGGCATACAGACGTCCGTACCGGCTTTGCCATTGTATTTTGGCTTTTGTGGAGGAAAATGAAGATTATTGATTGTTTGATGTAGTGACTAGTCACCATGGCCGCAGTCGTCGTTCGGCTTTGACTTGTTGGAGCGCATGAGGTCTGTATCTCCCTCAGAATATCCCACAACACACAATCTGACTTTAATTAGGATAACGTTTTGCGATCAACTCGATGCCCAAGCCGTTTTCGCGATCCATGCAGAGAAACAGTCCTCGACGCTGATATCATGGCCAAACGAGTTGAAATTGCCGTCAAAGCCGTTATCGTCTTCTTAAAATCGCCCTACGGAGGGGCAATTTCTTCGACGGTTGTTTCTTCACTCACCGGAATATCGAAAGCACACGTTACTCGAATATACACGCAGACTTGCGAACGGGGTTTCAATCCAGCCCTTGAAAACTTTGTTCTCCGGGACGAATGGCTTCAAGATAAGCCTGGGGTGGGTCGAAAGACAAAGCAAACAGAGGAAGTCAAGACGCTTATTGTTGAAAGCATTGAAAAGAATCGAAATGGTCGTGAAAAGTCCTGTGCTGTTATTGCGGGTGAACTCAACACTATGGGATTCGACCTTTTGGCCTCAACAGTTCGTCTTGTTTTACGAAGCCTTGGATATAAGAAGACAAAGCCCACTCGAAAGCCAGGCCTCACAGATGAAATGAAGGCGGAACGACTTGCTTGGTGCCTCGAGCACAAGGATTGGACTCTTGATGATTGGAAAGCTGTGATTTGGACTGATGAAACTGCTGTGCTTCTCTGCCATCGCCGTGGAGGTTATCGAATATGGCGAAAAACAGGAGAAGCTATCGTCAAGAGTTGCATTCGTGAACGCTGGAAAGGATACAGTGAATTCATGTTTTGGGGCTGCTTTACATATGACCGGAAAGGCCCTTGCCATTGCTGGGGACCTGAAACTCCCAGCCAAAAAAAAGCAGCAGCAGCGCAAATCGATCAATGGAATGCCCAACTCGAATCGGTTTTACGAGAAGAGTGGGAGTTAAATAACGGAATGGCAAGACTTGGGTTACGCAATAAACCAGGGCGAAAGCCAGTTTGGAGATGGGACAACCAGCATGGCAAATTGACACGCAGTGGAGGGACTGGGATCGATTGGTATCGATATCAGAAGGAGATATTGCATCCTAAACTATTTCCTTTTGCGAAAGAATGCATGAAAGACAGACCCGACACCATCGTACAAGAGGATAAAGCTCCGAGCCACACACACCACTTCCAACAACACTTTTTTGACCTTGCTGAAGTACGGCGAATGATTTGGTGCCCCAATTCACCGGACCTCAATGCTATTGAGCCATGCTGGTACTGGATGAAGAGAAATACGACACGTAAAGGTCCGCCACGAAACCGAGAGCAAGCAAAAAGGATATGGAAGAAAACGTGGTATCAGGACCTTTTACAGGATCAAATAAGGGCTTGGATCGAACGAATTCCAGAGCATATTCAGAGAGTGATTGAACTCGGTGGTGGCAATGAATACATTGAAGGCAGGACTCACTATGGACCTAAACGTCCTCGAGGTCGGCCTAGCAAACAGTGATCAACAAGATGCCCATGTAAGTTTTCTTAAAAACCTGTGTTGTTTGGCTTCAGTCTAACAATAGTAACAAGTGAAGCATTTAGCACTCGGAACATGACTTATACTTCAACAAAAATCATCACATCAAAGGGGAAAACGAGATGCCCATACGTTTTAGAAGTGCTCATACCATTCACCTTTAGTCTTGGTATTACAAACAATTAGAGCGTTAAGACATTGCAATCAATACATTGCCCTTCTATGTGATTGCTCATTTTCAATATCAACATCCCTTTCAGATATCTCTCTCTCGAACTCCAGACAGCACCTTATGCGGTTTCTTGAGGTGATCGTCGTAGACCGCCTGCCACACCAACTAGATTGGAGACAGTATCACCATGAGCAGGACGCCCTAAGATATGCTGATTAGATTGACAGAAATACACTTGGTTATATGATGGGGGTAGGAACTTACAGTAAGGTACGCATCCACGGGCGCACCAGTTGCCTATCGGGTTGTGGGCATAGGACCGAATTAGATGGTTGATTAGAATCGACTCCAGAACCAAGATTAGGTCGCAGCGGGCCACCGGAAATGTGGTGAGATCCGGCAGCCCACCCCCATTGCATCAAGATCTAGGTTGGAAGACCTGATCTATGATGCTTCTGGGGGCCCTAAACCTGACATCTTGACGAGAACTACTTGAGCTTCGCTCAAGCGCTTGCACCGGCTTGAAATTGCCCCATACCATTGTCCCATACCAGACCAACAAGAAGGGGGATAGTATCACCATGAGCAGCACGTCTGAGGTGCGCTCAATGGCTTGCCCTTCCATCCGGCCGCATTCCGCCAGCATCAAACAGCTCCATACCATTGTCCCATACCATGGTCCCATATCATCGTCCCATACCACCGCCCCACACCACCGCCCCATACCATTGTCTCATACCAGCGGGACCAACAAGTTGGGGGATAGTATCACCATGAGCAGCACGTCTGAGGTGTGCTCAATGGCTTGCCCATTAGTCTTGTTATCCTTGGGTTCGACCAACAGCACCAACCATCCGAGCCCTGCACAACTCCCTTGCTCGGCGAGCACCAAATTTTCTCGGACCGGACCCACGGGGGGTATCTAAGGACAATTGTAAGCATTTATTGTTAGGCAGACTTGATAGGATACTAACCTTATATATAGATATGCTGCAAGGGCACCTTACCGCCATGGACGGCACGGATGAGGTGCGCCCAATGGCTCAACGCGGCTACGTTCTGCCAGCGTTGACTTGTCTCTTGTTGGACCAATATGGAAGTTGGCTTCGGCCCAAAAAAATCCCCAGTATTCATTGATGATTTGAATACTATTGGGTGGTTGGATTGATGAGAAGATATATATAAAAAAAAAAAAAAATTGATGTTGTGGGTTGAAAAATAAGGAACATACGCTAAGAACCGGTGCACGGATATAAACCAGGTTTTTAGCCTCAAAATTTTTTTTGTGCAGACACGTGACTGGTTACAGGTGTATATCATTGAATACACCTGTTTTTCTGATATTGGTAAAAGGAGAGTGTAGAAAAGAAAGTCTTGGGCTTTATGGGACTGTATCTGGGACGTGTAAGTCACAAATCAAGCTGATATGATATATCTAATATAATTTCTCTTAGAATAAGGCAACGCAAGAAGAATAAAGGCTCTAGTAGCTTAAGATCATCACCCTCTCCCTATTCGACCTTGACTCTGCTATTCCACGACTTTATCCTCGAATCCTCTCCGTATTCGACCTTTACTCCGCTATGCCACGAAACCCCTGTCCTCGAATCCTCTCCCCTGTCAGAGTTTGAAGCTCTAAGCCGCTGATTTCAAACTTGACAGGGCTTGCTAGAGGGTTTACACGTGAATTCCGAGCGTGACTATTACGAGTTCCTCTCAGCCGGTCGATTCCTGCTTCGCCTTTTGTTGCAAAAGTACACCTGACTCCCTGGATCGAGAAAAGGCAGTTTGCACAAGCGCCGTTGGCGTATCCCGGGATACCAACACAGGTTGAAAAGGGCCACAAGCCCCTTCGGTCCGTCATGCCATCTGACTGTATATATCGCCTCTCACAGCACTCGCAGGGCACATGGTTCTGGTACCCATAACGTTGAACGTATATAGCTTCAGTACGGCGTCGGTCATGGAGTAAATTGAGAATATATTCACCCCATGGTCCACCGCGGCTTGCTTCAACATATAGAGGAAGGGCCTGTCTCTTGAATGCAGCAAGCAGCGTCTGTTTCAGCTGGGCACTGGCGCCAGCGATGAGGTAAAAGTTAGGTTCAATCACCCAACGCACGTATCTATTCTCTCCAATACCACCAATGACCTGGATAGTCATTGTCCCGAGCAGCTATCAAGAGTGAGCATTCTGTTGATGTGACAAGGGCTTCTGTACGAGGGATAGCGTACGACAGTGCGCGCGACGAGTGCAAAGACCTTAGTCTGACGGAACAGAACTTATCGGTCACGGGTGATTGTTTGATGCGCGAGTGTCAATTGTACGAGAGCGAAGAGCTTGGAATAATAATTCAATTCAGCTTATAATAGTTTATGGCCGCAAAGAGTCGTTTGGGTCCTCCGTCTTCTGTTAAACAACATCAGGAGGGACTACCCCTACTTAAACCTTTGCGCAAGTCCCCAGCGACTACGTCGAAACCGACAACGTCACAATTACATACGACAAGCTCGGGGTTTGAAGAACTCCTAGCTCGCCGACTAGCGGCCGAGGCCTATTCGTATCCGTCTACAACGTGTGGGAGGTATCACCGCGTTCTGGCATGGATTCTGACTTAGAGGCGTTCAGCCATTATCCAGCAGATGGTAGCGTCGCGGCACTGCCCGGTCGGACAGCCGCAAAAACCAATTATCTGAATCCTCGATTCTCAATCTCGAAGTCTTCGCCGAGACTCCCCTGCCTTCGGCGGGGCCCCGTCCGGCGAAGACTTTGAGATTTCTAATCTCGTATTCAGACAACCCACAAATGTGCGCGCTAGGGATTTGACCCTCGCGCTAACGGCTCGAATACGAGGTGTGACGTCGCAGGCGTCTGCGACGCAATCCCCGAGGACCCGCTAAAGACCGTTAGCTACCGCGGAACGAGACATGGCCACGTATCCGTGTGACAGTTGATCACTTCATGACAGATTAGGAAAAAGCTATACCTCTTTCCATTGAGAATAGAAGATAGAAGACCGAACATCCTGGCTGATCGGCCATACTATATCAATCTCCCTGACTGAATTGAAAGTCCACTCCCTTGGTGGAAAGCGAGAAGAGTATGGAGGCTCAACTTGTTGCTCGACTTCATGGTCCTGGGGCCTATCGACCATCGTAATGTCACTGTGTCTCGACATCCTGACGATTGGAAACTTGGTAGTAAGGTGTACTGTTTGAAGGGGCTAGAGGATCTTCTACCTCGCGGTCAGTGATCTTCACGGAGTGGCTTCAGTAATAAGCTGATAAGGGTATCATTTGGACATACTGACGTATTTATGGTCGTTTGGAAAGGGTAAATCAATCAATAAGGGGGGAAGGTGACTGACTCGATAAAGTTTGGTGGGAATAAGGTCCGAAACACAAGGAAAAAACTGCGGTGAAGCTTTAGACCAATAACAGCCCTTTCTGCCTCTCTTTATCAGCTTCCCCCTCTTTTATGAGGCACTTCGAGACAAAAACGGCTCTTATTTTCATGTAATCAATAAGATGCCCCTGGTTTTTCTTTCCTTTGATGCTCGCCTGAGAGTGACAGATAAGCTAATCAGGTATATACGGTAAGTCATCTCCATCTTTACTCACAGGGAAAAGCCTTCGATTTTTCTACAATTCGCCTCTTTTCGATGTCACATCTGAGTGAACAGGAGTCAATTATAGTACTGGACTTGTTGACTTCGTGATTCATTTTGACCATCTACTGTGACTTATCCTATGAATCACATATTGAGGTACATCTAATCCCGGCTGTGAATGTATTAGAATCACTTTCTACTCTAGGTGCGACTCCTAATGCACCACCAGGCGTTGTCCCTCATGAAAGATTGACCAAAAATATCTAGACTTCTTTTCTTCATCATTCGTATTAAGTCCACACAAAACTACAACTGCGCATTCGTAAGTCTCCCTCGTTGCCTTTCCAGCTCAATCATCTTGCATTCCTATACCCGCCACAATAGTGAAAGTTGTCTTATCGTGCGTAGCACTCCGTGATCAACGTGATGCCCAAGTTAAATATGCTAATTACCCTAGTCTATCAATAAAGTCCATCAAACGTTCTCTGGTTACGTTGCCGGCACCATTTCTCAGCTTCATATCCACCAAGATAGGTAGGTAAAACAAGAATTTCCTTGATCAATCAGCAAATTGTCCATTAATTAACAGGTGCTATCACATCTTCTATCCAATCTTGATTACGCTTATATTAGCACTTGAAGCAGCTTTCGTAGCAGATATCCATGTACTCAATCAGATGCCCATGCTTGTTTTTTTATTTCTTCAATCCGAGCATCTCAAACACCTTTCATCCGTTTGAAGATCAGTTTATGCTCTGAATCATGTGAACAGAAGGCTGACCTTGGTTCTAGATACAAGTATTCGATTGATCCCTTAGTCATAAGGAAAGGTACAATGGCACGCTCTCGACAGACATCAAAGCTTCAACGGGCCACTGAGGCCGATCTTATGGATCTTCTGAGATCCATTCATGGCGAGCCAAAGGGCGAGTACGTTGACAGAAAGCTCTGGACGCCTAAATATAAACACAAGGACACACTGCCTCAAAATATTACCTATTTTGACAGTAGTAAGAGTGTGAACTATGCCGACCGGCTTCTTGTGAATCGGGATGGACCGGATGAAATCCCTGGCCGCGCTTGGAGGGCAGCTGTCCTCCATGGTCTTATTAGCGCTCAATTAAAAGCCCATGCTCGAGACTGGTTTGCTTCGACCGAGATGGTCGCAATGACGGTATTGCTACTCTCGGGGTTGTCATTTGTGGCTAGAGACTCACAGTTTGGTGGGATATTCAATGAACCAGTTGGGTTCAGCAAGTCGCTTAGCTCCTTCACGGTCAATGAAGTACTTAAGGGTGCTCAGCTTGCTGTCTTTGGGGGAGTGAGAGATGCAGGTACCAATTGTCCCCATTGGTATGTGATGATGGTGGACATTTCGAAGCGAGTGGTCTACTTTTTCGATTCTCTGGCCCAACTACAGCCACTACCTAGTCATGAGAGAGCCTTTGATCACCTTGTCTCACTCTGGTCGAAAGATATAGCCTCCAAACGATCAGACCTGCCCCCCCCAGCAAAAGCAAAGGTTGTACGGCTCTCTATGCAAGAGGACGGCTGGAGCTGTGGTTTAAGATGTGTGATCAACATATTGCTCATCTTATATAAACCCAAAACTACTTTGGAATTATTTCATTCCAAGAAGTTTAGTAGAGACGAGGAGATGAATGAGTACGTTGCCTATCTTTCAATGGTCACGAGATGGAAAGTACCCAAGAATTGGGCGCCACCGGTCCAGCAATTCGATGAACAGCCATTAAAAAAAGAGGCTGTGAAAGATTTGCCGAAAAAAGATACCATAAAGACCCCGGAGCAGGGGACAAGAAGATCTGCTCGACTTATGAAGGCGACTGAGATGAAAAACCTATCACCGGCAAAAGCCTCATCTCCGGAACAAGACACCAGCCATCATTCACCCAAACATGTCATAACACATCTTATTTTCCCTTCTATCGAAACTATGTTGACTCCGAAGGATCCTAAACAGAGCACGAAGGTTGAATATGAAATCATACCCTTCACTCCCATAAACAAACCACCCAAGCAACTACAGGACACGGTGATCAAGAAGATGCCCTCAATGGGTGTCAAGTTTGGTACAGTTGAAGATCTAAGTGGGTTTCTAACCCAAATATTTTCATACTATGATCAACCACTTGCCCTACCACCCCCTACCCAGCCACATGCTTTTAGAAGGGAAGTTGATATCAACAACCCTTATCTACCGGTCCAAGATACGGCCGCATTCTTCGCTGGTGCTGTCAATCCAATAACAAACAATGTCGAGCCCTTCTGGTGCTATGACTACGGGAGACACTTTGTGAATGCGGCCATTCGAATTGCAAGGCATAGCTGGTGGAATGAGGACGAGGTATCTGCTGTGCTCAGAGTTTTTCTCCAGCCCTTCAAGCCTAATGGTCAATTTAGACCAACTACAATTGTTGAGCGGCGCTTTGGAGACTTTGTCGGAGGACAGTTTAATAACGTACAATATCGAGACAGCACCTTTGATGAGCAAATCATTGATCAAAGGCCTGAGCTTATTGTACTTGGAAGACATCGAGAGAACCATTGGTACTCAATCGTGGTTCATACAGCTTCTCATGTCGCGTACGTCTTTAACTCTATTCAGAATGAATATGAGAATCTACAAGAGGATTTGAGAAACATACAGACAGGATACCAGTCGCATTTGCCTGGCCTTGAGCCACCTCATACGATAATGGCTCTACCATCGATTCTTCAGACCTCTAATTGGGAATGTGGCCCTTTAACAGTATTGACTCTGATTTACGCATTCACTTCTACCACCAAGCTACAAAATATGTTTTCAAATTCTAATATCGTCGAGGTTGGACCGCCAGAGCTCTCAGAGCTCCAAAACCTCCTCTCCCGATATGTAGGGGTGAGGTTCGTAGGCAATGTGTCTCGATACTCAGAACCTCCTGCTGAGGACAAATTGACCGAGAAGAAACTTCTCCCTTCTCGTTCTCAACGAAATGCCCCTAAACAAACGACAGCAAAGCCCAAAACTCCTAAAACACCTCGCAAATTACAATTTTCTGATGAGATGACTTCTCCGAGCGATGCTTATAAGGGCGTCCATAGATCTGGTACTGAGGGTCGTAATGATAACGATACCATCATACCAGATATGGAAGAGGAGCCAGAGGCTTTTAAACCTGAATCAGATAGTGATTCTGATATCTTAATGCGAAGCAGACGCAGCACACGTAGTGCTCGAAGCAAGTCAGGGGGCCCGGAAGACTCACTCTCTAAAGTACCTACACCATCCACAGCACTAAAACAACCTAAGCGCTCTCATCATAAACCTCCACCTCCCAACATAGATACAAAAGGATACTATAAAGGCTGCACAGTTGAAGACATCATGAGTCTCAACTCGAGCAGACAAAGAGATGTCCGGGAGATAGCAAGAGAGATTTTAAGAGGCGAAGTGGCAGCACCTTATCGCTGGCCTGAGGAATCATGGCTTGATTTAGCAAGTCGTCCGCAGCCTTCTACGCCTAGGGAGTGGAAGGGATGGGCTTGGTACCGAGCTCATCTTGAAGCAGTGAGGCGGGTCAATGCTGGCCCTCAAAATTCAAGACAGCCCAGCGCCAGACGTGATACTGGCCCTTTGATGATCTTGGATGAGAAGGGGATCAGTACAAATCAACCCAATAAATAGGGCGTTGCATTGATCTCGTTTTTTATCGTTGATTTAACACGTACGTAGCTTACCTCAGTTGTTTCTCAATATACGTCCGTATTTGCGTTATCTTTAAGCTTCATAAACAGTGACCCGGTACTACAAATATATATGTTACTTATTTTAAGACAAGCCTTCCTTTATTATCCTTATCTAATGCCTCCATATGCGATCAACTTGATCCCCATGTGCCTTGATTCTTATAGTCTGAAGATCTTGACTTTCTGTTCTTTTCTTCAATACCCACCATATCTTCTATCTCTCACCACATGGAGTTAATATTTTATCTACTGAATAATCTAAAAATAGTGCGATCAACAACTTGCCCATATAAAATTTTTTAATTGTCTGTTAGGAAGTGCAGCTATCCTTCCGTGAGATAGGCATTCAGGGTCGGTTAGGGGGGTTGTTTCGGACTACAGTCTGTATTTAGATATAAACTTATATGGGATAGACAGATATTCTTCTATGCTATACTGAACGTACAAATCGACACATATTTATATATCGGTTTTACCGTTAGACAGATAGTTTTGTTTACAGTACTATGATAAGTCTATATGCATGTAACGATTTTACGCTAAAAATTAGCGGCTCATCCATTTTAAAGCGGACGTCCGTAGTGGGAAAAGGGTTCAATTTCCATGTTTGCGGGTGGGTCCTCTATGACTATATAAGTAAGTACGGACGTACCTACAGTAGGTAGGTAATTCGTCGGCCGGATGACGGCAGCACTATATATACGTCCGTACTTACATAGGTATTTGCCTAAGTACGAAGTACGAAGTACGGACCGTGGGTACCTGTAGGTAGTGTAAATTCACTGTTCTGGCTGGAGTCAAGTTGCAATTGGGTACCAGAAGGTAGTGTAGATGTTGTCGTCTGGTGTAGTCCGTAGGTACGGATCCGTAGCTTTCTCTTTAATCGTGTACCTACCTACCTATGCTACAGAATTGACTATCTAACCGTATTGAACACTGTTGAAATTCTGTCTTGTATACGGATCCATACTACCTAGTCTAGTTGAGGAAACGAAATCTACATGCAGCGATGAATTGCTGAAGAGCGTAACTGATGATGTCGTTGTCGTTACCTACCTACGCTATTCCGTAACTTTAAGCCGTCCATGCAAACGGTGTAGGTACTTCGTACGGATCCGTGATGCCGGTAAGTTGGCAACGCATACACAACGTGGCATAACCCGACGTCTCGCAATCATTGTTCTTGGCACGACAAATCAACCATCTCTCTCACCTGCTGTATTCGTCTACACTAGGAAGTGCGAACTACGGAATACCTGCCTGGTCTATCAAGGTAGGTAAGCTGCCGTTGCAAATTTAGTGACATAGGTAGGTAGAACCTAGCACATAGGAACGGGATCTGGCCATATACCTACCTACCTATTGTGTTTATACTAGGTATACCTACTTGTACACATTGAAATGGTCTTCTTTTGCAATACCTAGGGTACACATCCTCCTCTTGTAACAATGACTGCATCGTGAGCAACTGGATAAGCAACCTCGTGTTGCTAGACGAATACCTACCTACCTACATAGTCCCTTGAGATAGGTACCGTACCTAGTTGCACGGACGTACACTACCTACTGTACCTAAGGTCAAGTTATTACTTTGTCTACATACGTATAGGTATATCTTCGTAGGAAAACCGCGAATTACTTGGGTGCCTGCACTATAGCTACGCACTAAACAGACTATCAACTGAATTAACAGGGATATCCTGACTTATCTCGTCTTTCTACTTATAGTTGTGACTAGGCACTTGGTCAAAAGGAGGCACGGCACTGGCGAAGGTTTGTAGTGTTTACACTACCCTTTTCAGCCTTGCTTGTTGTTTCTTAGAACGAACGCCATTCATACGGTAACTATTCCGCGACAGTGGAATCAGGAAGGAGAATGGGAATCCATGGCAGCAGATGACCTGTACCTAGGTAGGTTAGGTATACGTAGGTACCTACTAATACTTGAAAAGTACATACAACTACTTAGATGCATATTCCAGCACCTTGTACCCTTCATCTCTACCAATATCTCACTAGGTTAAGTATGCACTAAGAGAGCCCACCTCGCTATATTAGACCTTGTATGTCCAATTACCGGCCCTGGTGATTTTTTTCAATGGTGACTTTTTTCTCCTGCTTGTAACCAAGCCGTACCTACGGAATTCCGCTATCCACAAACGCACTGCTACCCGATCCAACCGCAGCACCCTTTACTCCTACAACAATTTTACACGATGTCTGCATGTTTCTAATACATACACAGAAACACTCACTCAAAGAGAGAAACAAACTTATCTTGAAGCCCGGCACGCGTATGGAATAGTATCACTACGTCTTCGGACTCAAATCTTCACACCAAAACTCCCTGCTCGCTTTTCGTTGGAAGGGGTCAGGCGAGAAGACTGAATCTACCTAGTCATCTCGCTAGACCACACTAGAAGAAGGACAAGGGAAGGACTTTGTCATAGCCAAGCCGTTTAGCCTTGACCCAAGTGTTCCCCCCCCCCCCCCCCCCTCCTCCAGAATCCCAGCTTGTAATAGGTAACCCTTCTCCCCTTTCGCCTACGTCCCCGGTACATTTACGCAGGTAGGTATACCTACACTACCTACCTATACGTATTCCGTACACGGCTTGTACCTACAATATACGCCGCGCCGCGCATGTCCCTTTTTGGTGGTCTTTTCCCCCCTGGTCCAAGTCAGACAGCAACACGCCGTTTCTTCTACCTACTCCACCTCACTGGCAGAAATACCTACCGACTTACGGAATACCTACCTAGTATCTACGGTCCGTATCTTCCCTCTACCTACCCTACCGCATCGACTGGAGAGGCACCTCAGCAGCCCAGCCAAGCCTAGCCCGCCTCATCTTTCCTCTAGTCACCTAGGTAGTCGACTCATTTCTGTTTCGTCTTGTGTTCCGACTCGTCTTTCTTCTTCTATTTTCACTCATCCCCCCCCTTCTTGTCTTTTCTGTTTTTCTTCTCTTTCTCCTCTTTTTTCTCCCCTCCCTTATGAATTCATTGAATTCTCGTTTTAAGGGCTTCGGATTAGGTAAACGGAAGTCCACCGCCAGTATCCCGCCTTCAGACACTCCGCCCGCCAGTTCTACCCCTCCACCCCAAGGAGTACAGGCCTACTCAACGAGCGCCGCGCCACCACAAATTCCACCGCCGACGAGTCAGCCTGGTCCTGTGCCCTCAGCTTCAAATACCTCGCCATCCCAGTCGAATCTTCCCATCATGAATCACCCCGGTGCTGGACCTCGTCCGCCCAGCTATAACAATTACCAAGGAGTTGGTCAGCAGCCTCTTGGCCGCACAAGTCCCCTAACTCAGAACTCGACACGTACCCCGCCCGCGCAAATGGTTGGCGGCCCTCCGCCCATCAACACCGGTGCCCCCGTCTCCGGATATCCTCCTCCCATGCATATGCAGCCTGGCGCACAACCTGCCCCGGGCGGGCCGCCTGGCCCACCCGGTTATCCTCCCGCAGCCTACTCGCAAACTGCTCCCGCTGCGCAGCAACAACCGCCTAATGCTATGGCATCGTATGGTCGTCCGGCTGAAGTGGAGGGCAGTAGCCGGAACAAGGCCCAGCTAATTGTCGGCATTGATTTTGTATGTCGTTCAGTAGCCTATTTACCCATATTCGGCATCTTCGGTTCTTAGATAAATTTCTGACTGACTATCTTACGTGGTTTAGGGCACAACATTTTCTGGTGTCGCGTTCGCTTTCGCAACCAACAACGAGGCCAAGGAAGATATCATCACAGAATGGCCGGGCGCAGGTTCTTATACGAAACAAAAGGTATCATCCACCTCCCTTCAAAATGCATTGTAGACATAGAGCTGACAGGGAAGACAGATCCCTACCGTCTTATATTACGACCAGTACCAAAAAGTCGTCGGATGGGGCCCCGACATTGCTGATGCTCTGGCGCCTACTGGATATCCCAAACCAGGAGTTCAGAAGGTTGAATGGTTTAAGCTCCAACTCATGCTGTCCGGTAACACATATATTGATCCCATTAACTTGCCGCCACTGCCACCTGGAAAATCAGAAATTGATGTCGCCGCCGACTATCTGTTCAAGCTGCGACAGGCCATGCGAGCGGCTCTCCAGAAAACGCTTGGCGAAGTCTTTAATCGAGAAGAGCGCAATATACGTTATTACCTAACGGTTCCTGCCATTTGGAACGATGCTGGCAAGGCCGCTACAAGAGCAGCTGCCATCCAAGCTGGCTTCCTTCGCGACGAAAACGACAACCGATTGACTCTTGTCAGTGAACCCGAAGCTGCATCCCTCTTTTGCGCCAAGACAGGCCTGCTTAATCTCAAGGTTCACGACGCGATTCTGATTGTTGATTGTGGTGGTGGTACGGTGGATTTGATAGCTTATGAAGTCGAGGACGAGAATCCTTTCACTGTGGCCGAATGCACAGCAGGTTCCGGTGACTCGTGCGGCTCAACCGCGCTCAACAGGAACTTCAGCAACATTCTCCGCACCAAGATTCGTAAAATGAAACTACCTGATGGTTCTAAAACTGCCGGCCGTGTCTATGCCAAGTGTATCATGGATTTCGAAAATCGAATCAAGGCCGATTTCCGAAACAATGGACAGAAGTGGGCGGTCGACGTGGGTATCGAAGCCGAATTCCCTGAAGCAGGCATTGAGGAAGGTTATATGACGTTTACGAATGAAGAGATCCTTCAATGCTTCGAGCCCGTTGTAAACCGGATCTTGGAGCTCGTTAGGAACCAGATCATCGCGATCCAGGCGCAGAACCGAACATTACAAAACATCCTGGTAGTCGGTGGTTTTGGTGCCTCCGAGTATCTCTTCCAACAGATCAAACTACATGTCCCGCCTCAATTCCAGTCCAAGGTTGTGCGGCCCATGGATTCGGTCGCTGCCATTGTCAAGGGCGCAGTTACTGCTGGAATCACAGAGAGAGTCATTACGCATCGTGTTGCTCGCCGGCATTACCTCATGGCTACGCTTCAGCCATTCAAGGAGGGCTACCACCCAGAAGCGTACCGTGTACCGTCCCTTGATGGGAAGGACCGATGCAAGTTTACTCGGCAGATATTTGTGCAGAAGGGACAAAAAGTCAAGATCGGTGAGCCCGTCAAGGTGTCATTCTTCCGACAAGTGGCCCCCGGTGCTACGCTGATGTATGAGGATATCCTCTACGCATGTGACGAAGATGTCTGCCCCGAATACACCAAAGATCCACGTATGTAAAAAAAATCAATGTGTCGTCTTGATTAGCAGGCTAACAATATGATAGGCATAAAGGAGGTGGTCACTTTGACATCGGACTTGTCAAGAAAGAATTTAGAGAAAGATTTCGAGCGCATGGATACCCCTCAGGGCACATTTTACCGTGTTTATTTCGACATTTACCTGACACTGGACGGATCTGAGTTCAGCGCCGAGTTGGTCTGCCAGGGAGAAGTGATGGGACGTTGCCGATCACGGTTTCGGTGAAGAGTTAGGTTAGGAAATGCATATCAGCATGATCGATTCTGACGTTTTCTTTCGACATAAATTTCTATTACGTACCGATACCTCGGCGCAAGCACAGTGATGCATGTATGGTTTACAGATTGGCTCACCTCATTCGTCGCGCTCCTGGATACCACGAGAGAAATAGCGTTGTCTTCTGTTTCAGGTAGATTCGCGATGACAGTTGTTGTCTATGCTGAACGAGTCGATGATTAATGACGAGGGCCACAGCATGCAGATTCCACTAAGGTTCAAATATCACACAGTTAAAACGACGAAAATAGCGTCTGGCAACGCCTTGACTGTTCATCAACCCGTGAAATATTACCTTGGTGTTTACAGTCTGCTGGTGGTTCTACTACACTTATACCTCAAATAGAGAAAACATGATCCTGGGCCAGTCAGTCGTTCCTGCATCGTTGCCGCATCGTTTCTGCGTGAATTGTCTACCTACAGTTTCCGCCCAGCGGAAGCAATCGCCCCTGAAGCAAAACTTGAGGTAATCACTCCGTGTAGATTCCGTATATCATACCATTTCCTACATAACCAGACTTCGGCTTCAATCTAGGCACAAACAGTCCATCTTCACGAAAGCATTGATATCAACCAACGTTTGTGTCTTTCTCCTCATCTAATCCTACGACTTTGTATGTTTATCCCCCTTTGACGGGTTTATCCTGCTTTTTTGGTCTTCCGCTCGGTTTTCCAAGCAAGAACTGTATTACTAACCCCGTCCACATTTCACTAATTCCTAATACTGCTTCCTTGTACGTCGGTTGCCTTCGGCTACGGCGTTGGCATTGAATACGATATTTTTGTCTACTTAAGGCAACGGCCGTGTCTGACTGCTTTCTCTCATTCCACCATCAATCCGACGGCTCTAAACGCCGGTCTACGACTAGATATCCGTTGCTCTATCTCGATATACCCGGAGTGTTGCTCTGGGTCCCTTGCGTATAAAGCTAGCTATCTCTGATCCGACTAGTGCTCGTGTGCGACGTCTTTCCTTCCCTCGACCGATAGTTCTTGTTATCAGTTCACTCAATCAAATCACGGGTGTAACGACTCCACAGTGCTCGTCCCAAAGCGACGACTCAATGAGCAAGATGAAGGTACTGAGCGCAGCTCTTGTGCTGCTGTCCCAGATTCCCGAGACAGCAGCCGTTGTGTATCCAAGTAAGCACAAACTATTCAAGTTCGACTATCTGTCACCCAGTCAAGCCATCAAGGGCATTACGCGACCACTCACCAAGCGTGATCATGCCATTCCACTCATCATAACGAATAATTGCCCCGATGTCTTGTGGCCCGGAATCGCATCGCAAGCCGGAGACCCACCCGAGCTCCATGGATTCGAGCTCGGCCCGGGAAAATCTAAAAACCTCACTGTCGGCCCGACTTGGGCTGGGAGAGTTTGGGGGCGCACAAATTGCACGGTTGGTGGTGACACGGCAACGTGCCAGACGGGGGATTGTATGGGAAAATTGAATTGCGTGTATGGTGTGAGTTTATTCACCAAGTACATTCCGCATTTACCCCTTTTCTAATGATACTCACATACATGTACGATAGGGCGACGCACCCGCCACTCTGGCAGAATTCAACCTCGCTGGCGGCGCAACGGGCCAGCAGACATTCTACGACATCTCCCTCGTAGACGGATACAATCTGCCACTCGGAATCGTCTACCACCCGGCGCCCAACACAAGCTATATCCCGCCAAACCTCGTAAACCCTATGTGCATCGGCACAGCCGGGTTCCTAAGCACGCCGAACCAGACGGGACTCACCTACACGAACGCCACCTACCCAATGCCCTATCAAGCGACGCTGACGAACCGCCAACTCACGGACTGGTGTCCCTGGAACCTACAGGCGTTCCCACCAGTCCGCCCCGCCGACGGCGTCTACCCGTACCCGGACGCCATGGTCCAGCGGCCGATCTTCGACCCGTGCATGAGCGCGTGCGCGCACAGCCACCGGCCGCGCGATTGTTGCACGGGCAAATTCAACGACCCGGAGGTCTGCAAGCCGAGCAAGTACTCCAAGTACGCGAAGATCGTGTGTCCGGACGCGTACAGCTACGCGTTCGATGACCAGACTTCGACGTTCATTATCCCGATTGGTGGGGGCTGGGAGATTGTTTTCTGTCCGAAGGGGCGGAGCACGAATATCATGGCGCTGTATTCGGATGAGTTGCATCGGATTGGGAGTGGAGGGTCTTGAGTGGAGTCGAGAGTGGGAGATTGATGTGTGGTGATATGGGGAGAAGTGAGTATTGTATGGGAGATTGTGGGATACTGGCCTAAAAGACTTTGATCGTCTTCGTTTGCTTTGCTTGCTTTGCTTTGCTTACCTAGGTACGTGTATTGTCTACTATTCAGCAGGAACATCAGGTACGGGACGTGCGTACATACTTACCTAAGATGAACGTTTTCGAGACGATGAGGTTTTGTTTGCGTGGTTGGGTGTTTATTCATAATACGTGTGTGATGAGGTCGTATCTCCTTGACTGTCCGATGATTATCACAACTAATAAATACCAGGTACTCGCTTATACTTTGACCATCACCTAAAGCTCAGGATAAGGCGTGGTACTCATGATTCACCTATTTATTTTTTACTTTTTTTTTTTTGATTCCTGTGAGCTATACGCAATTCTCGTCAAGGAGTTAAGATTGGATTCTCAGGCTGTGTAATTATTATGAAGGCTCTATTATCGTACAGGCATTCTGATTAGATTTTCCTCGAAAAGCTCGGACGCGGGCTGCAACGGACCTTTTAAAAATGCCAAGACATACCAGGTTTTAATCGACCGATGACCGGTTGGTTATTTATGGTTGCTTGATGGATGTTGTTTTAATGGCTTGGATCTACGGAATTCGGACTACTGATGTAGGTAGGTTGGATATAGAGTATTCTTGTGATAAGGTTGTGTATGAGGCTGTACGTTATGCAGGTTATATCAGGTTGTGGATAGGTTCAAGCCGTATACAGGTCGCGGACTACATGTGAACGAGCTGGTAAGTGATTGAATCAGCGAGGAGGCATACGTGCTACTGGTCCGAGTCATAAGTGAAACCGAACCAAGGTTCGTTGGAGCCGTGGCGGGCGA
Source organism: Xylaria nigripes (assembly GCA_022984845.1). Taxonomy (NCBI): domain Eukaryota; kingdom Fungi; phylum Ascomycota; class Sordariomycetes; order Xylariales; family Xylariaceae; genus Xylaria; species Xylaria nigripes. The sequence goes on along the minus strand of JAJJKC010000026.1, from coordinate 533,266 downwards.
TGCGCGCGTTATATAGGCGGTGGGTGGTATAAAGTTAACACCATAACTCTGGAGGTAGGTTGAAGACGGTTGAATTCGAGATCGTAGCTAGGTAGATAAAGTTTCGACTTCACGATCCGGGATGGGGTATAGAGCTTGTTCCTTTCGCTCCAGAGACTCCTGGATCTATGTTCATGGGAATTATATTGCTGTGTGTATGCGTATTAATAGGGGGTATGCGATAATAAGTAGACAAGTCTACTAGCATCTACGTCCGATCGAACCAGTTGCATAATTCCGTGCGTGGGAATAGATACAGGTAGTAGTAGTAATGTTCTTTGTCTGATTTTGCGCCGACAATGAAAATCGAGGACATCGAGATATTATGATACTATATACTTATAAGAGAGACATGTAACTAAGTAGGTGTAAGTCACAGCTCGAAGAACAATAAGATCGATCACTTGATCTAAGCTTTCGCGAATGAGAGATCCGAAATCCTTTTCCTATCGAGACACCTTAAATGAAAGCACCTAAACCCAGGTTGCTACTAAGTAACTGATACAACAGGCTTTCACAATAGCCATAGAACACAATTATACTTCTCCGAAAAAAAAGCCATTGTTTCCATGACAGTACAAAAGTCAAGAAGACACGACAGATGTACATTTGACAGCGTTCCGATACCCGACGATGGGGATAAGTATATAGAAGGGCCAACGGCAGCCTCTAGACCGATTGACCAACTACAGCACAAATCAGACATCACAAGAATCAACACTAAGACTAAGATCATAATAACAAGCAATCGTAAGCAAGACCACAAACCAATCGCAAAAATGAGGCGAAGCACCCTAGCAATGATGGACCCGAAGGCGTGCGAGCTCTGGAAGGCACACCTCCTCAGCATCGACTACAGCGACTCGTCCTACAAGACCGACGAAGGCTGGCTCGGGGCTCCCGTGATATTCTTCGACCGCTACACGCTCTACCGGATCTCGCGGCAGCGGACGGCGGCGCGCATGAGCGAACCAGACAGCCAGAGCGCCGACAACCCCGTGGATCAGAAGCTGATTAGAACGCACAATGACGACCCGGGCGGCGACAGGCTCATGCCGGAAAGGGCGTATCTGATGGCCCACATGGCGCCGAATGAGACGTCGGAGGATAAACCGTTCGACCGATGGGAGGAGGTCGATTTTCTGCCGACGGAACCGTACCAGGACGATAGGGGTAAAGGGGAGTACACGCACGGGATCAAGCTCAATGCTCTGCTCGCGCGAGTCCCTTTCTCGAGGCCAGGGCGTGCTACCTCGGCGGACGGAAAGCCCTTCCCAATGGGCGATCCGCACCCATCGCACGAGCTTGGGCTGCCGCACCACGACATCGTAGTCGCGCGGGAACAGGCGAGATTGAACCTTCAGAGTGAGGTGGCTTCGGAGCTGAACGGGACGCGAAAAGTAGTCGCTACCGTGATGGACCTGAACGAACACGACCCCGCATGGCAGCGTGAGAATAATTTCATCGAGCAGCTGGTTGACGGGATCCCGTATGACCTGGTGAGAACATGTGAGCAGGGAGAAGAGAATTCCGGGGCCCCGCCCAGTCCGCCCAGCCCGCCCAGTCCGTCGAGCCCGTCGAGCCCGCCGCAAGTCGAATACTTCAGCGAGACGGCCAAGCAGGCGGTCGAGGAACTTCCCGACATCATCCTTACTGTATTCCACACTGGAGCGATGCCCGAGGGCCTGGATGGACACGTCATGCTGCCCATATTGGCAGACAAGCTCGACGAGGCCGGATTCATGAAGGTCGTCAGTATGGGGGAGCCCGGCCTCACGAATCGGGATTTTCGGCCCAGCGAGATCAAGAGAATCGCGTCTGCGGTCCCGGATCTGCTAGCGATGACACCGGCCACCAAGGACCTTACACCCTACGAAGTAGCGGAGGTCCAGAAACGCATCGAGCGCATCCTCCTGGCACGCGCTATTGCGGAGCAGATGGATCCTGGCACCTTTTCCATCCCTAAAATGAAGAGGCGCTATAAGTGCTGGAGCGTCTCGTACGACTACCACATGAACTCCAGCTATGTGAAGTCGGAGGAATACGAGAATTGTCCGAGCGCGGAAGCAACGCGCCCCATAGACATGTACATGTGGGGACCCATCGAGGTGGCCTCGCCGCTGTTCCGCACTGCGGACTCGGAGCCAACGTGGGCGAGTCTCGGGACTGTCTGTGACGTGCTCAAATACCACTTCCGCACGCACCACAGCGCCATGCCGACACTAGACATGACGACGAGCATCTTTATCGGCCACACCGAGGGCTACACGCTCCTCGAGCTGAAGAAGTTGGTGACATTATGGCTGGCCGTAGAGCCGAAGCTCGGGTTCTTGCACCGGTACCGGCGCTCGAGCCCCTGGGGCTCGTGGCCATGTAGATCGCTTCGCCAACACTCACGACTCGGCGTGCTCGTTTCGCAGCCACTCAATGCGCCGCTCAATGATCCCCATGGCATCATGCCGCACCAATGTGAGGAGACGCGCGAGTTCTACACAACGCAGATGTACGAACACTTCAACGCCCTGAAGATATTCAATGGGGCCTCGGATGCAGACGAGCTGTTCTTGCGCGCTGTGTGGCAGTACAATTCCGTCTCGGCCCTCTCACGGGCCATGGAACCGGCTCAACCGCCGGAGCGGATGTCGCTCGCGATTCGGTGCGAAGGGACCGGGCCACGGACATCGCACCGTCACCCGCCCACTGACAACTCCCTCAGGGTAGAGGGATACGACCAGCCATTTCTGGGAAAAGTCGACCCATACCGGGGAGTGCTCGAGTTCCGGCAGATGGGACAGTGCCTGGATGCGAACAGGATCAGGGCATGGACCAATGTGTGCAGCAAGGTCGTGATGGCAGTTCGCGAGACAAACCATGTGGCGTTCTCGGAGCTTATGCGCATGGCCTTGCACGAAAACATCCCGATATGGAAATTGCTTGGTGTCGACAGGCCGGCGAGGAACTATTTCATGAACCATAGCACCAATGACAGGAGGGGCTATCTTATACCGAAGAATGACTCGACGGTTGATTACGGATTCCCATTCTATAGGACGGGCAGGGAAAAAGAAGTTTCGAAATCACCGAGCATAGAAGACGACATAAACTAGATGGACGAAGATAGGCAGAGTTGAGTGTACTTACGGCTAGAATTTGATCTCACATCCCTTGCTTCATAGTATTGCTGTAACTCGTGATCTGATCATGCGGTTTCTTCAACCGATCCCTCGACAGAAGCCCTAGACAAACGACTTCTACAGACTAGATAGCCGCAAACTCGATTGTATTAGGAGGGAAGATTCTGCGCCGGCGGACTGGGGGGAGAAGAAGTCTTAAGATATATTATTCTCAGTCCTATGCGTTGCTAGAATAAACGCTCGTGCCTACCCTTATCCTGAATAATCGAATGCACCCCGTGGCTGAGCAGCTAACTCCGTAGACAGTTTATTTAAATCGGAACAGTGGGAAGAGATTCCGGTGACTCTACCGGCGGCCCTTGGCCTTTCGCCTGTGCTCCCACTCCGCGCGCTCCTCCTCATCGCTGCCGGAGAACTCGGCGTCGTCGTCGCTTTCCTCCTTAGCGGGAGCAGCCAGACGCGGCGTGGCGTTCTTCTTAGGAGGTTGGATCTCGTCGGCGTCGACGAAGTCACCGGCGTGAAGAGCGGCGTACTCATGTTTCTGTATTAAATCTTTCAGGCCCTTGTTTCGGGGTTCGACTAGTTGGTAGGGTGTGAGTTTCGCCTTATTCTTGATGCGTGTGCTCGATCCGGCTTCCAGCATCATCTGTACCAATGCGTTGCCGAACTCGCGCTGTGCTGGAGGTTCGCTATTGATCCATCGAATGGCGCTGTGCAGGGGTGTGTCCCCCTCGACCCGATTTATAGGGTCACATTCGAATTCCGGTTGGTCAAGGAGCATGTCGATGACTTCGTCTGAGGTGGGGATAGGAAGGTGTTAGTAGGTTCATTACCACGGTGAAACGAGAACACGATTAGGAGTGGCGGCACGCACAGTTCCCTTGCAAGGCAGCCTCGTGGTAAAGGTAGTTTCCCATCACGGTTGTCGTATTGTTCATCAGATTGGATATCTCGCTGTCGCTTTTGCAGCTCTGAATTATCTCTGTCAATAGCTCGACATTGTTTCGCCGACAGGCTTCAATGAGCCGCTCCTTCACAGACGCGCCCTGTACAGCAGTATAAGTCTACGTCGTCAAGGTTGTCACGGTTATGGCCCGTTTACCTCGAAAGCGTCGGCCATGTCCAGAGATGAGGGTGTGAGTGTTTGCTGTAGGAGTTATCTATCTGATGGCGTAAATTACGATGATGAACAAAAGAATCGAATATCGAATCGCAGTCAATGGCAAAGGTACCAAATCGAAGAAAATTGAGTAAAAAGCAAGAAAGTCTAGCAGAATCTAATGTACGGGCTGATGTTTGTTCTGTTTGTTTGTTGTCTTTGTATAGCAGCTGGCTCGGGCGAGGAGGTGGCATACCTACAAGCACACTCTGACCGCAAGCATGGGTGTAGGCTGGTAGGTAGGTGGCTAGGTACATAGATAGTGTAGGTACGCAGTAGGCGATCAGTAGGTAGTGTAAATATCGATAGCCAATCGGCCGACATATCGCGTTGTCCAGCGGGTACTGGTAGTGTAGGTAGGTACTCGCCAGAACCTGGAATCCGTATTTGGCTAGGTAATTTACGGTGCGTTGCGTTTCTTGTGTGAAATCATCCAGCTAGGTACTCCTAATTGCTAATAATTTCCTCGAGAATAGAAGTATCTCCGTTTTGATTCATACGATACGGACGTACCTATTCCGTTACTATCACCGTACCAATTTCTGCTGCATAATGTACCTACCTACCTACCTACCTGTAGGGTCCATTCTACCTACACTACCGGTACCGGTGGTGCCGGTCGGTACATAGTAAATACTCCGTATATCAAAGCGAATCTGAGACCAGGTCGAAAACACTGTCGTCTTCAATCCATCTTCACCAATGCTTCTGCGTCGGAAGTCGTCAATTGAGAAAATGAGGAATTACAACTAGCGACTAGACACCGAGTAAAAAAGGTAAGGGCGCATGATTAGCAATAAGGGATCAGCTAGATTTCCTCTTCCCGAAATACCTTCGTCGAATATCCTCCATCCTTAACTCGTAGCACATTGGATCTAAAAATTTATCCACCTCATGCTGCCAGAATTCATTTTGCGGACTAGCATTCCTCGCGCACACATATTCCCAGTAATACGGTAACCACCCTGCCGTTTCCCAATTAATTATACCGACGATGCGGTCGTCTCTGACTAGGATATTCAGGCTACTGAGATCGCCGTGTGTAAGGACGGGAGGGGGGAAGTGTCGTCTGTGAAAGACCAGAAGCTCGACGAGGTCGCTGGGGAGGGCCCGAAGATCATTATCTAAACCAATACCATTGCGAAGTTCTCGGTGGAAGTCCTCCTGTGTACTGAACGGTCCCCAGAGAGACTTCCCAAATAGTCGGCCGTCATAGATAGGTCCTCCTGTAACATTCGCAACTCCTATATCTTGTGGGGGACGAACGTCCCGAAGCTGCTGAAGTAGACTCTTCAGCTGTGCGAGGAGTTTCCGCTTGGATTCTTCCGTGCGACCAGTCCAGCCGTGTCCTACAGTATCGCCAGCAATCTTCTCCATGACAATGTACGACCGTCCCTTGTGGGTGAAGGCACAAAATACCTTGGGAACTGGAATAGATGTATTTCGTGCAACGAAGCGCATTGTGTCTGCCTCGGCCAGGCTCCTGGAAGGTTTTATCTTGATACAAAACCTGGAGACTGATAAAACACTTCCTGCACGTTTCCGGAATCTCTTTATGTACCTGTGATTCAAGATCTTGACCACCCCTAGCGTAAGCACTCGGCTCAAGAATGTATCATTTATGGGTTTATGTTCCATTAAGCAGACTTGAAACGGAAGCTGTGGATAGTAGGTTACGGCGAAAGGAGTAACAGTCCAATGACCGCGCTTCGTACAAGGCAACAAGAACGGAATGTTCGTTCTCCTACTTATTGATGGGAACGCAAACTATTCCAAGGAGCACACAATGACACGTAGAGTACGATAAAGGCGTCGCGGGCGCTTCCGGAGCAAGAAGTTAAACATACGGAAGTTGACAGCTGCACGTGCCAAGAAGTGGCAAGGGCAAGAAGATAGTAGGTAGTGTACTTAGGTATGAAGCTAGCATAGGTAGTACTGCGGCTTAATCAGTTATGTATCTATGCGTAACAGTGAATGCAAGTAACGTACAATATTTATATTACGTATCCAAGCTTGTGGCTTGCCGGGCCCACCAACATCTTTAGCGCCCATCGAGTGGAAACCTTCCAAACTTCTGGGTTGGACTCTGATCATATTAAGTCAAAACGCATTATTCTTTCGCGTAAGAAATTTATCGTATCATGTTATAGCAGTTTCTGCACGGCGAAGCCGAAAAGAGCGAGAATCCAGTAGAAACTTTGTTCCCACAATGCTGCTCTGTAAGGGACTGTTACATCGCACTACGAGCAGGCAGAATGTTATGCTGATAGTCGAGGAGTTTGCCCACAGTGTAGCAATATCTTGACCATCTCGCCCTCGCCCGAGAATGGTCGCAATCGGCTCGAGTGCCGGACTTGCCCCTACGAGCATGCCATCGAAGAACCTATGTACTCGCGCCGATATTTTAAGAAGAAGGAGCGTGAGGATGTCTTCGGTGGTCCTGAGGCCTGGGCAAACGCTGATAAGACCGCCGTTCAATGCCCTACTGGATCTTGCGAAGGAAAGGAGGCCGCTTTCTACCAGGTCCAGATTCGCAGTGCCGATGAGCCTATGACCAGCTTTTACAAGGTAAATCCTCTTGATTCCGTGCCGTTTCGTGCCCGAAATTACTGACACTAGAACGCAGTGCATGACTTGTGGACACCGCTGGCGAGAAAACTAGTAGCTGCTTCGGCATAAGGGAGGAACCTGTGTAGTATGATGGGAGTCTGGGATACTCGGCGTTTGGGGTTGCATCTTGGGACAAACGAAGAAACGATGTCGATAGCAGAGGCGTTTCTAGCAGGATCGGGTTGGGTAGAAAAATTTGCCAAAGGGTTTTATCTTGTTACTTTGCCATGTTTCTCGCAACAAGATTAAGCATAAACCTCCTCCATGATTTTAGAGATGAGGGGCAATTCTAAGAGCTCTCTTCGTCGTCGCGACGTCTCGTTCACTGATCGGGCGCCTCATTCCTCTTTATGCCATTCAACTGAAGCTTTGACGGCCTCGGCTGCCAGTGCCTGGACAAGGTCGGGACTAATAATATCCTGGCGAAAGCGCTCCTCCTGTAATAGTTCGAGATGTTTGAGCGTCGGCCCAGGGTAGTTTAAGTACTTGATATAGGGTGGTCGGCTCCAGTACTGGAGGTAGGCAAGGTAGGCGATGAAGGCGGGATCGCTCAGGAACTTCTGGGAAGCGAGATGGTTCAGGTAGAAGGGGTTGGCAAGAGACTGAACAAACTGGGCGCGCTGGTTAGCATGTCACGCATTCAAACAACTGGCCAGAACTGCGTCGGCATCAAGTGCATACTTCAAGCTCAATCTCGAAACGTGTGAAGCCGGCATATTGCGGCTCGGACTCTGTGGTATGGGACTGCTGCATAGCCATACTGTCGATGTTCATAGGTGGGGACTGGGAACATAAGAAATGTTGGCTTCTCTCGATAAAAACAACGGGCTTTAATTGTAGGTAGTTGGGGTACAAAAAAAGAAGGCCTCTTGGATGTCATTTGCAGCTGCACAGACATTGCCAATTGCTAGGACAGTATGAGATTTCATACGCACTGTATCGATTCAAGTTAAGGTCTGAGCCCACTGACTACGGAATACTTACCTAAGCTAAAACTGGGTCCAAAGTTTGGCATGGAAGTTTGAGCTTGACTTGCTGTGGTTCCTGACTTGATGACTGAGGAGACCCAGGACGACTTGAATACATTCCACCGGTCACTACAACACAAACACCAAGACATAATACCGGTACATGACTAACATTGCACACGATGTAGCGAGAAATTAGGACAGATGAGCCATGCCCGTAGTCGGTAATCAAGAGATCATTCTTTCATAAAAACTTGTGAGCTGTGCCAGTCTCGGCTTAGGGCATTACGCTCCATGTTGGATTATTGTGAAGGGTAGGGTAAGTAAGAAGAAGAGTAAACTCAGAACCAGAATAATTCATCTTACATCATTTATGATTTCACAATCTTTCTCAATTTTGCTTCCTCCATAATTCTCTTCCTCGCAAACAGATAAAACCACAAATTCACACCAACCGATCAATATCCACTGGCATCTCCGACATTATGAGGCAGCGCAGATATCTCATCATTACAGCGTTGAGGCCAATCGGGGAAATTCGACCATCAAGTTGCCACTCAGGACACATTAGAGGCAATCACCCGTTTCCATGGACCGTAACTCGTATTCTAGTGTACTGAACCCCCCCAAACATAGTACAGGTGATGTCTCTTACATGAAGGCAACGACACCCATGATGCCGGCCAAAATGCCAGCACCCATCTTCGCTGGGGTCGCAGCGGCACCGGTAGGGGAGCTGGATGGCTTGCTTGAGGGTGACCCGCTGTTGTGCGTCGTGATTGGACCAACGGTGTCCGTGTGGGTGCCGTGTGATGTGATACTCATGCTTTCGGATCCTGTCTTGGTTCCGCTATCGCTTCCAGTCGTGGTGCCGTTACTCGTTGGTGGCATTGTCACGACAGCGCTTGTTTCGGTAACCGTGGCAGAAGAGCCAGAAGAGCCAGAAGAGCCAGAAGAGCCGGACGAGACTCCAGACGAGCCAGACGAGCCAGACGAGCCAGACGAGCCAGACGGGCTGGATGAACTAGGGCCGGCCGTTGTCGTCTGCCCAGTCTCGCTAGGAGTGGTGAAGCTGAGCTGGCCAGCGGAGAAGCTCGAGCAGATAGCCTCGCCCGCGTTGACCGCGGCTCCAAGGTCTTTGGGATCAGAGCAGCTTGTCACCAGGCAGCTTCCCACTTTGTCGGCGATGACGCTCTGTGTTGGCCCACATTGGCACGCAATGTCGCTGAGCTGACAGCCAGCTGCGGCGATGGCCGAACTCAAGCACTGAACCTAGAGACGGAACGTCCTGTCAGTGTAATACTCGTCAGACGTAGGGAGATTTACTTGTCACTCACGGCACAGGTTGGCTCGCCGGGGAAAAATCCCGTACTATCAGCTTGTGCGTAGGTGAGGGCCGCAGCACCCAAAATCAAGAATGACTTCATTTTCGAACGAATACGTCGCGAAGTGAATTTTCAGCACAAAATGGGTGGATTGGTGATGAAAGCTCAGTTTACGATGATCAAAACACAACTGACAAGCTACTGTGCAGGAGACCTGTAGCTATAAGTGAACAAAGGAAGTGGCCAATATAACATTCCAAAGAACGGCGCTTACATCATTATTGGCTAGCTGCAGTCAACGAAGGATCTCAGTACGAATGTGTCACTTATTGGAATCTATTGAGGGGGCGATACAAAACTTGGAGAGACAAATTTCCCCAAACTAGATGGCCAGAACTGACAACACAAGCGAACTGCAAATGCAAGGGGCTGGGAGGCGTCACCACCTCACCCAACCACTCAGAGACAATTCGTGTCATGTTTCTGCGGTTCTCACAGTGTATGGTACCGTATTTCATGCATCGCGAGGTTGACGAGTTGCTCCCCGCATTATCCCTTCATCGCCCCAGGGCCCAGACGTGAGAAATCGTGCGGAGAAGAGCAGGCTAATGCGCTTTTGAACAAGACCACATCATGGCACAGTGCACAGCGCGTTGCTGCATTGCTGCTAGGCCAACGAGCAACCCTTGACTCGCAAAATCACTGAAGCTTTTCGGAGGCGTTGGGCTGGATCGGAGTTGTACATGATGTAGGCCTTGTCGGAGGCGACCGATGCGAAGGCACGCTGTTGCCAGCTCATTCAAACCTCAGTTCTCCTCCTATTCAAAGCTGTTGACTCGCTCCAGTTCGGAGTTGTCCGTGGCCTCTAACAGGTCCGAATTCTCAGTCCGGGAACTTACATGTACGACAAGCAAGACCTAACTTATTTATAACTATCACCTGACTCGAGCCGAAACCAACTGAAAAGATCTATAAACCTTACTGATGATGCGTATAATAAATACGTATTACCTACGCGCTGTTATGGATCTTCGTATGTTGCAAGACCACGTCGTCTAATAAATAGTAGGAGTCTATACGGCGATTCTCGGAATTGGTGTTATATCCCGACGTATCTCATAAATTACGTTTCGGACTCTTGCTTTACAGAAATGTTTGAAAAAATTTACGACAAAATCGATTCAGCAACGATAGAGGTCTATGTTGTGTTATGATGAACAATGCAGCAGGTTTAATGACCGTATCTCCTGGACGACTTTGGAGCCCAATGGAGAGCTTGAACCGCCCCTGAGTGCTGGACAACGAGCCAAGACACAATGAGATCAGAACCATTTCAAATACACTGATCGCGCATTCATTTGCGTCTGAAAACGAGTCGAACAACGAAATTTGCCACGGTCTGCCCTCGCAAGCTTACAAACCAAAAGGCGACTGCACTTGTTGGTGTTTCCCACAAGCGCGCCCATATTATAAGATATGCACGGTACTACTCAATAATGCCTTGCCCTACCACTCCTAGGAAAAGCGACTCTGTTCCTGGCCAGGGCCCTCATTATGGGTGATACACAGCCGTCTTGGCTACCCCAAACGGACGGAGAACCTTACGTGTTTGGTCAGTTCACTCAGGACCACGGTCATCGATAAACCAGTTACATTTGGCAGAAAATATTACGACTCCGACGTTACGTCGTCAATTTGGCAGCGTGTGATCGTGCGCCCCCAACCATACGAGAAGCTCCGGTAGGGGGGGAGAAGAGATCTGGCGTGCAATCACATGCTTGGCCACCATCGCGTGCTTGCCAAGCGTGCTTTCTGGAAGGCGGATATTACATACTACGACCTTCGCCCTTTTCTTGACGTCAAGACGTTGATATTTATTGGGGATTGCCTATTCTACGCATGATGTCCTTTACGCGGTAGGTAGGTGGTATTGCTGCAAAGCACCAGAAGACATCGGTCAAGTAGCACTGATGATGCTCGTGGGGCACACTCAATCAACATTATAAGACTTCCCAACACCCTTACAGTCCAGGCATGTGCTTAGGTAGCTGGATACCGAGTCACTATGTAGCTTCTCCATATTCCAGACCACAAAATGTTGTTGTTCAGATATCTTGCTGCTCTTGCAATAGCGGCTACCCCTATCATAGCGGGACCATACAATACGTTCGATGGGTCCGGCTTCCCAGCCTGTCGCTATGTGGCAGCCGTTCACAATGCCACAAGCATCGACGACATCGTGTCCATAGTGAAGAAAGCCTCCGCTGATGGCACGCCGATTCGAGCCTCGGGAAAGGGACATATGTGGTAAGTGACAAGCAAGATGGATACGCGAGGGCGAGGTGGGTGTGTAATTGACGGACAACTCGCTCTCAAGGTACGACACCATGTGCTCCGACAATCCAAATACAGTCATCATTCGAACAGAGTACGTGAACAAAATCACAAACCTAGTCCTCGAGCCGGGGGCGGAATCAGGATCCGTCGAGGTTGAAGCCGGCGTGACGTTTTTGCAACTCGCAGAGTGGCTGCACGACCGTAACGCTTCCATGGGCTATACATTGGTGAACTGGAACATAACTATGGCTGGCGCAGTGGCGATGGGAGGTCATCGTTCTTCTATCAGGGAGGACTCCATGGTTGCTGCGGGCGTACTGTCGATGGACATCGTCAACGGCAATGGCGATATAGTCACGATCGAGCGGGACAACAATAATGATGACTGGCTCGCTGCATCGACCTCGCTGGGTCTGCTCGGTGTCATTGTTCGAATGAAATTCAAGATTTACCCGGATTTCAAAGTTTTTGCTCAGCAGAAGATGTGAGGACCAACCTTTTCGTTACTTGTACGGATAGGGAGGCCTGAGCTAACGTCGACACCAAGCTTGGATGAAGATGAGGTTCTGAACGGCGACATCTACAGCATGATCGCGCCATACGCCACTGCAAACTTCTGGGTGAGTCCCACCTCTTGCTATCTCGACGAAGCGAACTAACCCGCCACCACTCTCTACACAGTGGTGGCCCTACAACAAGAAATTCCACTGGCGCTACTACGACAAAATCCCACTCACGCTCAGCAACCAGCAAGGTTTCCAAAACACATTCTCCATCACCGATCTCGAGGCCGGCGTCGCAATAGCGACGCTAAACAGCGGCAAGTACCTGGCGTCCGCGAACACGTTCTTCGAAACGACGGCCTTCGCGCTGTGGTCCGCGCCCAATTTCAAGGAGAAGACGACGTGGAACACGATCCTCACGTGGCCCGTCTACGGATGGAACTACGACGTCCTCATCGGCGGCCTCTACCCGGACCAGAAGCCCGAGTGGGACTACGGCCTGCACGGCTACACGCTCGAACTTGCTTTTCCCGTCGGCATGTCAAATCAGGTGCTGCAGCGCGTGCGCAAGGCCTTCGATGCGGAGAATAGGGCAGGGAGAACGAGTGAGTCGTCGTCTTCGTCCCTGCGTTTCGCCGAATAAAACTCGAACGGAAGATGAATAATTGACTCGGAAACAGTGGCGTCCACGTACCGCAGCGGCATCAACATCAAGTTCGGAAAGCCCTACTTCGATTTCCTGGGCCAGGTAACGTACGACACGGCCGACGGGGCAGACTGGACCAAGGGGGCGATTATGTTTGATTTTCCCAGCTTCCACCCCTCTGTCGGGGACGGGAAGCGATATAACGAGCAATTCTGTGCGCGAGTCCCCCCCCCGGGCCCCATTTTTTTGGTTCGGAGGATTGTAGGATTGGGTCTGAGCTAATGATGGTAGATATTAATCTGGCGACGACGCTCGTGACGGAATTCCCGGCGCGCCCGCACTGGACGAAGAATACGCGCGAGGTCTTTGGCAATGCGACGCGGAATATCGATCCGGATCATCTCGCGAGGTTTAAGGGTATGTTTTATTGATTTGTTTTTCAAAATTCTTTTATTATTATATAAATCGCGTTGAGATGTTCGCTAACCAACTAATCGCCTATAGTAAGCCGTCTTTGTCATCTGCGGATATGTGGCATTATAACGATGGCAAGGCTAATATTCGCAGGTTGTGCGGGAGAAATTCGATCCGAAGGGCTTGTTTAAGTCTGTTGTGGGTGAGATTCTGGGGCTTTATGCCTAAGGGACAACATGAGCTGCTGAGGAAGCAGATTGGTTTCCCACGACGGGATCGCGAAGTCGTGGGAATCGAGCGAAGGTGATGCGGACAAACACGCATATAGTTGCGTTGCTATTACTGTGACTGTGAATGAAGCAACGCTATTTTCGACTGGATTTTATTCTAAGACGAACGTCTCAACCAGCTGGAAGAAAGGAGCCGAAACACCGGGTTTGAGATAATCTTACGATCAAATAAGGTAATTATTCGTCGACTGACAACATTAACTACCTCTATGTAGACGTTTGGGTATTATACGACTCTTCGAATCCTATCGTGATATATCTCACCCTCAGTCCTTTATACCTAACTCGAGCCTGAGTGTTCATGCCATGCCATGCCATGCCACAATCTTCAAGCACTGGTGATAATATTCTAGCGTAAATAGGGGTAGGGGCAGAGCGAAACATCGATTTCACATCAGCAGTACAATCACATCCGAGCCAAAGACACAGAACACGCTCGACAACCGATCCCCATCACCTGTAACCGGAACAAAGAAAACAGTATCTCACCCCATTGGTAAAGGACATTGTTCAAACGTATGCATTTCTTTCAAGCCTAAGATGACAATACCTATTTGCTTGTCTCCAGAACGAGCGGATATTTCTCAAACACCACGTATACATCATGGTCGTCTAGAAGCACCGCCGCAAGATTCCCACGTAAATATAAAAAGGGCCTTCACCCTTCAGTAAGTCCCATTTACCGCACTCCAACTTCACCAACCAACAGATTATCACCAAGCGCATCCCTGAACCGAAAGAACGAGAAACCAAACAACCGCAAAAATGACAAAAATCAATCTCCTAAAAAGAAAGGCCTCACGCGGGCAGATGCGACCAACAGGTGACTCAGAAATGGATACAAACGACCAATTCGACCAAAATAGGTTCAGCCTTCTCCTTTTCTTGCGCGACCTGAGTATGAACCCAGAGCGACATGCAGCCTTCGTGAAGGCGATCAACGACGCGGCCGGTGCGCAAGACGAGAGCGGCGTCATGTACGCCATAGCGACCGCCGTGAGGCAGCTGCGGCGCATCGGCTACGACTATGTTGATGCGGGGAACGGGAAACGGCGGCGTTTACTCATGTTGGGCGAAGAGCAGGCCGAGAACGAACTTGGCGAGCACGATCAGTTGATGGATCTGGCGCGGACCGTGTGGGCTGACCCCAATAACCCCACTGATTTCATCGCCGAGGCGTATAAGAGGAACCTGAGACCGCTGCCAAGAGGGGAGGAGGTCAGTCTCAACGACCTGTTTAATTGGGCCCGTTCGTGGGGCGAGGTGAGGTATCGTTTTATGAATCACGCACTCCGAGATGATCCAGTTCTTTACCGGGAATTCCGCAGAGGTCGAGCGCGGAAGAAGGGCGATGCAGCAAATTCGATCGTACACCACAGTAATATACTCGAGGACTGCAGGCTAGTCGAGTTCAGGACCGTGGGAAACACCGGCTACAGTGACGCGGATCGTAAGGTATTCCAGAACCTGTACATGCTCACACCTGAAGAAGCGCGGCAGCTAGTTCGCTTCAATGCCAATCTAACAGGCCTACGCGCAGGGCTTCCGGCCGTCTTCCGTTTCTGCGTGACCTTCATAAACGCTTACATCGACTGGAGAGTCAAGATGCTCACGATGGCAAGAGTACGCATACTAGAGAGCGAGGCACTGATGAGGAAGACGTCCTCTGCACAACGGCGGAGCGAGACCGCCAAACAAAACGAAGTCACCGCTGCCAGAATAAAGTCCGTCGACAACCTCTACCGCAACAAGTTCATGCCGAGATTGAGAGATCTTATTAGGCAAGCTGGCGAGCATAACGCATTCTACCGAGAAACGTATAATGAGCTAGATTCTGCTGTCAACCAAATCAGGACGGCGCTCTGCGATTCCCCCTTCAACACCGCGTTCCCTCGACTCAGGAATTATACGTCGTATCGTAGAAGCCTTAATAAATTTCCAGGAGCCAATTTGGTGCCCCCTACAGGCACTTCCATGATCCTTTCTCGACCTCGGAGGAGATAGATAGGCTTTTTGAATCGAGAAAAAAGGTGTTGTAGAGATACAAGGCGGTGGCAGAGGTCGTTCCTCTGCTCGCAGTCTTGAGCGTTACTTTCATATCCCTTCACGTCACGTATGTACATAATCCAAGTTAGCATCACCATAGCAAATCAATACATACCGAATGAGGAGAAAACTTGTTCTTTCCGACGACGAAAAACCTCGCGGTCGACAAAAGCTCTATTTAAACACTGGGACCACTCGTTTCTTGCGTCGCATGGGACAAGTAATGGACGAACAGGATGACTTGCGCGGTGATCGGAAGAAAGAACGTTAGTTGGTTGTCGATAATGACCTGGCGGTGCTTGTACAACCCCTTCCTGAATATGTGACGTTGGAAAAACAACTAAACGCCGGAATGTCGCCGAACCGAAGTTCAATTGACGTTACAATCATTAATGGGCATTACCCGGTCTCGTGTGATATCTGCTTCGGAATGCATTGCTGATAGTCCCCATAGTCCCCTTAAGACTACTGATTGTGCTACCATCCTGCATCTTGCTGGCAAATGCTTCTTCCAAGGCCGATTGCGTGACAGAGGTGTCTATTATGAGATTAGTATAAGCGTAACAGAAGAATATAATTATTGCCTGTACCATCCAAGTCACTAAAGCTGCTTCCCATACTCGGCGTCCCGTCGCTGTCTCGCGAGTAACCTTTCGATTTGCTACCCGGGCTGCGACCCACTATTTCCATTGTTCGGCGTGGTGACAAGGGACCACTAGAGCGCTTGTCGGGGGCAAATCTTGAAGCGGGAAAGGAACTAGTGGATGAATCCGAGGTTTGGGAATGACGAAATCTGTCCCGATCAGACTCCTTGAAGGGCTTTTTATGCTGTTCGCCAAGATTTCCACGCAATGTCGCACTCAAATCATGTTTACCACTTGATTTACCACCGGTAGGCACTCTGTATGGCAGGAACGCTGGCTCTTCATCGTCGTCATCATCTACGAATGACGGCCCTTCGTTAGTTTGGAATCGTGGTGGCCGACGGATGATTCTCGATTGCGCAGGGCTTGACGATGATGATGACGAATCGGAGGAGGGGGGAGGGGAAGGGCTCAGCTCGTTTGGACCGGGAGATCGTGGGTCATGCTCTTCGGTGTCTTGGTAGTCTCGGTCATCCTGATCATCTACATTGGTCGTAATGGGCAGAGACGTTAGTCGGCGTCTCGGGACATCGACGCTGGACTTTCCAGATGGTTTGACGCCACTAACAAGGTTTCTCGTGGGGAAAGTTGTGTTGTTCGATGATGAAGTTCTTGTCGGGAGCGGCCGGGGAGTGTTTCTCATTGACGAGGTTAGGGTGTTCTGTTCGTTCCGTGGTAGAGGCGAGTCTTTTCGGATGGATGTCGAAGATGGGGCACGGGATCGAACGGCAGAGCCGGTATATCTCATAGGGTCGACAGAAAAAAGCCCTTCAGGCCCTTGTGGCTGAGGTGAAGGGGCAGGAGAGACTCTGGGGGCGGCGGTAACTTTGCGCATCTGGGCTCGCACCTGAGAGGCATGGCGCTCTGTGAGCCAGGCAACTTGCTGGAGAAGGAAGTCGACAGTGACTTGGAAATCGGCGGCACTGTTAAGAGTCAGTATACGAGACGATGGATGGTGTGGATACAGAGAAAGATGAGACTTGCATTTCGTTCCCTTAGGCCAGTGATTAGCTCCTGCAATGTCTTATACATAGTATTCCGTATAGTCATTGGCATTACTGGATAAGATGGTTCATTTAACTTACAATCTATGTCTTTCTTTGAGAGCTGCTTCGAGATGATATCCCACAAAGCTTCATCTTTTGATGATTCCCAGTTCACCTAGTCGAATGTGAGCTCTGGAAGACGACGGCACGTATCGAGAATCACAGCAAATCTGACGTGGACTCACTAGAGGAGGGTCTACAAAGTCACCTCGAGGAAAAGGGAGACGGATGAAGACCGTGTAGGTCGGTTCAGATGATACTGAAGCCATAATACGCTATGATAGTTGATGGATGTTTACAGTAGGAAGATGATGTTGAGGAATCGGTCACCGTAGATTTCAATTAAACAGTCCTATTATCATTTATTATTCAGTTCAGTACACTACGTAACCAGCCAACCGGCTATTAACAAGGAAGCTCTTATCGATTATGCAAGATATATAAGTATAGGAGTCTTGGAGCTTTCCCCGGCGCTAAGCCAGGGGGAGAGTCCCACTGGTTAGGCGTACCTACTAATCAATGGCGCTGATATGGTCCTTTGAATGGATGCGCCAGTCCTTCTTGTTATTCCACATTGATATGGCGCATTTATTTTAAATTCCATTTACACAGGTATGAGTACCTAGGTACACTACATCTACCTAGCCAATCGGATGATTGATTGTAACCATCCCCGGAGAGCATCCCTGTTCACGTGGAGTATTAACGCTAGTACGCTATACGCACGTATGTATGAACCGAGGTAGATAGCCTTATACCGAGTACGAGAGCCGGATGACCACAAAACTCGCTGTAACACCCGCATTTTCATTTCAATCCGATGCTACGTATGACGTGGGTATAAGACAGACTACCTACGAAGTACGGACGTACGGGCGTATTCCGTACGGAATATAGTGTCAAGCTAGGAAGAAGACCACGAGGATACCTAGGGATCCGTACCTACCAGTTGCGGTCTAAGAAAAGCACTGCTTAAGTAGATGCCTGAGGCCCACTGTCGCGTCTCTTGGCGTCTCATCCAATTTAAATCGCTCCTCCACTCAAAGAACATGTACGTAATGATATACATGGAACCTCGTAGCGGCTTAAGCGAGGTCATCTAGCTGCCGAATTCCAAGATGGGATGACATCGCTTCAAACGTTCGCGACGAGTGGCGTCATCATCGTGATAATCGGGCCAACTCCTGAAGAAGCCTTTCACACACACTGTTCATCATCTCTCCCGGCTTTCCAGGTCACAGCGAAAAACTTCTCCATGCGAAATACCAACCGGATAGGTCGCAGCGTTCCCACACAGGAACGCCGGTGACCCTCTCCAACCCCACCTAATGATGAGTCGACTGACCACAAGAACTTGTCGTCCTACCTGGCGCTAAATCCAAAGCATCGCGCAAGGTCAGGAGGCAGGTCGAATAGACGATCATGTTCTCTGTCTTACTTTATTATCTACGGCGCATAAAGCCGGATCGATGTGGCTTATGTAACGCGATTGCCCGGCTGCACATTTGCCTCGATGTCTCATCGAGGCGTTCATTTGCTCATCTAAATAGGCAGAACAACACTTGCATCCTGCTGCCTGCTTGACTAACTTATATCACATCGTTGTCTCTCACCTTTCTTGATCTTTGACTTGTTGCTTAAGTTCCACAGTCACCGTACGCCAGCTAGGCTTATCTTGAGCTACATATGCGATATATGCGCATCACTTTTCAAGCCAGCCTCCAGCTGATCCATACGAATGGTCAATAATATTTCCTCTTCGTTAGAAAGACTACCACGAGGTATTTTCTCACTACCTCAAAGTCATGGCGGCAAGTCTCAAGAGAACCGAACCAAGCCCAATAGGAGGCTCGATTTGGTGTGACATAATCTCATGTTTTTCACCTAGGACGTACTCAAGCGGGCCTCTGGTTATCCCAACTGGACGCGCACAGTCTTGCCTACTGTCGACATCTCCGCAGCCGGTCTTCTCGCACTAGCGGACCTGGGCACTATTGCGCAGCGGACGAGAATCTCAGGCGCTTCCTGGCTCGATTCCCTCTTGCTTGCTCCGGGCTTGCACTACCAGCAAGCAGCCGATGCCGTGCTCAGCGAGCTGCCGTCACCTTATCATGCCGTCGAGTCAGTTGATGGGAAGACCACTACCTACAGTATCGCAAACACCGCAACGCTGCGGTACCTCGAGCGTGTGGGCAGGCCTAATCAGCGAATCGTCCTTGAAGTTGGCAAAGAGCCCGAACGTATATACTTCCCGTATGGCGAGCAGCCCGAGAAGCGCAAGCATAGCAGTTTTTGGCGCTCTTACAAGGCCAGCATCGGTTGGCTCTCGCAACTTCTGTATCTAGCCAGCCCCTTGCTTACCATTGCTGCACTGGTGTTTATGGTTTTGCTTCGAGATTGTTAGTTCCCGCTGCAGCTTCTTCCCCCATTGTCCTTACTTACGTCAAGTATGGCTTGATCTCGAGATCACTGCTCGTCTTTAACTGATTCAACAACATTAGGGTGGGGTGTTGGTGTCTTGGTCGCGCTTATGCTATCTCGCATGATGAATATTTGGATCATCAAACAACGCTCAAGCCGACCGAAAACACCAGAACGCGACCCGAAAAAACAGGTTAGAGACGAGAATGGCTCAGATCAGTTCACTGAGTACGTCATCGACCTTGGACATGGTCGAATCGTGTGTCTACGCGGGTTAGAGTCAGACCTACAAGCCATCACGACTACGGTATGGCTGAGAGACCAAACACATGTCGAGGGCTATCTTGAGGCTGCTTCAAAGCTGACCGTGTACCTCGTCGCCGCGCTCAGTGGAAACCTCTCACAGGTAGCATCCATCATCTTCATCGCTCTGCTCCTAATCACAGCCGGCCTGCTTGGCTTAAGCAACGCCCACGCGAAGGTCTTCAGCATGCACGGCCGACTCGCGGCCCCCACGACAGAGAACCTAGCACAATTCGGCACGCCGGGCGATCCCCCGTATCCAGATAGCCGCCAGAGCTCGACCTGGGCCTTCCCGGCTAGAGAAAGGACGACGAGCGGGTTCTCCGCCATTAATGAATACGCATGAAGGTGTTAGATCAGATATACTGGGAGAGCCCCGTATATACTAAGCGAATAGGTATATAGGGACAGGTCACTCCTTTGTCTTCAAAGGTCGGTAGAGACCAGTCAATTTTCGCTCATCAATGACTAAAGTTTCTTTTTTGGGGGGGATGGGGGAGGATATAGGGGTTTGGTCCAGGGGTGATATATTATACCAATGTTACATGGCGAATTTTAGTTGCTCATATTACAAACATACCAACAACTTCGTGTTTGTGCTGTTTCGGGTGCAGCGACTGGTATCCCGAGTCGATGGTAATTGACTAACCTGCAGTTCATCGCGGGTTGTACCTATGATGTATCTAGTCCGAAATATGCACGGTTGCGACAAAGCAGCGGCATGTTCTCCGGCGACCCGGCTCCTTGGATGCGTCTCATCCAGACAGATCTCCTGCGACGCTAGGGAATTCCATCACACGCTGCATATCTTAAATGTCGTGACTCTCATTCCCGAATTTGAACTCTACCCTGCAAGCTTCGATCCGCGTCGCCCGCCCGTGTGTGGCGCAACCAGAACGTCCTAATTCCTCACAAGCAGACCATATTGTCACGGCGCTACCGAGCTCCCATAACCGTCGACCCGGAACTTCAATGTCACGATATTAAAATCTCATGAACAATTACCCAGACCACCAAGCCCGTCGATCCGTCAGAAAAGATTGTCTCCCCTCCCCCCCTTTCGGCCGACATGTTTCGGGTAGAGGCGAATCGCATTATTTGTCTGCCATGAAGACTATATATAGTATCTGTTTGTGGACATTACTTGATCCCCCCATACCGTCGGGTCGGTACTCATAGCGGCGGAAAAAACCGCGATGTCAGATCTCCTGGTCGTTGTTACCTCGTTGCCAATAAAGGCTTTTTTTTTTTTTTTGAAAAACCCCCCATGTCCCTGACACGTAATCTTCCCAGATTCTTTGCGCCAATAGCCTGCGAAAATAGAACAAAGACATCCGCGTCGAGATGTGAAAATATTCCGCGGTAGTGGATATTGTCGCCTTGTCCAGGACCTTGCGGACACACATAGGTAGGTAGGTAGTTGGTAACAAGTCGAATCTGGAAGTGATTCCCAACGGTGCCGATGTTGATGTCGACTAGGTTACATTACCGCGCTTGCGAACCTAGCACGGTACCTAATCACTAGTATCATCCCGTCTCAGTCGTTCCCAACGGTACCGACATTGACCGACTGTGAAGTAGGTAGGTAGGTAGGTAGGTATACGTAGGTAACAAATAGGGGTAATCTACACGCGCACACGCACATGAGACTCAGACCCCCCATTACCCGCGAACAGCACGACGAGAAGCAGCAAGACGGGTAATAATTCATTTTCCAATCGCGACCGCAGGCCCTTGCTGTGCGGACTACGCTAGTGGAATCTCATATCCTGCCCAGTGTAGGAAATTAGGTAGATCTCGGTCATGTCCAACGGTCCCGGTATAGACAACTTACCTAGGTAGGTAACCAAGTGGAAAGGGGGTAAGCAACACACACGCGCGCGCACAAGTCTCATAACTCCATCACAACGAAGAATCAGAACCGACCAGAAAAACCATGCAATTGCATATCCACATCCCATAACCTATATCGTGCACATATCCATCCTCAACCACCCCCCCTTTTGCCCACGACACAAGCAACCCTAGTAAAAGCTCATCTAACTACTTACTATCTTTAGCATACTAAACAAATAAATATAGAGAAAAAACCACACATATAATATACAAATATAGAAGCAAATAAACAAGTCATTCAGCCCAACGATACCGATATTTTCAACAAAAAAAATAGGGGGGGGGGGGGGGGGGGGGGGGAATCAGGTTCAGCACACAAGCACCATACATACCACACCTCCCATCCCTTACATCTCATCCCATCTCCCAGTACCCTTTCCCTTCCCTTCCCTTCCCTTCCTCTCACCTCACCTCACCTCATCTCATCTCATCCCCGTCTTCAAGTCAAGATCCAGCACGAACACAGCGCCAACAAAGAGATCCACACCTGAAAAAATCCGCACATCACATCACATCACATCCGCCAATCCCTACCCCCGAACCCAAATAGCTATGTACATACCGCAGCATAACCACGCCCAGCGACCCACGCCCACAGCGAGCTACAGACCCCTAAAGCCGTGATGTATGTAGTCTGCCTACCTACCTACCTACCTACCTGCCTACCTGCCTGCCTGTCTTAGCTACCTAGCCACCCAGTTAGATCATTAAATAAAACAAAAATCAAAATATAAAAAAATAGGTCATTTTAAGCATGTCTACAAACCTTGGACATACAGATAATGTAATGTAATATACCTGCAATACAAACTACTACATAGTCGTATTGTACCTACCCACCTGCATAGGCCGTAGCCTCATCCCATCCGCAAGTATGTACTATACTAGTAAGACCCAAGACGCTTATGTCACAAGCATACGACTCCAACGACCAACCTTTCGCATCACAGGGCCATATAGAGACGAAAGTAAAGTGGAAGTAAAGTGGAAACACCGCAAAGTTCTGGGTATTATTAGCCTCGCCGAGCATACGTACATACCTGCCCACCTATCCACCTAATAGGTAGTCCGGTCAACCAGTCAATTCCCACACACACACACACACAACACACAAGCCCCAAACACCGGAAAGGTCATTCTCAACAGCCCAAAATACAATTCCATCCTCTCTTAGCAAACGCCTTGACTTCCCTTTGTGTCTAAATGCATCAACCCCTTTCCGCTTCCCTTACGCCTCATTTTCTTTCTACACTCCGAACGCCTTTCCTCTTCCTGCCCCCTTTTCCATAATCAATCCCGTTGTTAGACCGAACTTTCTGGCCAACTACCTCTGCGTGCTGAACCGGAGGTAGGTGGTGAGGTCCCCGTGGTGGAATGTTCCGAATCGGTTCTACTCAATCTGGGCTGCTTTCTTCAGTTGAACAAGAGAGAAAGAAAGAGAAAGAATAAAGCCCAAACTTGGAGATAGATATTTCCGTGTGAAACCACCAGGGATGATCGACGTCGCCGCCGCGTTATAATGAGTAAAACCAGTCTAGTCGAATGAGTCCATCTTAATTCATGCCCTTGTAGCACAGCCATCGGCGCGCGTATGTGTAAGGGAGTGAATAAGTAGCTGCGACCATAATGGCTAATGAAATTTGAAAGTTTTTTTTGGCGCACAAGGTCTTCTGTCAGCTGGTCACAAGCGTCTGAATGAAAAAATGCCACGAGGTGCGGGAGGATTACATAAGGATCGCAGAAAAGCCTATTGACAGCGCCCAATCGTGTCCTCGGTAGCCCGCACAATCTCACACAGCGATCGCATGAACGATGGGTCTACCTTGTACTCCTTGTCGTCTTTGCGCTTCGTGATCTTCGGATCGGCACGGTGGAGCGTGACAGTCAGTCTAGCACAGCACCTGGCAACCCCGCGTCGAAGCTCAGCGAGCTGTCTAGCCTGGTCAGTTCCACGCAAACCTGCAGGCGACTTAGATCTGATGCCTGGTCCACCTGACTCAGGCGTCCCAGGCTGAGTAGAGACGTTTTGTGAGACAGCAGGCGTAGTGGGCCTGGTGTTTTGGTTGTCTTTACTCTCGCCCCGTCGTTGTCCCTGGCTTGTCCCATTGAAGAGGAGCGAGGGCTTCCCGCGCAGACCTGTGAAGGCGGTGGCACGAAGATTAGTTTTAGACGACGGCCGAGACAAGCTTCTCGGAGTAGGGACAGGCGGATAGGCGTCCTCATCTGCCAAGCCCAGAATACTTGCCGCCTTCCGCGGTACCGCATTTTTCTCGCTTATCGGAGGTCGTAATGATGCTGATCCAAAAGCATCGGGCTCAGTAAAGCTGGTCGACATACCTTTATCAGGTACAGATCCCCCCCACGGCGTTGTTGGTCTAGACAAGTCCTTTGCGTGGACTGGAGAGCGCAAGCACAGGGATGTAATGTAATTGTACACCAGGACATATGCATATAAGGCTTCGCACAAGCCATCGCTTCCATGAGGGAAGATATTCCGCATAACAAACCACTCTTGCCTGTTGTAGACCCGAGCTAGGTCAGACTGTTCCTGTCTTGCCTGTTGTTCCGTGGAGGAAGAGCTCAACCATTTCCACTTTGGCAGCTTGTGATGTTGTTGATGACTAGGCTGGTGCGCGACCATGGCAGGGGAGTCGATATTATATCTAACCCGATGGGACAAGTTGCGAATGCTATCAACTAGTAGAGAACTGCATAGAAGCGTCGGCTCTGGGAAGTTCATCACGTAGTACTTAATCTTTTCTTGGACAGTGGCTGGTAAAGGGAGTGGCAACACTTGATCTCCGCATGCAAATTGTTGGGCCATGTCTGATTCGAGCCATTCTTCAAAGCCAACCTCGGCAGAAGCAATTGGTGGGCCCCTACGAACCGCACTTGTATTTGACTTGCTTGCCATGGTCTCTTTATGGGTTGAATACACTTGGTGGCTAGAGGTTAGAATATTATTGGATGGGGTGATGGATGGGATTGGTCTGATCCTTACCGGATGGTGTGGCTGTATCGTCACTAGATCTTAACTGGGATGTAGTCTTACGTGAACCAGTAGTTGACGTGATAAGTGGAAAGTCGTGACTGTTTTCTTTCTGGTCGTATAATTGTTCTGCGAGTTGCTCTGTGGTTGTGTAGGCTTCCGGTTGATTTAGCGATGAGCGTCGTTCTGGGATTTCAGAAGGGAAGACGAGTGTTGTCCCACTAAAGGGAGATACGGGTTCGTCGTCAACATCAATAATTGAGGACCTTGGGGACATGGCGACGAAGGTATCCGCTTCTGTTGGGCACCGAGAATGCTGCTGGATGTAGCTTGGGAAATCGAACATACTACTGCGTCGACGTAGAGAAATCGGCGACACCACGTCATCACAGTCCAACCAGCTGATCTGTTCCTTGGAATCTAAACGTGGGGGGAAACGTAGAGGAGGGGGGGAGGGAGATTCTTCGGATTCAAAGTAAGTGTCGAGCGTCAGTACGGACCCTCCCGTACCAACTGAGGTGGGTTCCAGGTCAAAGGAGGAATCAGTGCTGGAAAGGCTATCCCGCTTAGAGGCACTAAAGTCTAATGGTGCAAAAATATCGGAGTATTTTTGGTGAATTGTTTGCCACGATTTAGAGGCGGACGGGGCATTCGCTGGTTGGGACGAAAATGTAGGGCTTAGGCAGTCTTCCAGCGACTGGCGTCGATTTCTGGTTCCATCAGCTGGTCCCGGCGCAGGAGCTTCTGCCGCAGGCTGGCCAGAATGATACATATCACTCGACCTCTCCCGGTCCAAAGCTAACAACTCAGATAGATTGGGCACGATATCCACGAAGGGCTCCCTGAGCCTGCTGCAGTCTTCCATTCTTGCGCAATGGATGGTTCGCCGGGGCTTCTGAATCATACAATCAACGGTAACCAAAATATATATAAAATATATATGTATATATAAGAGTGAGAATAAGGATGATACTAAGGATAAGAATAATGACAGAATAAGAAGGATCTGATATCAAAAGAAAGCGAATGTCTGGTCCGGTGGGTAAGAGAGTGCAGAGAGAAAGGAGAGGAGGGATGGGGGAGGAGGGGGGAGGCTTTTTCGTCACGCTAGATGCAGATGATTGATTAGACGACCGAAGCTATCATCGAGGTGAATCGATCTCATGAGGATGAAGGAGGACAGTCGGTATGATGACATATAGTTTACATGACAGATTGAAAACGGTATGCAAGATCTGAAAAAGAGAGAGGAATGAGTCCTATAACAATAACAGTGCACGATGAACCCCTGGCTTGACCTGATATTTCAAGAGCTGTCGGTCAAGACCGTCTATGGAGGGAGTCTGCAAACAGGGGAAGCTACACTGGGAGCACGAACCGAACCGGGATGATGGATCAAAAGGCGTAGTGTAGGTACCTAGGTAGGTAGTGTAGGTAGAGTAGGTACCTAAACTAGGTAGGTAGGTACCTAGAGGTTAGCTACTTACTTAGTACCTACCTAGGTAAGTACCTAACCTAAGGTACTACCTACCTAGGTACCTAAAGTAGATGCAGGTATGGATCCGTCCAGTACCCTAGGTACCTAAGGTAATTAACACCTAACCTTAGGTACGGATCCGTCCCACGTGATGTAGGTACCTACCTAGGTACCTACCTACCTACCTACACTAGGTAGGTACCTACAGGTAATGAAGGCTACCCTAAGGTAGTGGGTAACGCTAGTGTGGGCTATGGAAGGGTAGCGTGTCTACCTTAGGTAGGTAGTCCCCATACCGGTACATAAGGTACCTTACCCTTACTAGGTACCTACGTATAAGTGTACCTAAGGTAGGTGCTTAGGTACCTAGATAGGTTCCTACCTTAGGTAGTGTAGGTACTACTTAGGTGGTTTTTTAGTGGAGTGTAGGGGTACCTAAGGTATCTACCTACCTACCTATTCCAGTACACTAGTGTAGGTAGATAGGTACCCTTACTTACTAAGAAGAGCTCTACCTAAAAGAAACACAGTAAAGCTCAGGGCCGGTCCAGCGGGTCAGTTTGTGCTATAATTCATCTAGGCTACCTACCTAAGGTACACGTCCATACAGCTTGTGAGTACCTAGGTGTACCCTAGGCACAGACTGACCCGCTGAACCGGACCTTTGGTTTTCTGTTTCAGAGCCTTCCTAGGTACCTAAGGTGTACGGATCCGTACAAGATAAGATAAGCGCCTACATCCGTACCTTAGCGTTGGTAGGCACCTACGTAGGGACCCTTCAAGTATGGTACCTACGACAATGTTCTCTTCTTTGCCATCATCTAGGTAGGGTACGGAATAGTCATCTATAATAACATAAGGTAGGTAGATTAGGCTACCTAGGTAGGTTAGGTGCTATGTGAAGTCGAAATCTGGCTTGGGATTCAGGGGACATAGGTAGGTACCTACCTAAGGTAGAAAGGGTACCTTTACCTTAGGTAACCTAACTACTACCTATGCCCGACCTTACCTAATCCGCCAAAATTTCTCGCCCAAGCCCGGAACTTCTTACCTACTTTTACTCATTCAGTGATTTCTCATGAACAGATCAACTCCAAGCCATGAATCGTTCCATGGTGTTGTTCGCTTGAATTCCTTCGTTCTGTTCTAGACCATTTAGTGATCCCTAGGTACCTGGGTAGGCATAGGTGTAGGGTAGGTACTTAAGTAGGTACTAACCCACCCACGTATACGTATGCACGAAGTACGGATCCGCACCTAGGTACATACTACGTCCGTACCTACGTAGGTAATACCCTAGGTAGTGTGCACTAGGTAGGTACTTAACTATAGTGTACCTACTTAGACTC
Organism: Xylaria nigripes; assembly: GCA_022984845.1. Lineage (NCBI taxonomy): Eukaryota > Fungi > Ascomycota > Sordariomycetes > Xylariales > Xylariaceae > Xylaria > Xylaria nigripes. The sequence goes on along the minus strand of JAJJKC010000026.1, from coordinate 505,670 downwards.
TTTCCAACATGGTGTACGCACTTACCCTACCTACCTACATAAGGTAGGTAGGTAGATCTCGCATTCAATGCATTCAATTAGGTAAGTAGGTAGGTACCTAGGTAGGTTGGATACTGTACAGTATTAACAACTCGGATTTTATACAGTAAACGGTGTTAGGTTTTGCTACATCTCTTCTTCGTACGCTAATTAGATACCTCCTACTGCGGACTAACCTAGGCAACTCGACAAATCTCGGCCGTGTACGGATCCGTACGGAGGTATGGTTGATACCTAGGAACCTAGTCCGTAGGTAGGTGGGTGAAAGGTGTGTGACCCCGTCCAAATTAATTACCTGGAGCTCTCATTAACTACTTAACCTTCCTACCTAACAGAGAGAGAGTCCGTCTACCTATACGTACATTACGAAGTAACAAAATCCCCTAGTCCGTATACCTAACCTACTCATTACACATCTGGCCTGGCATGCCTACTTCGTGACTATTATTACCTACCTCTTCGTACGGATCCGTACACGATGTCGTGTAGGTACCTCGGAAGCAGCGTAACACTGGTTGTTCAATTCCCAAGACGACGAGTTGAAATTTTCTTGTCTTAGACAGAATCGATCATCATATTAAAAGAGCACAGAGCAACTACCTCATACTACCTACGGACGTACTATTGTGTACTACAGGTATCTGCTTTCCATTGCGTTCTCTAGCCTACAAATTGACTTGACTGGTGAAGCATCGGGCATGGCAACGGGCTGGTCATTTACCGGTACATGTATAACGTATGTACATACATACTTACACACATCACCAACCCCAGAATACTACCTACCTACCTACAAAACCGGCCTGCGATCCACACTACTCGTCACCACGGAATCGGTTCCATGATCGACAACTTGCAGTCCGCTTAGCTGGAAAGATGCAGCCATTCCAACGCCATACCTAGACTGGAATAATTTTCAGGAAATTAAGCATTTCCATTCTACTTTTAGCAGACATGAGCCGGAGAGGAGCTTAAACTGAAACTTGACATTTCCTCCGATCTTCCGCGGGATCTGCACCCACAGTTGCATACATGCCCATAATACCTACTACTAGGTAGGTAGGTAGGTAGCTAAGTACCAGGTTTATCTAAGTAGGTAGTATTCCGCACCTACTGAGAAGCATCTACCTAAACGTTGGGGATTTCGCATCAGTTGGAGAAACCCATGGCCGTACAGGTCGAGCGCAGCAACTCACCTGGATTCCCACGTCATACCGCTCCAAGATCATTGATGAATCCAATTGAATGCCAAGCGCACCATCATTAAATGGGTAGATGAGCATACGATCATACAACCTACCTAGTGTTATCTAAGCCACGGGCGCCTGAATTACAAGCATGTACATAGGTACCGGCATACCCACCTAGGTACCCATACAGCATACGCGCGTCTATTGAAGTCCAAAAATATGAGATACTAACGGGCCACTGCGACACTATTGTGTAGGCAGGCTAAGAACATCACGTCCCGTTTTACGTGTGTGTGTGTACTTACGTACGGACGTACGGTACCTACCCATGCGTTCGAAGTTTCATGGAGAGATCTCAGATCGAAGCCACGTTGTCGCAAAGAGCCTAGCCTTCCGAGCGCCGTTGGTGAAGCTATTGTTAGACCACACTTGTCAATATCTGGATGCCATGCGCCGAAATCGTAGGTACCTTACTGTACGGACCTACAATACCTAGCTACGTACAGTAAAGCGTTGAGGTTGCTACAGATTCAGCTCACCATCCATCGCATTCATAAGTGGATACCCTTGGTGATTCTGACTACCTACCTAGTGTACCTACCTACCTACCACCGGTCATACGGATTCGTACGGACGTACACTAGGTACCTACGTCCGTTCTCAATTACCTACTGATCTGGTTACCCACGATCTGCGATACCCAAGCAGCCCCAAAGCGCCGTAGTGTATGTCCATAGGTAGGTAGGTATGTGCCTAGTAGTACCTACCTAGGTATAAGAGGTACGGTCCGTACATTGCCTTGCCTAGGTATCCCATACGGACTACCTACGCACTACTGCGTACGAATTCACATTCTAGAGAGATTACCGAGGCTAATAGGTAGGTAATAGGTAAGCAGGTAATCCGTAGTGTACAGCCTCCGAAGATTTGGAGGTCTTGCCTACATCTAGGTAGTGTAGGAATCCCTACTTACGTTCCGTACTTCCGGTTCATTCCTGAGACTTCTGAAGATGAGCAGATGTTTACACTACCTACCTAGATAGGTACATCTTACCTGCCTACGGATTAGGTATTACCTACCTACAGTAGTGAAACATGGAACTCCCAGGTGAAATCAGCTGGGTGTCTCTGCCCTCCAGCCGGCGGTCGCATTTCGATACCCCACTGTGCAAAATACCTACCTAGGTACGCTACGGACTAGCCGCTGGCGGTAATTTGCTAAGTTAGCTAAACTGTGCCTAGTGTCAGACACTACCTTCTTGGCCCAACAACGTCTGAACGGACCAGAAATTTTCAGATCCAACTAACGTCCGTACCTATCTATCTACCTAACTGTTCGTTCGCAGGAGATCTGGTCGAGATACTGAACGAATACCGACTAGGAAGGCTGACTGACAGCTGATAGGTAGCACGGATCCTGCTATACACCCCCTACTTCGCCCAGCAATTCGACATCCCCAGCACGTTTATGTTCGGATCAGATAAGATGCTGACCGAATCTTACTTTGCTTCAGTCTCAGGGCCGCCACTGGCCAACAACACTTCTATCCCCAAAGATGCGGGCATCTATGAACATACCCTTCATCCGACCCATGCTACGTCCGCAGTCTTGAAGAAGAGCTCAGTTCCGAGTGGCGGCTTGGCTGTGAGCGACACTCATGTTTTTGCCGCTCAACAAGACAAGTCCACCGTGCATGTCTATGTAAGGCCGAAAGGCAATCAAGAGGCTGTCGTGACCTTTTCTGAGCGCATAAGCAGCATTACGCTCAGTGACGATGTGCTTTTCCTAGGGACTCGGGAAGGGCGCATCATGGCGTGGGAGGTATGTGTGCCTCACGCTCGCCCAACAACTTCTCATGACTGCGCCATAGCACTGACCATTTGGTAATAGCTTTGCACCGGTCGGCAGGTTACTACGCCCCCATGCCACGTCCAGGCCGTGACCTGCATGGCCGTGACCCCTTACCACCTACTCACTGGTTCTGATGACTCTAATGTTCATGTGTGGTCTCTTTCTCGACTCCTAGAGCTTGACCCGACCATTGAACACGAACCCCAAGAGAGATTATCGAACCACAGAGCTGCCATCACCTCGCTAGTCGTGTCTCGGAGTGTTAATCCTGATACTAACATTTGTATCTCCGCAAGCCAAGACAAATCTTGTGTGATATGGAACTATCAACTGGGCACACCACTACGCACTCTGCTATTCCCGAGTGCCCCCATCGCATTGGCCCTTGACCCTTGTGCTCGTGCGTTCTACGCCTCTACCGACGATCGTTCACTTTACGCTGTCGAGTTGTTTGGGGAGAAGGAATTACTTGGTTCTCAGGGCCGCGAGCAAGGCTCTAACGCTGTGCAGGTATCGCCTCCATTTGGCGTGGCGCCACAGGAAGCTGGACCTGCCTCTTGTTTGGGACTGAACTATGACGGAACCGTTCTGCTATCCGGGCATTCACAGGGCCAGGTGCGCCGATGGGATCTAAGCAGTCGCGCCGACTCGACAGAACTTGCCAGCCTGAACGCAGCCGTCACCAATATCGCATTCGTCCCGCCGCTGCCCTCGCCGAGGTCAACTCGGCTCGCTACCGTTGTCAAGCCTTTTCTCGGTAATCGAAGCTATACCTTCACCTCCCAACTTGATTCAGACATAGTGAGCGAGACACGGTTCGCCAAAATCCTTAAGTCGAATGGTATCCCCCAGGACATGTTGGAGCAAGCCATACTGGCATTCCAAGACCCGGTGGCCAGCACGGCGGGCGACGCCGAGCTGCAGAAAGAGAACGAAGAGTTGTGGGAGATCATCAACGAACAGCGGGCGCTTCAGAAAAAGACACTAGAACGGTACGTCGAGGCCACGTCCACAAAAGCATGAGTCTGGTAGGTACCGGTAGTTAAGCTCTCGTCAATCATCAATCCACGTCGCGACACGACGTGCGTGACCAGCGAGCCACAGTGGGGCAGGAGCTGAGACCGACATGGACCCTCGCTGGCTTGCCTGGAGGCGTTGGTAGCCAAGCACAGAAAGGGCATGGCAGAAGGTGATCCTATCACCTACCTATTACCAACCTACAACCTTACGGATCCGTACCTACCGGTACACTAGGTAGGTAGGTATCTCTTCGGCTCCGTTTTCTTCCCCGAGCTGCGCAAGCGGTGGCCTTTACAAGCATGCCTACGCCCACACACGCCCACCCGCTCAGCACCTACTTCGTAGTCGCCCCGCCTTTCTAGGGTACAGTAAAATTGGATCTTTCCGATCCTTCGTCCGTCCAAGCCTCAGCAACCTTGGGGGGAAATGCTTTTGCCCAGCCTCTGTGCTATTTCAACCTCAGAACTAGGTATCTACACTATGTATATCGTAGGTGGTTCACCGTACGCAGTGTATTTCCGGCGTTCAGATGTCTGTCGAGATTCGAGACTGCAAATCCCGGATCCACACGTACCTACACTATGTATATCAAGAAGCGCAGCATCGAGCAATAAATAGGTAGCAATGCCCAAGCGGACGCCTACCGGTGCCAACTAACGTGTGCTGCTGTCCCTGTGTCTGGGCAAATCATGAAGGAAATGTCTGTTTATCTACCTACTACTTTGCAGTCACGTACATATATAGATATATATATATATATATACATAGTACATACACTAGGTTACCGTGCCACACACGCAACCTCTCACGAAAGCAAAGCAAAGCAAGCAAACAAGCGCCCGCCGCAACCAAGGGGCAAAAATGTGATTGTGATTGCGCCTGCGCGCGCAGCGGCGTTCGGCCCATGATATGCCGCTGCGCTGCCTACGTATGTACGTACGTATGTATGTAAGTATGTACCTTTGTACACGCAATCCTCTATTGGCGGGATACCTGTCTTGTCATGTCTTGTCATCTACCTACCTACCTACCTACCTACAATACAATACAATACACAGGTCGCCGACAGGACAAGAGAGCGGACGTAATGGTTAGGCATACCGGAGAAAGAGAAAGGGGGGGAGAGGCGCAATAGAGAGAGGGGCAAAAAACATCTTTGTCATTATCGATCTAGAAACCATTGATCTATAAACCCCCCCACACTACCTAATTATTCCGTATCTGCCTACCTGCTTACCTGCCTACCCTACACACTATAGTCTACCTATCTATGTACATGACTGCACAGAGTGGTGTGGAAAGTCCATAGTATCAGCCAGCTCGACGAAGCGAATAGTGCACCCCCTGTTGTCTATACGTAGACCTTCACATACATAGTTTGGTTTCTTTCTTTCTTTCTTTCTTTTCTTTCTCTTTCTTTCTTTTTTTTTTCATGGGCGCGTAATCCCTTCATTCTTTCGCTTTCGCTTTCCCATTCCCCCAAAAAAAACCTCATTTTCTTCCCCTCTCTCCTCTCCTCCTCTAGTCTTGGAGGGGAATGAACGGATAGGTAGAGGTGGCAATGGAAATACAAAGGTTGCAAGATAAGAGAAGGGAATGGGGATGGGAAGGGCCCCAAAGTATGAGGGGAAAAAGTAAGTACGACGCCTCTTTCGTACGGTCGATGGCGCGGGATATATGGCAGCTTAGACGGTGAAGCTCGCTCAGGCGCGGCCGCCGGGTGTGTTGGGTGGGAGGGGGGAAGGGGGAAGAGGAAGGGGCTGGCCACGGTCCAAAGCCAAAGACAGTCGATGTGTGGCTCGGAAGCCGGGCCAACGGTTTTGTGTGGAAAGGAAAAAAAAAAAAAAAAAAAAAAAGTCCTTTTGGAGAACCCGAGAGAGGGAGTGGGAGTGGAATGGAAGGGTGTGCGCGCGCCTGTGTTAAGTATCCGGTGGAACGCGATGCTTTGCAACGCATCGGCGGATTATTCATACGTTATTAATCCCCCCCATCTCGTCCCACACACAACCTTCACTCACTCACTCACTCACTCACTCACTCACTCTTCTCGCCTATAATAATACGATGACGCGACACATGTTGAGGCCGCAAAGTACTGTACAGCAGCTTACGCGCCCCCCCCCCCCCCGGCGCCCTCGAGCCGTATCTGGATCTGGCTTGTTATGCTTATCTCTACTACGTACGTACGTACATACTTACCCTTGGAGGTACCATACATACATACTCCGTACTTCCCCATGTCTTCGATGGATGCCTGTCAACTCGCCCGCACCAACCGTTCGGATCCGCGAGGTCTGTGGTTTCATTGGGTGGATTTATCTAACGTCCCCTACTTACCGACCTTACCTCCATACTACCTACCTTCTTTACTGCGTACGTCCGTACTTCCAGGATGGATTCATACGACCGACCAACCAACCAACCAACCGCGCGAAAAAAAAATTTTCTTTATATATGTATGTGTGTGTGTATGTACATACGGTACAGTACCTTTTCAACCGAACCGAACCGAACCGAATCAAATGCAACAAAACAAAACAAACCACAAAAAAAGTAAACTGTCAAGCCAACATAGCATACCATACATAGTACATACATACAACGATGACGATGACGATGACGATACGGTAAGGTAAGGTAAGGTAACTACCTACACTACGTAGAGTAATTCAGGCCACTCGGTCACGCACAAGAATCTTATCGAACGGGCGATCATGAGACCTTTCACATAGGTACGAGACAGACATAGGGTACTGCGTATGTAGGTCGATGTAATCAATCCAGATATACCTAAGGTAGATACGTCCTTAGATAGATAGATAGATAGATACCGCATGGAGTTCCAGCGCTGCTACTCACACACTTGCTTGCTTGCTTGCTTGCTCAGTTGCGAAGTCTTTTGTACATACGTCCGTATATATATATATATTATTATACAGTTGAATGAACGAACCAACGAATGAATGGAGTGAAAACTACCAGAAACGCAATATATGTGACACGAACACCACCATAAGTAAGTAGGTAATACCATGATACCGTATATAGTGCCCAACAATCCAATCCCAGCACTAAACCTAGAAGCAAAAGAGCACACAAGCAAGCAAGCAAGCAAGCCAACTGAATGAATGAATGAAAGAAAGGAAGGAAGGAAGGAAGGAAAGCGAAGAATGTAAACCCCGAATATAACACTCACCCTCACAACTACTAATAGGTAGTATAGCAAGACAGACGCGCGTCTACATACATTGTACGGACGTACCATACATAATATAAAACAACACAACACAACATCCAAACCCGGCGCTATCTACGCATCTACCTACGCACCTCCAATACTGACCTGATATCCACCCACCCACCCACCCATCACTCACATTCATTCATTCATCCAAACATTCTACCAACGCTACGTCCCGCATTATATACCACCCACGGACGCACTACACTACAATAAATAAATAAAGAGGCAACCTACCTACCTACCTACCTACCTACCTACCTAGGTCCGAAGTATTCCGCAGGCACGAAACGTACCGGGACTAGACCGTGGGGGTCAGATGGGATCAAGTGAAATTAAGGTGAAGGCAAAGGACAAGACGAGTCAAATCAAGGTGAGCCAAGTCGTAGTAGTAAAGTGCCTCTAAATAAGGTAAGTCGGCACTTGCATACATACGCTTTCTACGGATATATCTATGTAAGCAAGCAAGCAAGCAAGCAAGCAAGTATGTCAGTATGTAACTAAGTAAATAGATAGATAGATAGATAAATAAATACCCTCTTACGACGAGTAAAGTCCACACATCCAATACCTATCACGAACCAGATCGAGTCTACGCAGTAATATTTACTCTTCTACATGATTGATCTACCTATACGTAATTAGAATGGTAAAACCAACAACACAATCCAACTCCACAGCAACACCGTCGTACCTACGGACGTAGAGCAACGGCAACCTACCAAACTACCGAGGCAGACAGACAGACCAGACATATTTTAGCCGCATACGCATCGGACGTGCGGAAAAGTAGGCAGGGGGCCCAGAATCCCGAATCCTAAAGCTAAAGGAGATTCCCTTCGTTTCAGCCGAATTTAGCTTCCAATTCGGATCTGATCTGATCTGGTTCTTCATTTTTTTTTTGGGGGGGGAGGGGGGGGGAGGGGGAAGAGGTATATAGTTATAGTAGTTAATGCTCGGTAGATAGGTAAACTCATCGCTACGGAAAAACCCAGTCCAGCCCAGTCCCCCAACAAAAAAACCGACAATATTTCTAAGACCTTCTTTCTCTCTTCTCTCTCTTGGTCTCTAATTTGATCGAGAAGAAGGAATTGCGCCATGCTGAATAGATGGATAGATAGATAGATAGGTACCTAGATAAAGATGGGGTTGATCATCGCATTTAAAAAACCATTCGCTTGTTCCCCCATTTCCTATGCCCATCTCCCCTATTAACCGCGCCCCTCCCAAAAAATGTTTTTCTCTTCCTTTCCGTATGATGTGTGTGTCGTCATAAGTCTTCGTTCAACGTAATGTGTGATAAGTTGGTTTACTGGGGTGGTATCAGATCACACGAGCGTGCATGCCAGGTACTAGTCGCGCATACCCAATGATAACCTCCTCGGCTGTACGTTAGATTCGCGCTTCGAGGCCAAGTGCTTGCTTTGTTGTGAAATAAAAACATTCCGTCAAACATGTTTCGAGGCGCCCATTCAACAGTTACAATATAACGCATTTGGACCCATGATGGTGCTCTCGGCGTCTTCGGCGCCTCCTGCATTGTGAGTACGGATCGTATTCACCATGCCGGCGACCCCCTGCGTCGCCGCCCATGTCATCTCTCCGTAACATTTGTCGACATAGGTCGATAAAAACCTCTTCAACATTGGCTATTTCTCTCGTCTTAGCTGTCCATCTCGGGAAAATAACAGCTGGCTTTCATCTTGCTTACTTTTCGTTCGCGCGCTCGTTTCATAATACGGCGCACCCCATTTTAGAGAAACATCGAAACCGCGAGCCCTGGGAACGGCCCGTTGTTCTTCCAGGTCCGCCTTGTTGCCGCAGATGACTATCGGGACTCTGTCGTCGTCTTTTATGCGAATTATCTCTTCACGGAGCCCAGCAATCTCGTTTAGAGAAGGTGCAGATGTGATACTAAAGACTAAAAGGAACCCTTGGCCCGTTTTCATGTAAAGATCCCGCATAGCGACTAGAATCGAGTCAGCCACAGATTCTACTTAAAACAGACAGATCATGTGATATGACGCACCAAATTGCTCGGTCCCTGCAGTATCCAATCTGTTTCATGTCAGTATGATGGAGCGGCGAGGGAGCCGGGTCACGCCTGAATCGGCGATGTCTTACATCTCTAAGACGACCTGGCGTTGCTACATACGACGTATCAGCTTGTATAAACCAAACCAATCGGATCGGGTGGTGAGAGTACTCACATCAACTGTCATTTGTGTTCGGTATGAGTCCTCGATGGTTGGGTCATAGCTCTCAATCCATTCGTTGTGCACAAATTGAGCTGTCACAAAAATAACGATCAGCTAACGAGCTCAGGCGCGGATAGTACCGTAGTCCGGGGGGCAGGGGACCTGCTACAATATACAACGCTGGATAGTGTGTCCTACCTGTGAGACAACTCTTCCCAACGCCGCCTTGAGTCGATGTTAGTGGATGGACCCTCGCATAGATGTATTATTCCGGAATGAGAACTTACCTGCGCCGAGAACAACAACGTGATACTCGCGACTATTGACAGAGGGGTAGGTGTCAGTTATGATTCATAGGTTGGATAGGACACTACTCGTGGAAAGGTGAGGGACAACAAAGATGGAGAGGGATAACAAACGCAGGATGACGATAACGAGCTTGCCGGGGAGACATGGCTTCGACTTGAAACTATTTCCAAGTACTGAGACTGACTTAGAGTAAAGCGACGAATTAGACTCTCATAAGTTGCTGAGAGAGTGTCGAATGTCGCCGATGACAGCCAAATAGGGGCAGGGCGCCTGCGCCTACGCTTACACCTATGATATGGCTATTCCCGAACTTCTCACTCGCGTGCTTGCGGTGCGTGTGTGTGTTTGTGTGTATATGTTTGTGTGTGTGTGTGTGTATGTGTGTGTGTGTGTGTAGAGGTATGTTACAAGGTGTGTGTCTCTACGGCTTGCGCGAAAGACGGCCTGAAGGTAGGTAAGTGCGGCGACCAAGGATTGGATAGATGATTGGAGGGCTTGTGGCTGGTGGTTAAGGGAGTGAAAATACTGGTATGTCGTTGAGGCCCGGAAGAGGATCTTGGTGGAGGGGGGATGCGGATGGTTCAACTAGATTAATGGATGATGGAACTGGAAGCGGAGGATGCGTCGGGGCGTATGACGTCGGGAAAGGTATGTACGCGGTGGGCGCTCCCTGTTAAGTAAGACAGACGAGGCTCTTTTCTTACCCACCCCGCGAGACTCTCAAAATATCGGAAATGACGTTGGACGTTGGTCAAAAGCAACTCGGTCGTGCACGGGTCAACAGTGTAGTAGCAAGCTGACCAGACGAAGGACACTTGCAGTTATCATGACACGAAGGAGATAAAGATACGGCAGGGGATGTGGGTAGGTAATAAGGTAGGGAGTTGAGCCAATGAGTAAGGTGAGGACAACAAAGACATAGGTACGGATCTGGTTGGTAGGTAGATAGGCACAGAGAGAGAGTGAGTGAGTGAGAGAGAGGCAGGTCTTGTACGTCCGTAAGGTCTCTCTCTCTCTCTCTCTCTTTTTTTTTTTTTTTTTTTTTTGGTTACTTCTCGCCCTCTCTTCCTCTATCTTCTCAGCCACTCAGGCACAGAGACAACAACCAGAATAGGTAAGCAGACAAGGTAGTTGTGACTAAGGAGGGGGGATTGGAAGCAAAGGAATCAGGGATTATTGGTAAGAGGCAAATATAATATATAATATAAATAATATGTAGGCATGTACCTCTTTGCGGCGCGAGTTGGTCCTGTTGGTGGTAATACAGAGGTTTGGTCAGATTAATCAATCAATCAATCAATCAATCATCAACTCAATACGACCAGGCGAGATGAAATGAAGGGAGAGAAGGAGGCAGTAAATATTGAAAGAGACATTTGGAATACCTACCTACCTAGCATCCTATGCCTCGGTGGACAAATGCCTTAGGTATCTATCTATTAGGTACCTACTAAGGTCGAGGAAGAGATGAAGGGGAAAAAAGGAAAAGAGCACGATCGAGATAGGTAGGTGGTTGCGCTTCTGAGGTACCAAGTACTTTCGTACCTACGGATCCGTACTATTCGTCCAGAACAAGAAGACCAGGTACTAAAGTCCCTAAGAGGGTCCCGTCTTAGGTACATGTAGGTAGGTTAGGTACCTAAGGTAGGTACCTACCTAGGTAGCATACAGTAGCGGCCGTTGGTGGGGCTGCTTAGTTACAGGAGGTGATTTAGTGGTTCTTGTTCCGTTGGCTTTATTGCCTTGGTCCCTGCTCTTTTTTATTTTTTTTTGGGGGTGTGTCTGGTTGTTTTCTTTCGAATGCCCGTCCTTGCCAAGCCACAATGCTCGAAAGCCCAAAAGTCCAGCAGGAGCTCTCTTTGCAGCTGGTACCTGATAGGCAGTTAGGTACCTAGAGTTACCTGCTGAGCCTGAGCCGCGCACGAATACTTAGGTACCTAAGTAACAGGCAGCTTACAACAGGTCCTTGCAGCACCGGCTATGAGGTTACCTCCCTGAGGTACGCTACACTACCTAGGTACCTAACCTAGATAGGTAAGCTGGATGCACACATATTCTTGTACCAGTTTCGGTTACGTTCAGCCTACCTCCAGTAGGTACATAACTATGAACCTACCTAGGTAGGTAGTGGGTACAGTTCTGATACATCTTGTGTGGGCACTCGGCACGGGCAGTATCGGGGTGCTGGTTATGTTTTACCGATGTACTGGTACGAAGCTCATCATGTACATAGAGGCCTCTTTTAGTGGATAACTCCAGCTATCTACATAACTTGATTGTACTTAGGTAGTGCGCGTAGGCGTCATGTACGAAATAGGTACTGGAGTCTGATAGGGCCAATATGACACTATAGCGTAGATCTTAGCGACGCACTGGTAGGTATTTCGTACATCCACCTCCGCCCCTCGTTCGGGGTCCAATGACTGATCGAGGATAGCGCTGCGACAACCCTGCGATATCGATGCTCTTTTCGTCCTCACATCTTGATCTCTGCCCAATTCGTACCCCCGCGCCTCTGCAGGCAGGACTCGAGTCTGCATCCAGTCTGCAGGCACAGAGGATCTACCTAGGTACCTACTTATACACCACACCACAACCTACCTACTTATACGGATCCGTACAAGCAAGCTGTGTCGGATCATAACACCCAATGTTCGAGGTACATACGTATAGGTATTCCGTACCTATCTATTCGTACGAGTTACTACTCTCTGTCTGTACAGTACGGAATCCATTACGGATTACATACCTTACACTAGGTACACACTCCTATGGATCCCCGGTTGAGTCTTCAACCCAGAAGAGCCAAGTATGCGAGTGAGACCCGCCACTTGCAAGACAAACAGCCTCACTACCTACTCCGTCATCGCGATCACGGCTGGCCCCGAGACAGTTCTATGTCCCATGCTCATACATACCTACCTAGGTAACTAGGTTAGGTAGGTAGTAAGCTGCCTAGCTACGGCATTAGCTGGCTGTGAGACTGGCTGTGAGAACTGGGGTAGCCCAGATTGTTCTTTGATCGAATCGAAATCATTCGGCAATTCGATCATCCCGCTCTCCTAAGCTGGGTAAGGCGTAAACACCGTGCTGTGGCCAGTCGAAACGTTGACCTACCTAGGTAGGTAGATGATGATTTTTTACATTGCAGCTGTCGGCTAGGTAGCCTTATTACGCCTGGACACGACTGTGCTGTAATACTTCGTATATCGGTGGCAGTGCGCATACCAGCCAGAAAGTGCTATGTTTTAAGATTATCTTGGTCTTTGGGCATCTAGGTCTACCCAGGTAATGAATTCTCCCAAGCAAAAGACATCAACGGGCACATTTATAAGCACGCGGTGGTTACGAACACTGCGTGACAGATCACGCTTGCTGAACCCCAATCTATACACTACACTACATTGTACCCGGACCTCTGGATGTCTCGTGATATGCCTACCTATCTTACGGCACATATCTACACGACGGAGCGCACACATAGATATACAATACACTAACTACTACTATGTGTGGCCTGATCACCGATAGTTGAGTCAACCACCCGACTTCCAACTCGAAGCTTGGAGCTTCGGGCCAACGGCATGGCCGTTAGGTAGCTGTACAGTAAGTGCATACCTTCGTACATTATTACCTACCCTACCTACGAAGTACCACCGTGGGTCGTGAATCCGGATTTGAATCAAGATCCACTCACAGTCCCCCGCCCACGAAGTTTGCATGATCTCATTAACTTGGCAGCATCTCATCCCGTTGGGTCGGGCCATTGGACTGTGTTTTTTTTTTTTTTTTTTTACTCTATCAGAAAACGTCTTCCGGCAAACATATGTACTTATGTCGTTGCCAAACCGAAGGATCTTTTATTCGAAATTTCCTACGCCGTGTAATACCCTAGAAATCGACAAATTGCGATTCCGAATTTCCGAAGCCGAAAGGGGACTTGAATGGTAATCCTGGGTAAACACGTCCGTACATACCTACTTACCTAGTCAAGGGTATGGCAGTCGGTCATGAGGTTTCGATGCCTCCCAGATTTCTTATCCTTGCCGTAGATCACTTGCTCGACAACGTGGGAATCATGGGATGATGCCCGAGCTGTGTGTGCGTACATACATCGTAGTACCTATACCTATACCTACATGCATCAGCTTATGTATCTCAAGACCTGGTCTACTTACCAACGTAGGTATCTACCTAGTGTAGTGCGTTGCGGCTTCGTGGCACACTTGGAAAGGCCCTATATCGAGGTAGGTAAGCGCTCCGTAATGGACCCTAGTTTGCAAATCGTTACCTTCGTTGTCTATGATTCACATGACGTTGGGTAATTTCGCAGACCGTCTCTGGATTCGGCTTCTTGTTCGTTTACTTTTACTTTTGCTCAAACAAGCCAGCGTTATACCAAGCCAAGCCAATACTGAGAAGCAGGAGGCGCCCTTAGGGGCATGCTAAGTATGTATTGAGGTTCACCACGCTCGTATTACGAGTTTTGAATCGTCACTGTCGCCTTGATAGGAATGTACACTACTACACATGTAGGCATCCGGCTTCCAACGATAATGTCAATTTCAACTTGACGGGATCGTCGCTGTCTACATACCCGTACCTACCTTTTTACCATCTCTGCCGCCGCTCTAAGTAGGGATGGTACCTACCGTTGGTAGTCCACAGTAGTAGTAAACGGAATACTACCGACCATGTACAATCTAGCGGATGGCTAGACCAGAATAGCAAAAGCTCCGAATGTTTGGTTACCTACTTTAGATCCTAGGAACCTAGGTAACAATTCGATCAGGAATCTAGGTACAATACGTACGTACCTAGTGTGTTTATATAGGTAGGCAAGTAGCTACCTAGTATGTATGTCTTTACCATTCAGCCCGCCCGCATGGTGATCTATCAACTTGGGTTGACTGATACTCAGGATGGGGCTCAAAAATCAAGTGCGCTCCTATAAGGCAAGTCGCCAGCGGTTTATGTAGGACATACCTAACGGGAGAGTCCGTATCCCGAAGTACGGGACTCCCGAGCACACATGCCGCGTTTGGAGGTTTGTCAAATCCCATTTGTTGAATTTTGTTTCCAGTCAACTCTAGATACCGAGTACCTACACTATCTAAGCAAGCCAATCTTGGCGCCTAAGCCATGTCGCATTACATTTGGCAAATAGCTGCCTAACATAGGTATGTCTGTCTGTCCTATATTCAGCTTGAGCCAGCTACTGTCTAAGTTGTTACAGTAGGTAGGTAGCTACATTCGATTACAATGTTGTTACTATTCAATTCATACGCAGCAGAGAACTGGTCTCCAGGATGATGACGATGATGTCAAACACCATAGGTATTTCTGTGGGATTTCAATTTCTACAACATCGGACAAATATCAATCCCTCCCCCCGGCCCCGGCTCCCCCCCTCCCCCCCTGCCGGATATTGCGTAGGTGGCTTGACTTCACAAACACGCCTTTCCTACCTGAGCTCTCTGCTCTGTGCAGATTTGGCATTTTTCCCTTCGACATCGGGATGGACCAGGCGCGCATATAAGGCGCATGGGGCGTGCTACCTACAACCTACAGTACCTACCTAGGTAGGTAGTGAAATTGCGATCCGCCGACCACGCGGGAAAAGTTACCGGTTTTCTGGAAGTTGCCGCTGCCATTTTAAAACGTGCTAATTTAGTGCCAATCGATGGGAATCACATGGCGTTTTTTTTTTCCTTCCTTCTCGGTCCCCTCTCTTCCCGTTCGCCCGCCGCCCCTCCGTTTCCACTCAAACAGGTACTCATTACGGACAATGTACGTATACCTACCTAAGGTACCTACCTTAGACAGCCTCGATACGCCGGCCCGGTGGACCATCTGTAGATATTAGCAGGCACTTTTCCGTCTTCAGTGCATGAGTAATGCAGTGGAGCTGAGCACATAAGTACCTACAATGCTGATATGGAAACTAGGTAGGTAGGTAGGGTATCGGTACGTTAGCCATGTGCGATCCGTATGGATCCGTATTGAGGCAGATATAGGTAGGTATTCAACCCATGCCTCAATAGTCGCGGTTACCGCATAGCAATAAGCGACTTACCTACGGATCCGTAGGTACCATACGATCAAAGCGAGCCGAGCCCGGGGGCAGTAGATATCTAGGTATGTACGGACGTACTTATATACAGTACCTAGAGCAATCCTGCAGAAAATCCTCCCGCTTTCAACGGACTTAAGCACACGCGAGCTAGGTAGGTATCCAAACAGAAAAGAGACACCTACCTATCCAATCATGGTTCGCAAGTCTTAGGCATCTCCAGATCGCACTCCATAAACGGATATGTGGTAGGTAGGTAGGTAGGTAGACGCGATGCGCGCTGCTCTTCAGCGGGAGGCTCACGATCAAAGGATGCCCCCCCCCCCTCCCCCTTGCTCGGTAGGTCTACCTAGTGTACTTATAAGTAAGTCTCCCCTGAAGTTCCGAATCTAACTGCTTCGGTAAACCCACTACCATCACGAATTCCCCGAATAGGTAGTTAGCTAAACTGACCGCATGCCGCGCCGGCATGTCGAGTCCCCTACCTACCCGTAGGCACATATTCGAAGGCCGACTTCGCAACTGTTCTGGGGTACGTGGACGAAGACATGACCTACCTACCTACTTACCTACGGGATCCCGTACTTACACCACAATCACCAATCTTGCCTCATAGCCAATTTTGGTAAGTGTTATTTATACCCAACATCTAAAGACCCTCGGCTCACACACTTCACTCCACGCATCAGACATGAAACGAAATCCTTCCAAAAAAAAAAAAAAAAGACAGCGCCATCCACACCTTCCCATCCGATCATCATATAGTCAGCAACCTGACCTCACTGCGGATGACCTCCCATCACATACATCCCATCACATACATACATACATACATACAGACATAGCACGTGCCTTACACTAGTCCCATGCGCCCTCGACCAACAACAACACACGAACAAGCGCGTGATTAAAAATGAATCCCAAGAATCGACACATACACACCTAGTAGACCTATAATAAACACGAAAAGAAAAAAAAGGGGGGGAAGGGGGAGGGGGCAAAAAAAACAACAACAACAACAAACAAACAAAGAAACAAATGAGCGCAGAAAAGCCACAACTAGAGAGTCAGTAACGTAAGTAGTTGTAAGAAGGAGTGCGTGAGATAAGCACCACTACCTACACTACTCCAGAATACATCTTCTACACCATCCTGGGAAGCACAGCCTACCTTCTACCTTCTACCTAAATAGATAGATAGATAGATAATCCGCATTCCACCCAACAGCAGAGCAAAGAGGCAGTGTAGGCAGCGTAGGTAGGTAGGTAGTATTTATAGCAAGTAGGTACTCAGTCACTCACACCAAATACATACATACAGCAAGCGCAGAGCTAGACATCCGTCCCGCGAACCGCGAACGCGATATCTAGCAAGACCACCTGTATCAGACAGGTAGGTATCGGGGACAGGAAGTTTCGCGTCGCGGGGAGGCGGTGTCGAATGGAAGAAGATAGATAATACATGGTATGTATGTATGTATGTATGTAGAGAATAAGCGAGCCAACTCGCACGCAAACTTCTTGAGTTTAGGAACTTATATATTATACCTATGTGTATGTGTATGTGTATAGCGTAGCATAAAACCAGCTCGCAAAGCGCGCGTTGAAAAACGACAACGCCAACACCAACATCAACACCAACATCAATATCACGAGAAGAAGAAGAAGAAAGGCAATACGCCAATTAACCAACCTCACCACCATACCCATATCATATCCATACCCATACCATACCCATAACTATACCCATAACCATATCCATATCCATATCCACACCCACACCCACCGCCTCGCCGCAAAGAAAAGCATCGAAGAAGACACGCGCGCGAGTTAGGGGTTTGAAGTCGATAGCTTCCTTCCTACGTAGCCTAGGTAGCTAGCAACTAGCTAGCAACTTATACCGCAGCCACAAACAAACAAACAAACAAAAGCACAAACAAC
The DNA here is from genome assembly GCA_022984845.1 of Xylaria nigripes. NCBI lineage: Eukaryota > Fungi > Ascomycota > Sordariomycetes > Xylariales > Xylariaceae > Xylaria > Xylaria nigripes. The sequence goes on along the minus strand of JAJJKC010000026.1, from coordinate 487,808 downwards.
GAACGATAAAAGCACAAACAAACCACGATAAAACCACAGCTACAACATACCCTAGACACAAAAATAAAACACAAAAGCCCTCCCCTCGCCAGAGAAACGGCTCGACAAACAGCTACGTACCTGGATTTCTGGATAGATAGATAGATAGATGGATGAATATATAGGTAGATGATGGATGGATGGATGGATGGATGGATGCGAATCGACTCGATCGATCGTCTAGGAGCGTTGACGATGTTACCTATCGATGTGTGCACGAACACAAACAAGAAAAAAAAAAGTTAAAAAAGTACACCTCAGCAGGAGCGCTCACATCTTTCCATGCCGGTATTTCACTTTTACTTTACGCCATCAACATCAGCATCAGCATCAGCATCAGTATCAGTATCAGCATCAGCATCAAATCAAATCAACTTCAATAACATCAACTTCACTAATAACTTTGTAAAAAAAACTTCTCTAAATATTTAGTTAAGAAGAAGCCTGATGCGAGAGAGAATAAGGAAGATATACAACCGTCCCCCGTCCCCCCGTCCCCTCCCCCCTTTCGAGACGGGCATGGACATGGACGAGATATCGGGAAGACCACCACCACCACCACCGCCACCTGTGCGTGTGCCTGTGCCTGTGCTCAAACACACATTTCACATTTCCGCTCCCCAGATATCCAGCAAACAAGGGCAAGCAAAGCACGCGAAAGTACCCGCCGGCACTTAAGCTTCGCTTCATAAAAATGGTCTCTCTCAGCCCGACACTCTCCGCTTTGCAACCAAACTCACAACGGAACATCCTTTATCACTGCTCCAGTGCCAAACGCATAACGGTCATCCTGTGAGGAGCAGCAGTGACATGAAAAACCAGCCAACGATGCGGAGCCACCGAAACCCATGCAGCCACTCCCTTTTCAATGCAATACGATAAAATTACCGCCTAATCTGATCGATAGCGGTACGCGAGTTGCCTATGAAGCAGGATCCGAGCGTGTAATATATAGTGCCCATCGCCTCATCCATCCCAGTCCTGTCCCATTTTAGCCGTGTATGAGAAATTCCCCATGCATAAAAATAGTATCGACTTTTTTGTCCATCTTATTTTGGCGGACCATGCCTTGTCTGGTTGAGTTTTCCACTCGATCGCTATTGGTGATAATTCGCTTTCTGACCCGACGCGAAGAGAGTGGGTATCCCTATTCGCGTGAATTCGATCGAGAGTCCTGGCCGTAATGCATAAGTTATAAGAATTCCTCTGCCCTGAAAAAAAAAATGAAAAAAAAAAAAAAAAAACTCCTGACTCGTGCATGTAATACCAGTGATGAATCGCTGCCGAGCCGTGATGGTGAAAATAAACATCCCTGACGCTAATGCCTCTTAACAAGCTGAAACGAAGATAAGCACCAAACAATGCCAAAAAAAAAAAGATCTTTAAAATGAAAAGTGACTCTTGAACTCCCGAGCTGTCGCGATGACGCTTCGATAGAATCGAGGCTTATCGCAGAGATTCCGACACCAACGCTCAGACCCATGCATTGCAATGACCACCACCAACTGCAAACGCCAGCCACAATATGCAGGATTAGCCAAATGGGCTACCCGCCTACCGTCCTGGAAACGACGATAACCATTTTCACAGCTGGCCGCTGGTTTAAATAGGTCTTACCGAACATCCCAGGACGAACAAACAAGGCCACACATATCCCTCACAAACATCTTCCAAAATCATGTAAAATCTTTGCAACACATAATTGTCTCGGCTTCTTCAGGGTCTGTCGGACCAATTGTAAGGTGGGTAATTGTGATTGCCCTGGCCATTCGGAGGTGATCCATTGCCACCTGCCGAGTGAGAGCCATTGTACTGGGGGTTCCAGCCAGTACCATTGCTACCAGGATACCCGATCGGTGGGTTGCCTCCATTCGATATTGGCTGACTTCCATTCATATTGACGCGATGCAAGCCAGGGGGGGCAGTAAGTCCTGGGGGTGGTCCGCTTGTAACGGGGAAGCCATTAGTTGGCGTCCCCATTAGCCCATTCATGCTAGCCATGGAACCATTTGAGCAAGACCCTGCGGTTTGGTTGGAGCGGACACCCAGTGGGTTTTTGGAGAAGCTGAGCCGAATGCCGCCCTTGGTGCTATTATGAAGAGGTTTACCATAAAGTTCGTGGAGTGCTCTGGTTGCGTGAGTCACGTCTTCAAATTCCACAAAACACATGGGACCGTTCTGCTTGGTGCGGAAGCACAATCGTTTGTAACCGCGTTGTTTTTGAAATATGCTCTTGAGCTCTTCTTCCGATGTATCAACGGGTAAATTGCCGACATAGAGGGTATTGCATGGCGGATTTTGATCCGCAGGATTCACAGCAGGAAAACTGGTGCGAGGATAATTATGCTGAAAGTTCATCGAGTGATTCGCTCCGTTCATAAGAGTGGGAGACATGCCATTATGAGCAGATAGAGGCGTCATGTTTGAATGTGGAAAAGACGTCATCGGACTAGCACCGTTAGTGGTATTGAGCGACAAATTGCCCATGCGCGCGAGGGGCAGATGAGGCGCGGTGGCCCGCCGCTGCTGCGTGGCTCCATTTTCCGCATAGGCAACTGGATCTTTCAGAAGCTCCCGAGTCTCATCGTCCTCCGCAGTGTTGTGGATAAGGTTCTTGCCCAAACTCAAAGTTTGATTGGCGAGATGGTTGCCAATGGGCGACTGTGGAGAGAAGATGCTCTGATAGTATTCGGCGTCTACTTCGTTGTTTGGGTAAAAACTACTCGGCGAAAACGATTCGTTAAACCGACTCGGCTGTCGTGCAGTTGCACTGGGCGAAGTAATCGGAGCGGACCCATTTGTCTGAGTTGATATTGTATTCTCGTGGGGATATTTTCTGGCGTTGGCCAAACTTTCCGGCGGAGGTTCGGCGGGGCTCTCGATAGGATATTCAATGATCAGCTCTAGAGAGTTTGAAAACATAGATTTGCCATGCAACATTTCCTTTGCCAGCTGTGCGCCTGCCGTAGTTTTGAATTGGACAATGGCCGAACAGAAGCCTGGATCTCGAGACATCTCTAGGGGAAGAATATTGACATCGACAAGTTCTTGCGAAAATAACAGCATTAACCGTAATTGGGATTCTTGGGTGTCGGCAGGGAGGCGACGGATACGAATTTGACAATCGGCAAAAGGCGTACCGGGTGCGTAGGATGATGAAAGAGGCGCTTCCATTTCATAGATACTTGATGAAGTCGGAGCCCAGGACTGTGGCTGCTGGGCCGTAAAGCCAGGTAACGGCATGATCGAATGGGTGTATAGGCAACTGCAGAAGTAGGGGGAGGTGGGGAACGGGACGTGTCTGACCAGTAGACAAAGAAAAGAAAGGCGACGTGGTGGTGTACTCGGAATTTTACTCTGAGCAGTAAATTTGAATTTGCGCCTTGGGATGTACACGCTCCAATGCTATCAGTTGGGAGTCGACACGGGGTATATGCGGCGGGTAATCGTAGATGGTCCGAGACAGAGGGCGACGATAATTGCGCTTATTAGGGCAAAGCAGGTTGGGTTGGGTGTTTGCAGATTAGAAATGCATATGACGGGCGAAGACACGATGACTCTGTTGCCACAGGATCATGCGATTGAAGAGACGAGGTCCGGTTTGAAAATGGCGGACAACGTGCGAGTGGGCGCTTGATGCGATGCAGTAGCGGGCGCCTTCAAGATGGATGAAGGTGGCGCGTTTGATCAAATAGTAAATCTGGAATGCGCCGCGATGATAAGCGCTGAGTAGTGTAGTGCAATATGGTGTAATGCACTCTTGATTGTTGGTGTGGGCTGACAAAGTTGGCACGAGGATCGACTACGTACACAGCTCGGTTCCTGAGGGACAACTCTTTGTCAACTGGGGGGGGAAAAATGGAGAATTGTAGTGACGACGATTCGGGAGCGGTGGGCGGTAGTGGGCGTAGTGGGTGTAGTGGGCGTAGTGGGCGCAGTAGGCGAGCGAGCGAGCGAGCGGGCGGGCGGGCGGGCGAGTGGGTGGCGTGGGCGTGGGCGTGGGCGTACTCGCGTATAGATTATCTACCTTTACCTACTATAGAGGTGTTGTAGGCGGGATTGCTTGATTTTGCGGTGTGTGGCGCGGTGGGAGAAGAAGAAGCAGCGCGAAGGGGAGGAATGTGAATCAAGTCGAATAGGTAGTATGGATGATACTGTACTTATATATCGGCCGTTAATGTGTAGATAAGTAGGTAGTAAACAGGCATCTAGCTAGGAATCCTGGAAAGATAGGCAAAAAAAAGTAGGTTAGAGAGATCATTAAGAAGTAGGTAGGTAGGTAGGTAGTAGTAGGTAATCGTCTGAATACCAGGTAGTCCGTACTGGTACGGAATATTGTTCAGAGACACAATTTCGGGGGAAAGAGAAGACATACAGGCAGGCAAAGCCTAATTAAACCTATCTAGCTCTCTCGCTTTCTCTCGCTCTCACTCTCACTGTCTCTTCCTCTCTTCCTCTCTCTCTCTCTCTCTCTCTCTCTTTTTTTCTCTCTCTCTCTCTTTTCTCGGTCTGCCCTTTTAGCACACTCTGTGTGTATTGTGTGTGAGTGTGTTTAGGTTGGCGGATAATAGGTAGGTTATGAAGGTATGTATGTATGTATGTATGTAATATGTATATAAGTGTGGTGTGTATGTGTCTGCGTGTGTGTCTGCGTGTCTGCGTGTAGTTTGAGTTGTGTGCAGCGTGCGCGCGGTGTGCGTGCGTGTGTGTGTGTATGTGTGTGTGCACTACCTACTTATTCCATGCAGATATTATCGTCTAGGTAGTAGTAGTAGTTGTTGAAGTTGGTGCCTTGCGAGTCTTCCTGTCTCGACGGTTATCCTTCCTTGGACGGCGCAGGTTACCTTTACCCCGTTGTCATGGTACAGTAGAAGAAGATGAACAAGAAAGAATGATTTATTGGAGGACGCGTACGCAGGCAGAGTAGGCAAGTAGGTAGGTAGGTGGTAGGTACCTAGGTGGTAGGTATGTGTGTTTGTACGGTAGGAGGTACTTCAGTGGTACGGGAGTCGTGTTGAAGGCTTTTGGGTGCAGGAGCAGGGACGCTAGTCCTTTTTGGGTAGGTAATGTCGTAGGATAACAGAGAAGTTGGTAAGGGAATTTTAAGGTGGTACCTAAGGTACGAATTCCTACCTCTAGGTAGCTACAGTTTATACCTAATTTGCTTAGGGTTAGTCAATGGTTACAAACGGTAACATGCAGGTAACGGAGGGCTTAGCACCTACTAGGTACCTACTACCTACCTACACTAGGTACCTAGTAGGTATGTTAGGTAGGTAGACCTACCTAATGCTACTAGGGTAGGTAGCTCACTTTTCGCTCGTTTTTTGCCCGCTCGATTCTCGAATCTCGAATCTCGCCTGCTCTTCCCCACTTTGCCTGCAACTTCCTTCTCTACACACCTAGGTATTATTGGCTCCTCTTGCCCTTTTTTTTCTTCTTCTTTATTTCTTTCCTCTTTATTTACCTCCTCCCTTCGTTCCCTCTTTCTTTCATTCTTTCCCGCTCCCGCTCCCTTTCCCTTTCTCCTTCTATTTTGCGTGATTTCTTTGTGGCCTTGCCTTTCACCTTACCCCATAGCTATCGCGTCGTAATGGTTACCTAAACCTAAGATACGCCTTAAAAACAGGTTCCTTGCGGCGCTGACGAGGTATTAGGTACGAGAGATGCCGGCAGATAGGTAGGTAGGTAGGTACCTAGGTCAGGTGCTCAAGTAGGTATTAATTCTGTATTCCCAAAGTAGGTCTGGTATAATGCCCGTATCTACGTACACAAAGTTTTGGTGGGGTTAAGTTGTCATGAAAAGGCGAAGCTTCGAAAGCAGCGGTTTGCCAGTTCTTGTCCTGACGGATTCAATGAATCCATTGTTAGGTACCACGTCCGCAGGTACCGTCCTCTACACTACTTGCTTGGTATCTACCTGCCTACGAAGTACCTATTCCGTACTTACACCTACCTCGTGACTTTCATTGATATCGGCATTAGGTACTTAAGTAGGTACCTATCATTTTACCTACCTAAAGTTCTAAGACAGAATTTATCCATCTACCTACGGTCCGTACTCGGCTGCCCTATAGGTCCCGTCTTTGTTACTGACCCTGCAAGCCGTTAGACGTTATTAGACGAGCGAGTAGGTTTCATACCTGCAGCACCCGGTGCCCTACACGTGTACTATGTACGTACATAACACTCCGCGAAAACCAGGACGTACCTAGTACTCACCTTAAATCTACACTACCTACGGACGTACCTTAGGTCCTAGAGTTAGGTGCGCAACGAAGTCACATATACCGACAGTGCTCTTTTGTGCCCTGCTGGGACTCCTTATTTTAGAACAGTTAGGTACCTACCTTAGGTAGATAACTGCTTGCCGATGCTTCTATCTACTTAGGTAGTGTATGTAATTAGGTAAGCTACTTTAGGTGGTTGCAGGTAGGTAGGTACCTAGGTAGGTGCTTGTGCCTGTTCCGGAGCTCCTTCCTCGTTGAGCTTGGCAGCGTGGCTTTGCTTCAGAACTCATTAGGTATCTACTTAAGTACCTAAGGGACTGGTTGCAGTGTGCCTACCCTAGGTACCTATTTAACTAGCGCACCTACCGTGCACCCTATGTTTCGCTAGTGGTGCACCTGTTCTAGAGAGGATAGGTACCTAGTAGAATCACAGCTGACTGACGGCTGCAACAGGCCGAAAGGCCTACCGCTAACCAAACATACCTATCTCCTTGACTGTTCGAAGACAACAAATGGGTACTGGCCCCACGCTACCAAAAAGAAGACTCAGCTGGACTTCTAATACCAGCCAACTTCTCAAGAAGGGCGAGGTATCCGTGAGTCTACACTTTTTTGATTGGTTCTCACCCCTGTGAGTGACCGAATTGTTGTCTTCGAACAGTCAAGGAGATGGTGCACGATAGGTATCATTGCCCAATTATAAGTAAGGCAATAAGTACCAACTGCGACCATAATACGGATTACAGTGTACCTAATGTTGTAGGTCGATACGGTACCAATTGCCTTGAAAGCTTGTTGGTTTCTACCTGCTTGCTGCGAGATCATCTGACTGCGACTGACATTGGAGGAGGGCTCAGTGTAGGAAAACTCATGGTCAACCTTCTCCCTAGGTAGATTGTGGACTCTCGTGAATTGGCTCTACACTAGGTGTTACTAGTACCTAGCGAAGCATACCTACAAGATTTCAATATGTAAGCGACCGCTGGAACGGGCAGAAGGGATTCCTGCACAGTAGGTACCTAAGCCATCAACCAGTAAGATCGCGTACATACATAATTACTAGGTAGGTATAACTTTTTGCTAGGTACCTACCTATTGTCTACCTAGGTACGGATCCGTACCCAAGGTTCAGATGTTACCTAAACTACTACTACCTAGTACCTACCTAGACCAATGATGCATTCAGCATCTGGGACGGAATACATACGATTTGGCTGCGACCGGCCAAACAGGCAGGCAACCCTCTGTCAGCAGCTGGCATCTCTGTGCCCGCTTACCTTAGGTATCCACCTCAGGCACCTTATTCCAGCAGCTCTCTGGAACAATGCTGGGAATAATTCAAAGTGTGCCTATTGTACCCGGTGGCACGTCGTGTAGGCGTACGGTCCCGTACGGACGTAAGTAGGCACTTCGTACCTAAGTAAATAAGTACACTATTTTGTGGGGCCTGCAACTGCGAGCTGCAATGGCAAGGCATTTGAGCATCTGGTTCCTTGAGGTTGCGGCGTGGCGTTCATGCTGTTGACTTGCGCCGCTCCTCGGGGTTCAATTGCAGCCGACAACACTTGATCATGACGGATTTCTGCCTCTCCAGTCCTGCCAGTCGTCGCAGTATCATTCGGTGGCAAAATCATTGCCATGGCAAGTTGATCATGCCTATCATCATCGACCATATGACAGCCAGGTTCACCTTTGTCCGCTTACCTACTCGAGAGCTGGTTGAGTACGCCATACCTAGTGTACCTACTAGTATACGGCGTTCTTTCCATGAATTGTGGAGCATGGCTTGTATCCGATACCGTAACGCTCTACCTACATGACTCCTCCACACCCTCCGTGTGGACATGGTGGTGTCGTACCTATTAAAATGCAATGGATACAGAGCCTCCCAACTTACCTTCAGGTAGGTAGGTAGGTAGGCAAAAATTACATACCTACTTTTGCGGCGTGGGGGGGTTGTTACCCAGGTCGGTAATGCACCCTACCCACCATTAGTCAAATGGAAATTCCCTGAACGGCGCAGAACATTGGTAGTCATGGCTAACATGGACGAACTTGTACTCCTCGCCCATAATATCACATTCATCCGGCGTTGGTTGTCATTGCGATTTTGCTGAAAAGTAGAACAGCACTGAGGGTTGCGCCGATGAACAATCCCGTCCCAGCGGAATGGTACCTACTTGTAGGTATCTTTGCAGCAGAGGAAGTGAATGTCATGGATTAATCCTGGAGGACCCGAGGAGGCACTGGACCCCACAACGCGTTAGTGTGGTGTGTGTGCCCGGTTGGTACCAATGGGCAGCAATGATATTTGCCTTGGATATTCGGCGGCGAGATCAAGTGAGACGAATGCGCCAAGGCTTATGCCAACCTAGGTTCAACTACAGCGTCGTAATCCAAGGCCCCACGGTACCTAGATTGGCGTAACGGTTGTCCGGTTCGTTGGTTCTGAGGGCGGAAGACGAGGAAACGTAGGTACCTGAGCTGGTGTTCGGGGTGTGTGTGCGTGTCCGAGGCTCACTTTTATTCGACGATGCTCTCTCTATTCAACTGCAACGGCCCACTCGCCTTCGATAGCCAACATGATGCTGTCCTCAACTCGTACCCCCACAGCAAGCGGGGTTACTGTTTTGAGTTTTCACGCCCGGCTGGGCTCATGGATGGTAGCATAGGCTTTGCGCGTTTGGGGACTTTGCCAATTATCGATGCTGGACAGCACAACTCATATATTTGAACCAGATCCCGCTGAGCGATGTTGCATTTTAGTAGGTTTCTTTACACATCCTACATGAGGATATACTGATTCGGCGAGTCAGCTTGGTGTGGTCCATCAGGGAGGTGGGCACTTCTTTTTGAAGACAAGGCTAGCAAGTCCTCTTGCAATGGGCAGGCTTTAGGATGGTATCACAGGGTGGGTATGTTCGGGACGTTTTGTCCAGCCATGCCTGATCTTGTGATTGCGCTGATGGCTCGGCAGCTACAAAAGCCATGTGTTATTTTTCATGGGCATTCGTTGTATGGGTGCATGAGCTCAGCCCTGACATTTCTGACTCTCATCATCCGTCGCACAAAAGACCGCTCTAACGGCACGTTGACCGACCGGTCAAGAGGCGACATGGATGCCATAGCCAGAGAAATAAATCCTACTGCAGTGAGCCAAGTCCTGCAGTCGGACCGTGTCCAGTGTCTTATTTGCTCCCAGATGCTTGGCACACTTAATGTTGGGTTTGACGGTAGAACAGGCTGCCTATTTGCTGTTGGCCTAGAATAAATCAAGACGGACTCCGTGGCTACCGTAAGAATGTAGCTGCAATGCATCGTTGTAGCGTAGGATAACGTCTCGTTTTGCGTAATATCAAGCAGGACAGTTACGTACTCCATATTTTACACACTCCACTCCCATATGAAGAATCCCGAAAAGCACGGGATGCTGGCATCTCGAAATGTGCCAGTAGGCGAAAGAGAGAGAGGAAGAAAGCTTGTCTAGCATTTGCTGAACGATTTAATTGCGTCTTCCTCAACTGTTAGGCCTGCGAGAGCAAAGAAAACAAGCAGAGCAGAAACGAGAAATCCGGCTCAAGATACGTCCGTACGTCCGTACGGTTTCCGTATGGTTTCCGTACGGATCCGTACCTAACAAAACAGAACATCTGATAAGATAAGGAGGAGGTAAGATATAGGTACCTAGATACCTACACCTACCTACCTACAAGAAAAATGTCTTGGGGCTTTCCTCCCGAGCTCAGCAGGACCCATTCTGGTCTAGACCGGTTTTAGTGAACGGGTATTGCATTAGTGGAGGTAGGTACCTAAGCCTTTAGGTGGTTATGGACGCGACTGGTAGGTACTTGTATTCCGTAGTTGCAGTGGTAGGCACGTTATGGACGAAGTACTTCGTACCTGCCACAGTACGGATCCATACCTACACTACCCTGAGAAGGTAAGTAGGAAGTACCTACCCTTACGTACCGTCTAGGTACCTACAGTACCTAGTAGTAGGTACCTAGGTAGGTACATAGAGGCTAAACGGCAGTCATGGCACCTACCTGTAGCTAATGTAGGTACCTAGTACTATGTACCTACCTCTAGTGTAGGAGGTGCCTCTGTCACCATTGCATACCGTATCAATATCATATCTATACTGTAAATATGTATCTACCCCGCAATCCTTACGGTAAAGTGTACCTAGGTACTTCGTACGGCCTAGGTACTCATACCAGCAGGTACGTACGTCCGTACTTCCTTTACGTATACGTAGGTAGATTACCTAAGGTACGTCCGTACACTACACTACGGACCCTTACACTACTTACGATCCGTATCTCCTCATTATTTCCTGCTGCCCTTGAAACGAGATCGCTATGTCCGCTTCCAACTTCTCAACTTCTCACATTATCGTCAGATAATAGGTTCGACACCTACAAAATGATGATGAACTAGCACAAAGCTCAGTTGACCGAGTGCTTCCATATTTAGACAGTATAATATGTCATGTGACGCGAAGTTTTCATCATCCCTCCTTTTCGCGTCGTTAAGATGCTACCACTGCACCCCTCGTACCCCGAATGCTCGCTTACGAAGTACCTATGCCATCGGGTCGCCATCACGTAAAATGAGGAGTCCTTTGAAGGATGAACGCTAGATTCTCCAAGATCATTTTTTTTGTTTATATGTTTTAACCACTGATCAGGTGCTCCCGTATCCCGCTTATAAGAGGTAGAGATGGCGATGTGTAACAATCCGTCCTGAGCGCCACCATCACAACGATGACCACCTTTAACCGCTCATGAGTAGCCAATGCTAGATCTCCGGTCTGAGTCACGTCCAGACTAGGAAGAGAATTCACTCCTCCATTTGAATGGGGAACGCCGCTCTTTATCGATTCGCTTCCGGAGCGGTGGTACAGCATGATGTTGTCTTCTCTGGGGGCATTTACCATAATCATTGGGGCCCCGGATTTCATCATCGTTCTCACACTGAGACATGAAGCGGACACCACCCGATTCGCGCCTTGCAAGCTTCTATGTATAAGCATTACTATTTATGTACCAAATATTGATCTCAAAGCTTGACCTGGAGACGGATGGAGCTTCCGAGTGTTGGCTAACAAATTTGGTGTAGATACTGGAGCCAACCATCAGCTGGACTCCTGAAGTGTGGCGTCGCAAAGGTATATTAATTTATCCAACTTATTAATACTCTCAAGCCTTACCCGGACACAAGGCTGTACGAAATTATGCACGGTAGTATGTGAGCGTTACATGTTGCTCACCCTTGTATGCGTCGTCCTCGTCGACAAGAAATGCATGTCAACCACACCACAGGGACTCCAATTAATGTATCAGCTCTCGCTTGGCCATATCATTGGTGACTTGCCAAACTCCATGTCTTGTTTATGAAGAATGGTTGTATTGGGAAGATTCATCATTGGCAGAATCAGCACTTGACCCATGCTTCCCTCCCACCTGGATTCCTTGTAACCTACCACTCTTCGTTAGTAAAGCATCTATCTCATCCTTGTCGTGTTACCGAGTACTGCGTTCTGCGTCCCGGATAATAAGTGTATCCTACTACACACACTACTCTGCAGGCCCATCTTGAGTGCGGCTGACCATCTGCAAACCTACATTACCATTTAGTCTAGCCATTTAGTCTAGCCATCTATCTCCATCCCTAGCTAGTCTGGACCTATACCTAGTAGCTAATCCAAAGGTGACCGTCATCTCCCGTTGGCAAAGTGGATGGAACAGCCACAAAGGTGTCCAAGAGCAGTCGTCGAAAGCAACGTTTAGTGCGACGTGTGAAAAGAGTTGGTTCAATACGGCAGATTAATAATCCTTCAGATATGCTTCTTGGATCATCGTTGTCTCTCAGCCGCGAAATCTCATGGAGCAGCAAAACTTTGGGCGTCGCCATATCAGACGTGTTGTCTCAGAATACATTCAATGGCCTCACATCAGGAAATAGAGGACTGACGCCTTACTTATGGAAATGCATCAAACCATACCCTTACGTAAGACGTCGTTGGTGTCATTGCCGCATTTCTCAGATCAATGCCCCAGCGTATGTGCAACGTCAGATATTCGACACCCACATCAGGATCATACATCTGTATACAGGCAGGTTTCTTTTTTTTTTAAACCAGCTTATACCTTCGTGGCACAATGGATTGTGTGGGCCGAGCATAACCATTGATCGGCTGCCATAATCTCTGCCCGTGAGATAACTACGCAGAATATAGAGATCGTCGACTTGATATCGCCGCTCAACTCATGCGATACCTAGCCGAAGACACTGAAGTCTAGTACAGCCGATAGTGATCAGCTAGGCCAACGCGAGAGCAGGATCACCGAGATTTGTCGCGGATCATCTTGAGGAGTTGGTAGGTATGAATTTAGGTTTCGCTGCTAATCATTAATGTAGCGCTTCAATGATTACCTGGCTGGGTAATAATAACCATTAGATTGCTCAACAGACAGAGCCGGGAGTCCTATTGGCATTGGATCGCAGGCGCATCATGTCCTTATATTTTCCAGTTAAGTCATTTCGGCAACTGGGTGGAGGAGAATCCCGTATTTGATATAACTTCGAGTAAGTGTACATAGAACCTTTTATCAAGGTGAGTCATGATATCTTCACTCTCACCTATCTTCATGTACGACGTCTTATTTTAACGCATGAGAATCAAGGGAATACACGGGTCGCTGGCGTGTATGTAACCGCCTCATAGCGAACTTCTTACGTATGTACTTTACACGCTGTGGGCAACTTTTCTGTAAAGCTGGTGACGGGATGGACGGCGTTGGGTAGCATAAAGAAGCGAAATGCTGACATCAAACCGACACGAAGGTACCATCGATGGGTGCAATTTCTCTCCAGGAAACGGTTTCGCATAGTCCCGGGAACTGCAGCCCCCCAAATCTCAACTTCAGGTAGGGAGGACGGGTTTGCTTGCTCGATGTAGGAATCTTCGACTGTTTCCCAATGATTGCCAATGCAGTCACCAAATTTCTCGCCTTGACCACGCGAAAAAAAGATATTTGAATCTTCTGGTATACGTCACCTGGCTCGCGCTCTTGGCCCGTTCTTTGCTCCTGATCTGAGGCCAGATTGCGATGTGTTTCTTCAGCGACTTGTATGGTTCTGTTGCCGGATTTGTTAGAGACGCCAAGTGCATGCTCTGGCCAGCACCAGGTGAAGGCGGTATGTACAGGTTCAAGGACAAGAGGCCGCAGAAGCAGCCAATCCCCTACCCGGGCTGCGAGAACGGTTTGGCGCATGCCCATTCAACTTTGCCAACCACTTCTCCCAACCCCCACATCGACTGGCCATCAGTACCCCGGAGAATATTACGATACTCCATCAGGACATGCCTATTGATAGTCGCTGCTGTTCTTTCCATCTGGTATTTCGGGCCTCATGTGCTCTTCGCTCACAGAAGGGGATTCCAGCGGGGCGCAGTATCCAGATGTGAATTCCCCCTCACCGCCGACCCCCAGACGCGAGCACAGGAGTTCTCGAATACATTTGCCGGATACAAACATTTCGGCGAGAAATGCAACATATCATCTCTTGAGCTTCATCGCCCGTATGATCCCATCTGTCCCAACAGAAACTCTATGTTGACGGCTATGTCGTCTGGTGGCCGGATCGGACGGGACGCACCCTACATCCCACGCGGCTGTGACATGCACTGGTACACAACGGAAGAGGTGTGCGAAATTTTGGGCCGGTTTTCCCAGGTTGTTTTAGTGGGCGACTCTATGTTGCGACATGTCATCGGTGCACTGAATATCATAGTGCGAGAGGACCTAGGGTACGGCGGTGTCACTGACTGGAACTTTGATGCTCGAGAAAGGTGGGCAAACACGGTTCTGATTTATTCGAGATTCTCAAGAACTGTATTCATGATCGTGAATAGGGAACGGTGCTTTTGCAACGACCAATTCGATGTCACGGACTGCTCGGTCCAGGGAATCTACAAGACGGAAGATGTCTCCAAGCACGACCCCCTGAGTCTGGTCTGTCCCAAACTATTCGTTGGATGGTCCACAGATCTGCGAAGTATGTTCATATCGCTGAACAGGTTCACAGTCGGCGACGGCACTTCGTCCTTTGCTAATGGGAAGTCCAGTGGAACAGATGGTGCGCTATCCCATCGAAGATGTCGAGCTTCAGCGTCTGGAAAAGGCCATCGACACGAACCCTAGCCCGCGAAAGGCGTTCATCCTCGGTCACGGGCTGTGGAATGATCTCGAGATCGACAAATCCAAAGCCTGGCTGGACACAGTGATCAAAATTATCGACTCGAAGCTCAGGCTGCGCATGCAGCTACGGCCGTTGCGACAGGGGAGGAACATGCCGATCCTCCTGATCACGCCGAACGCGGCGGGCGAGAAGAAACCGGACGAGTTCATCGTGAGGCAGGGGAACAAGGCGCTGGTGCGCTTCGAGCATGCGATGGGGTTGGAGGCCGCCAGGCAGCGCATCGATCACCTCGGGACGTGGAATATGTCGATCCAGGCGAATCTGTATGATGGGGTGCATATGGATATGAGGGGAAACCTGCTTAAGGCTATGATGGTGGTGAATTGGCTTGATTTGCTTGAGGATTGACCTGGGTTGAGGAGTCCCGGGTTGGGTTGGGGGGGGGTTATATATTGTATACATGGCGTGGTACGTACCTATATGTACTTATGCAATGCTTGTATTTTTGGGCTCGTACGTGGTTTTATTTTCTTGTTCTGTTTTACTTGTAGGGAATAAGGGAATACCTTTTTTTTTAAAAAAGGATTTTTTATTTTTTTTTTGTTAGTGAAGGGATGGAAATGAGAAGAAAATGAAATATATTCGATTGGGAATGCATGTGAGGGAGAGGAGAGGGAGGAGAGGGAGGGAGGGAGGAGAGGAGAGGAGAGGAGAGGAGAGGAGAGGAGAGGAGAGGAGAGGAGGAGGAGGTTAGACTTGAGTGTTGGACCTTTGTGGAATTGTATTGTATATATGTATGTACGTATGTATATATGTATTACGGATCCGTATATTGGTGTGCTCTGCAGTGCTGTGGATTCATCAGATGGTATGGCTTTTGATTTTGAGGAGGTGGGTGTATCAAATTATCTACCCAACATCGATTATCTACCTACCTAACTATCTACCTAACTTAAGAGATTATTGTAAATACCTAGTACCATCCGCCCTTGGGATCTCCCTAAGAGTCTCTGACTTGCGTCTGGCGGTATTGAGATGTAGATGGATAGATAGATAGATGTGTGAGTGAGTGAGTGAGTCAGTCAGTGAGGAATTACCTGCCTACCTACTTAGGTAGGTAGGTAGGTAGGTAAACGTCTCGTCGTAATCCGTATATTCTATATCCTCCACACCCATACTCACGTCGCCAGGCCACACGTGCGTCATCGTCGTCCAGAGATCATGGGGCATAAGCGCCTTATCCTCGCCCAGTCCCATCTGCGTCATCGGGCCGACGAACGGATCTGATATTCCCGGACCGCCATCCGTCCAGAGCGGCATTTGCATGTGCTGGCCAAGAGTCCCGTTTAGCATGGGGCATAAGGACGTGGAGGACGAGGAGAAGTCGCTTTCGCGATCGCGCCGGGACAAGAAGGCGGCGGCGGCGGCGGCCTTCTTCTCGTCGAATTTGTTCTTGACGGATTGGAGGACTAGTTTGAATGCGGAGAGGGCGTCTGTTTGTTTTGGCTGGTGATTTGCGGGTTTCTTTTCACTGCTGCTGCCACTGCTGCTGCTGCTGCGTTCGCTTTGCGATGGTGACGCCTCTATTAGCTTGCGAAGAATCTCGCCGAAGTCGAGGATGCGCTGGCCCTGCGCTACGTCGTACTCGTCACATATCCCGACCATGGGGAACGAGAGCCGGTAGGCCATCACGGTGGCGAAGATGAAGCGTCCGTAGTCTGGCACGCTGAGTGCGCTTAGGGCGCTGGGCGGTAGGGATGTGATGTGGTCGAAGAAGGCGCGGACTTTGTGGGCTGCGGTTAGGAGGCGCTCTGGGGTGAGTGTTTCCGGGGGGCCTTTGTGAGTTGGTTTTCGGGAGGCGTTGATGAGGGGTGGGGCTTGGATTAACACTTCTGTTATTAGTGAGGATAGGCGAATGCTTGCTGTGTGTGGGATGTGTTGGTTAGTTTCCGCTTGTCTATTGCTATTCTTGTTCGTGAAGAAGGATAGGGTCTGGTTTCCCAGCGGAAATGAAGATTGGGTAGAAAAGGAGGGAGGGGGAGAAGACCAGGCATGAGTAAAGGAGGAGGGGGGTGGATAGGTGAGTTATCAAGCTTACTCGTCGCGGCGTACTCCGCCGGCATCCTTGCCTTGAAGTCATGGAACTGCGCTTCCAGACCGGTGCGTATGAGATCGCGCTGCATCTCGCTCTGGTGGTCGCGCGGGCCGCGGTGGAAGGACCGCTGCACTTCTGCGAGCTCCTCGAAGATGTATTGCTGGCGCACCAGCCAGACGAGATGGTGATCTTGCTCCAGAGAGCTGTTTCGCTCTAATATCTCGGCACTTCGCGCTATTTGGGGACCGTAGCGTAAAGTTGAGGTTTTCCCCCATATTGAGGAGAACCTATCTCTTGTTAGTATAGTATGGGGTTGTTTATTCTTGAACATCTCTTTTTCTCTCTCCCTCTCTCCCTCTCTCTCTCTCTCTCTCTCATCACAAATGGAGAGACGTGGTGAGGGGCGTTGGGGGAAGGAGCAGATACTCACGAAGATATAGCGTAGAAGCAGGCCAGAAAAGCACGAATATTGTCGAGGCTGGGGGCACGACCGCCGGGGCCTGTTGAAAAGAGCTCTAGCTCTTGATCCGGCTCTAGATCGTGATATATGTCGACTGCCATCCGAAGATATTGGAACGCCTGCTTGTTTCTTGGCCGTAAATGAAACGGATACCTATATGTATATGCATGAAGTCAGCAAAGCTGGTCTTCAAAAGCAACTTTATCATCGTTTAAAGCTCTGTAGAGACACAGAGATGGAAAGTCATTATGACTCCAGCTTCTCTCTCTCATAATTCTCACACCCCATGTCATGCACCCCTCACGTGAACTCGCTGGACTATCTACCTCTAAAGATAGGACCAACAGAACACGGTATCAGCAGTGCTAAACGTACCAAGAGCAATATACCAATAGTCCCTGCAACAACTCTAAAGACCTCTCACCACCGGCAACGAATTTGAGGCCAAAAACTTTGCGAAACTCTTCATCGTACAGACTGTGACCCTGAAGACTGTTCGAGCAACTAGTCGTAGCTAGGATAGCCAAGAGTACGAATGGAGAGTTCGTCGCCAGGGATTTCACGTCTACATCCTCGGGGAGCACGAGACACGGCATATTGGGTAGCATGTCACGGAAGCAGACGAGGAGCTTGGAGGCGCTGTCTAAATTGAACTGTGGTTGAATGCCGAGATTTACCAGGGGTTTGGATCGCTGTGATCCTATGGTGGGCCTGGTCGTGGAGGAGCTCCTGCCGGAGAGTAAGAGTGAAGGCGAGGAAGAGGACATGTCCGCGAAACTGAAGGACTTGGGCTCAGAGAGCTGGCTTGCTAGTTTCGTGACCTCACCGCTACTGAGTTGTTGCTGATCGTCATGTTTGTCCTCGTTCAGCCCCAGATTGTCCAAATAGCGCTCATGCCGCCGCCGAAGAGCTTCGAAGTCGTCAATCGGCTCTTCCACTAGAGGTATTTCAAAGTCTATGCTAAAGGTCTTGCTTGGGCCGGGTGGGGGCATGGTCGCCTCAGCACTTCTGTTATGCAGTGAGTATCCGATACCAGAATCTCAGGAACGTGCTGCTCAAAGGAGAAATATGCGAGCGCGAAGGGGGGAGAGAGCATGAAATATAGATAGCTAGGTATTATATAGTGACAGCACTCACGCTCGTATTGTGCTCTTGGGTCGTCTGGTACGTGGACCGGTGCGGAAAATGCATTCTCGCTTGAAGTCGCAGCATCTGTTCACACGTCTCTAGTGTTAATGATCAAGCGACCCGGATACTCAGTTACGTTTTCCCGAGTTCCAAACGCCGGCGGGGGAGGGCGAATCCATAACCTATACAGTACATAGGTAGAGATGAGCGGGAAAATGAGGCCGTACCGCTTGCAGATACCCGGTTGAGCTCCTGACTGACACTTAATTTTGGCTGCACGACAGGCTTCACAGGCATAATTCATCTTCTGCCGATCGTGGGGCCGTTTTGGTTCCATGTTTCGGTAAATACACGGCCGAGTCTCACAGGGAATAGGGTACAAGGGCGAATTTGGAGATAATTCAATTCCTCAAAAGCAATCGTCCAATGACGTCGGCGGTTGACACGAAGACGGCTAGTCTAAAGTAGACGTAGACCCCAAGGGCGTTTGAAGTGAAGTCTTGATGTACGCTGAACAAGCCAATATATAATATTTAATAATCATCGAGACGTCAGCGAAGTTGATCGGAGTTTGGCGGGCTCTACTTCATATCGTTCATGAGCGAAGCCCTTGCTTGTTACGTAAGTACACTGTAAGACGATCCCTATAGGTAGGTACGGAATACCTATCTACTTCGTATGCTTACTTGTTGGTTGAACTGAGCTTCAATGAATCAGCTGTCTTGATGTTCCTCCCGTCACAGTCACGGTGCGAACCGACTGACCCATAATCATCATGGCAGTACCGCGGCCATTTTTAATCCAACACCCTCACAGGCTCGATCATGTATCAAACTAGGTGAATTCCAGATGAGCCTCTGCTTTCCTCCGGCTGGAACATAACTCTACCTACGCATGTAAGATTGATCTGACGGCTTCATGCTGAGTCACAAGTAGGTGATCATGTAATTTGAATCGGTAGTGTAGGTAGTAGGTACCTAGGTAGTTGTTAGGTACAAGCCAAAAGCCCCCTGTGGAAGGTCTGGCGTGTTGAATTAGGCTCCACCTCTGCCTGGGCCCAGCCCAGGTCACAACGCGGTACTTCGTAGGTACCTACTTAGGTAATAACAAAAACAAACAAACAAACAAACAAACAAACAAACAAGCACCAGCCCCCCATCAACACAAAACACGTCCGACTTCAGTCTTCACTTGGACATTCTCCTCTTCTTCTTTCCTACCTCTTCACAATGACGCTAATACACTACTACAACTACTACAGCTTCTTCACAAAATTTGAACCATCCCATCTTCAGCTTCAGTGGCCCCCGTGCCATGGCTTAGCTAACGCAAGAAGAGCTCGATGTTATCGAGTAAAATCCTCTCGGGAACACCCTCGACATCTTCCTTCTACCATTACGCGGCGCTCTTGAACCAAGCAACAAATCCACTAAGTCGGACGCTGTCACCATCACGGTTGAAAGGCCAAATTTGTTCACGAAAGCCATAAATGGAGTGCTCGTAATTCTCGGCGTATTTCCTGTTTCTACTCAGCTGACCTTGAGAACTGGCCGTCAAAACTTGTCCTCTGACATAGAAAACCTTGATGATATAATATTGTGAAGATGTGGTTTTGAGCTCGAGAAGTTTCTGCCCTTGTCACAGCTTGTGAATGACAAAGCACCCGACAAAGATATCTGGTCTGTCCTCATTGGACTGATCGCCCATTTCCAAACTGTCACCCCACCGCCAACCTGTTCAGCATCCTCTGGCACCCCGATCAAGCACTCATCTGCGTCGCTGCAAGACTACGACCAGACTCGATCCCAGGTCGAACGCCTTGTATCCCATGAGATCCGCGATTGTACATATCGCGACGTCGAGGGATTTCACGAGAGATATTTTGAGGGTCGTAATTGGAATGCGCAAGCCAAGCAAATTTGGGACATGACAAAAACCCTCCACAGCGGCGAAAAGTGAATACACTTTCCCAACGTTCCGCTCGAAGCTGACGTTCACAAGTGGTGGTTTGATATGCAAAGCAAGTTCTTGGCAGGTCAACGATCGGCATATTTTCAGAATAGGTACTCCGTCTAATAAGGTTGGACCCTCTGCGCCCCGCCAGATTTATCTTTTCCTCCGGCCAAGAACCGAAGGGCACTAGTCTTGACCCACGAGGTGATTCCCGCATGGAGTATGATGACCGATTCTTCGTGTCATTGCTGTCTTTCCAGCTGGGCGATCCATTACACAATATCAGTCTGGTTTGGAGCTCGTCCAAAGCCCTCGAGACGCTATCATCGTTCATCGATCACTCTACCTGGATGGGAAGATTTTGCACCGAGACATTTCCGAAAACAATATAATTATAACTGACCCCACACAAGCCGACGGCTTTAGAGGCATGCTCATTGACCTGGACTTGGCTAAGGAAGAGGGCCAGGGCACTAGCGGCGCCCGGTACCGTACTGGGACAATGGAGTTCATGGCAATCGAAGTGCTGAAGGGAATCGCACACACATATCGCCACGATCTCGAGTCGTTCTTCTACGTCCTCATATGGCTCTGCGCTCGTCGGGGCTGGGTCACCCCGCCTATGCCAATCATGCTTAATCGGCGGTATAATGATCGCTACGAAAACATTGCAAGGAGCAAATCCGCCGACATGCTTGAAAACTTCTTTGAAGATTTACTGGATGAGTTTCCAGTGGAGCTGGAGCTTGTTTAGCCTCTCTGTAGGGACGTAAGAAGCCTTCTCTTCCCCTATATTCCTAACAAGGGCTTCTTTTACGGCACTCTATCGGGTCCGAAGCTACTATATAATCCGATTATCAAGGCTTTTGATAATACGGCTTTGGAAGATCTGGAGTACTATGAAGAAAGTTCAGAGTGCGATGAAGCCTCTGTCCGAGAAAACCTCGAGTGCGATCAAGCCTGTCCGAGAAAATCTGGAGCGCGATGAAGCCCCTGTCCGAGATGGTGTCTAGTCACCCGATTATCTTTCCCAGGTAGGGTAATTTCGAGCGTTGTAGCCTGATTTGAGCATATAGGAAGTTTGTGGCTTTGATGCACATGGTATCACCGTACTAATGAAAGTAAACGTCTTACAAGTAGAATCATGTCTGAAAGGGATACACATGGAGACATCCAGTCAACCCCTCTTCACTCCACTTCCTTACTAATGGCATGCGCTCTTCCTTTAGTTGGATTCCGCCATCGTTGACAGCTTCATGCATGCCGGTACACACAGGTGCTTCTCACTTGATTGATTGTCTGTCCGACACCCCGGGCTAACAGACAGGTGCGCAACGGCCGTGTGTTTCTGGCTGCGAGTCATTGTGGATCCGAGTTTCCTATCGAGCTTGATCAGAGAGGCTCGGTGCTCGTTGAGCCAATCTCGAGTCGAAGCAAGGTGTGTGGTCAAGACTAGGTTGTTTGTATTGAGATAAGTAGGTAGGTAGGTACTCGGACACGTGACTATATATCTACGTCCGTATATACACACATGCATACAGCTTACAGAGCAAGGCGGGCTCCTGTTCTAGGTAGGTCAGGTACTTGACTGGTTGGTATCGTGATATCTCATGACTAGATAGATATACGAAGGGGAAAAAAAAACGAGTGCTTCATGTCCACGTAAATGTCTCCACGAGACATATTTGGTATCATACCTTCTTCCTCCCCTCCTCCCTCCCTTCCTTTCCCCCGTTCTTCCCAAACGCCCCAAAACCAAAAATAAAAACAAAAATAACAATAACGTATCCAACCACTCCCCCGAGATCAACCCTTTCTAAGCCCAAACCCAACCCCAATAGCAGCAACAACCGCAGCAACAACAAGCACAGCGCCAATAATGAGCAAAGTCCGATTCTTCTTCTTCTGCACGGCCTTCTTCGCCTTCGTCGCCAGCGCGACGCGGTTCGCGGCCCGCGCCTCCACGTCCTCTACTTCTTCGTCGTCGTCGTCGTCGCTCCACCACCCGGACCGCTGCTCAAATATCGGCGTGTGCGCATCTACCATGCTGTTCCGCGGCGAACCCTCCTCTGCACGCGGCGCTGAAGACCCCGCGGCGGCGGATGGGCCCCGCGCGTCGTGGCTTAACACGGAGCCCGACCCTGAGCCCCGCGACCGATGCACGTAGTGCCTCGTTTCGGGCGCGTTGTGCGTCGCGGAAGGCTTCTGCAGCACCGGCCAGCACTGCGCGTCACCGTGCTCGGCGGCGGCGGTGGGCTCGCGGCTCAAGACGGGCTCGGGGCTCGGCACAAACACGACGCTCCCTGCCAGGGAGGTCTTCCTGCCCCGGTCCTGCGGTAAGCTAGGGGTTCGCAGACGCGGCACCTGGATCTGCGGCGGCTCCTCCTTCACGCACTCCATGCGCGTGGGCGGCGCGTAGGCGTGGGAGTTCGGCAGACCGGGCAGCGTTGAGGCCCAGTCTGTCATTGTGGGCGACCGCGGCGGCTCCGAGACCATGGTGACTGTGCTCTGCGAGTAGATGGAGCTGGCTGGCCGTGTGGGGCTGGCGGTCCGTGGCGGGCGCATGTTGGCCGTCGTGTGCTGCGAATAAATCGAGCTTGCGGGCCGCGGGACGCTTGCAGCTGGGCTCTGCAGGTGGGTCTGGAGACAGAGCGGCGGGACGGTGTTCTGGTGGCCTTCTGGCATCGCGTGCTGGATGTTGAAGGTCGGGGTCCGCGGAGGCGTCCGGGTTAGGAATGGCGGAACCGTGTTCTGGGGGCTCTCTGCCATAGGCAGCTGCATGGCGAGGGGAGAAAGCGCCGGGTTTCGCGGCGCTGTCTGCATCGAGACTAGTTTCTGGGGCGTGTCCGCCATTGTTGGCGGCATGGGGAAGTTGGAGAGCGTAGGCGATGCCGTTGCCGACTCGGTCATCGTCGTTGTGGTGTAAGTCGTTACAGGCGACACGGGCGTCATCGTCTGATTCTCGGCCGGACCCAACCTCGCGGACGAGAACAGCGGCTGAGGCAACATGTACGTATTCCTCGCCATGGGCGATCTCGACGCGCCTCCCGTCTCTGACTCCGACCGCGCTGATGCGGCGGTCATGGGCACGGTGTTGAAGCGCGGCCGCCCAGTCAGTGTGGGCAGGATGGGCGACTCGATCATTTCGCCCCCATCCTGTCGATGTTAGTACCGGGTGCGCGCGCGACTTGAAAGCAGAGATGATGTAGAGGTAGGTAGATCGCAAACCGAAGCAAGAAGAAAAACAAAAAGGGACGGGGGGGAGGGAAACATACCCGACTAATATTAAAATAGGTGTTGTTCATGGCGTGAGCGGTTTCCGAAAACACCCAAGCCCAAAAAATGATCCAAACCCCGAACCCAAACAAAATAAACCGAACCGAACCAAACCAAATATTTTTTTCCCCCCGGCGACCGATTCGTTTACCTACCCCAGGTAGGTAGGTAGGTAGGTAGGTAGATAGGCCACCTAACTTTTTTTGTTCTTCTTTGTTAATACCGTCTTCCTCTTAAGAAGAAGAAGGGGGGGGGGGGTAAAATTAATTCCCTCCGATAATTTTGCCACTCTTTTTTTTTATCTTCTCTTCTCTTCCTTCCCAAATTCTTTTCTTTTATTTTGATTTCAAAGTTTTCTTTTATTTTGATTTCAAAGTTTTCTTTTATTTTGGAGGGGGTTGCTTTCTTTTGGGGCTTGCCAGCCAGTCCTTTTTGTGTTCGCTTCAAATGTTGCCAGGAAACGTTACGTTTCTAATCGATCGCATTAGGGTAAAAGAAATAAAGATAAAAAATGTATAAAGAAAAGAGTAGAGGTAGTAAGAGTAGAGTAGAGTAGAGTAGAGTAGAGTAGAGTAGAGTAGAGTAGGTTAGGTTTTACCTAGGTTAGATGAGGCGAGGTGAAAGAAAAAGAGAGCAAAAAAAAAATCCCCAGAACCGCCCCTCCCCCCTCCCCCTCCCCCTTTCTCGAACGAAAGAAAGTAGGTAGTAGGTAGGTTAGTGAGATGTAAGAAGGGAAAGGAAGATCTTTTGTGCAACGGGTTAATTTTTCGCTTCGAGAACAGAATTCACGTAGATGGATGGATAGATAGAGAGAGAGATACCTATGTAGGTAGACCCGTACATGGGTATGTATGTATACGTATGTAAGTAGGTAGGTATTGGTAGGTAATAGGTAGGTAGGTAGATACTTGTGTGAAGTGATGGAGTGAAGTGCACACTGTGACCTGGTCCCCGGTGAATTATTATTTAAAAAAAAAAAAACAAAAAAATAACCCCCAAAGAAGATCTTGAACCGGGGTTCGATATTCTTTTGTACGCCGGTAGTGTAAGGTAGGTAGTCCTGGGTACCAGGTAGGTAACAGATGTCATCGTCAGGCCGGCAGGCAGGCCCCCCTGTTCCTTGGAACTGATCAAACATCGAAAGATGGGAATTCACTGTTGCATCCGTCATGTGAGTGTGTATGTAGTAGTAGTAGTAGTAGTAGTAGTAATACCTAGTAGTAGTAGTATGTTACAAGGTACCCAAGTTTTACGGTCGTTCACTTACTTAGTGTAGTGTAAGCGAGTAGGTAATCCTGATGGTGTCAACAACAACTTACTTAACAACTTACTTAGCAACTTTCTTACTTTCTTACTTACTTACTTCCTTACACTTACGGATCCGTACTTCCTTACACTTACAACTTACACTTACACTTACACTGACTTACCTCACTTGACTCTCCACTACCTACCTATATTTAGACAAAAGGCCCAAAATCTGCAGCATTACGGAATAGGTAGGCTCACCACATTACTTACACTACACTACACTTAGGTACACTACACTAGGTACCTACGCTCACACTAAAACCACGGATCGATAACGGAACTCGTTCTGCTACCTACCTACCTATCTGGGCAGGTAGATAGGTAGGTAAGTAAAGGCCAAAAGGCCAAAGGGGCAAGGTACCTACCTACGTAGGTATGATTCTGTCTAGTGTGCGGAACAAGTGTACAGAGGCTATGTATTTATCAGGCTAGACGGGCACGTGGATTCCGCGCCTTTTGTCTATATAAGGTACGGATTCGCACGAGGGGTGGCATGGATTATCTGGACTTGTACCGTTGGGGGAATCCGGGATCAACTTACACTTATTCCGCGCGTGCGTAAGTAACTTGGTTTGATTTCAGGAAAGGCCTGCTTGGGGAAGGAGGTGCGGTGGTGGTGAAGGATTTTGATCAGATACACCTACCTTACCTACGTACGTACTTAATTACTTACTTACTTACCGGTAGATAGGTAGGTAGGTAGGCAGGTCGTTGCGGTATGTATTCCGTACGAAGTGCGGAATTCCGAAATTCATGGCTAAGCTAGGCTGGTTGCTAGGTTGGTTGGTTGGTTACCTACTTAGTTGGTTGGTTTAGATGAAGCTAGGTAATACTGGCTAGGTAGGTAGGCTCAGCCATGCTTGGTATCTGGTAATTCCGAAACATAGGCTTGGTTTTACATTTATATTTATATTCATATTTGCATTTATATTTGTATTTATATTTATATTTATATTTATGTCCATGTTCATGTTCATGTTCATCTCCCGCGTTTCTCTCGCTGTGTCGGCCATTACCGGCGAGGTAACGTAGGAAGTGAGTGAGCGTGGTTAGATAGATACCTAGGTATGCAAGAAGGAAGGTCTCCGACAAACGTCATCGTCGCAAACCACCGACGATAGCGCGCACACGAACAGGTTTGGCGCAATGGGGATCGCGAACTCGGGGCCCCGGATGGACTGTTGTCCATGGATAAGCATGCCCGTCTAGGTACTAGGTAGGTAGGTAGGTACCTAGGTATTGTACACTCATACTTACTTACATGATACCTACCATGCAACCCTACATACCCTACCGTACCAGGTATTTTACTCTCCAGAGCTTTCCCTAGCGCAGATGAGGACTAGGTAAGGTAAGTTTGCTGTGGGTTTCTCCACTGTCGCAGCGCAGGCCGGCGTCTTGAGCGAAATACCGGTTGGTAGTGTAGGTAGAACATCCTCTGGTCACACTTAAGTACAGACATACGGATACCTACCTACCTATACTAGGTAGAGGCGGTACAGTAAGGTTAGATAGAGAGAATACCTGGGTATCGTCGACGAGCTTTACACTAACAGGTAGGTAGGTAGGTAAGGTGTCGGTATCGGCATCGGTAGGCGAATGCGACGCGATGCTCAAGCACGTGGGAATGCGACTACATAAGTAGATACCTACACTAGGTAGGTAAGTGAACTACCTACCTACCGTTGTGTTGTAGTACCTAGCGCCGCGCCGCGCCGATCTGCCTAGGTTGGTATAGGTAAAAACTTCATTTTCGCTGTCGTCAGCATGTGCCTACCTACCTACTTGGCAACTTGTTGGCGCTTCTTAGGGATAAGGTAGGTAGGTAGGTAAGTAGGTAGGTAAGTAAGTAGGTAGGTAGGTAGGTAGTCCGAGATACCTAGCGTACAGGACTTATACAGATACAGACATATATAGTAATTGAATACCCAGCTTAATCAATGCGCCGGCAACGTCTTACACATAAGTGTAGTGTAGTGTAGTGTAGTGTACACTACAAGTAGGTAGGGCACCTAGTGTAAAAAAGAATGGCGGCGACCACCAAATCGATTCTTCACAAGAAACAAACAAACCTTGGACCATTCACTCCACTCACGATTCTTTCAACCTATTGTAGTAGTGTTCAATGGGTAGGTAGACTACGCACCAAACAGGCAGGCAAAAAAAAGTGCCTCGCAGACGTCGGGACCCTCCTCTTCTGACTCCAACTGCAGACACCACCGACCCTCACGACCTACCTACACACACTATCACCGAACAGGGGTCCCTAATGCATCTCGAATTTCTAAAATAAGCATCAAGACGGGTCTTGGCACGGCCAGGATTCTCCTCATGTAAGTACTTAAGTACCTGCACTCACCTCACCTCACCTCACTACCTATGCATAAAAGTACCTACTTATGAGCCAGGATTCTCCTCAATTTCCTCAGCCGGTATGGTGTATTCCGTAGGTGGATATATAGATAGGCAGCCTGCAGGCTCTGAAGTTCCAAAGTCCCAAAATACCTTGGTCGGTAGGTAGTGTCGTGTGTGTACCTAGTACCTATCTACCTATTTCATTACCTCATCACATCACTGCCATATAGGTTCTCCCGAAGGAATCGCCATTATCATCATCTCCCGTGCGAAAAAACTTCCCTTAGTCAAGTGTAGGTAGCTTAGAGTCATCTACCTACCTACCTACCTACCTGCTTATTACCGGTAAGTCCAAGTAGTGTAAATGGGTACCGGTAACACTATAACCCGGCAGTGGTACCTATCTCATAGGTAATCATACCCGTACCTATCACCAGATGCCGAAGATCCGTATCGAGATCGCACCTAGTTTACCTGCCTAGTGCGAGTAGTCATGAAGGTAGAACAGACGTCGAAAGAATTACCTACCCATCATTCATTCGTCCGTTCATTCTATCGCCATCGTCTCGTTCTACCTACCCACCTACCTACCTACCTACCTACTCTATTCACAAACCGCTCCCGACCGAACCCGAACCATCCCACCAACCTGCACTACCAAGTATCACATAAACGAAATCCCATCACCCTAATACAGAAAACCCACGCACCGCCCGCAATGCCTATGACCTACCTATTTCCGTGACTGATCGAAGACGACAATCCTGTCATTTCACAGCGGGCCGCGAACCAATGAAAAAAAAAGTGTAGACTTACGGATACCTACCTACCTACCTACCTTGCCATCTTAAGAAGTTGGCTGGTAATAAAAGTCCAGCTGAGTCTTCTTTTTGGTAGCGCGGGACCAGCATTCATTTGTTGTTGTCGTCGTCGTCGTCGTGAACAGTCAAGGAGATAAGAGTGTGTCAAACAAACACAACAATTAAAAATAAATATAAACAAAATATAAAAAAAAACCACACCATCACCACCTACAATAAACCTGAAACGCCACCATTGACAAAGGTCTGTAGTATATTATGTGTTAGTGTATGTTGTGTGTTGTTGTATGTATATAATATAACAAATCTCCACACTCAACAACAATACCTACGCAGCACTGTCAGCACAGCAAAGCGCACCGCACCGCACCGCACCGCAACGTAACGTAACGTAAAGTAACGTAACGCAGCCTACGGTACCCCAAGGGGCCAAGCTTAGGTATGAATCGCGACAAGAACTGACACGACAGATCTCCTCCAAACTACCTATCCCATCCCATCCCATCCCGTCCCATCCCATCCCATCCTATGCCATACTAAGTATTCCGTAGATAAAGCAGATAGGTCACCAGCTCAGCTAGATCAGTATGCAAGTAAGTATATATATATATATATATATATATATATATACATATACATAAGCACTACGGAGCACGGCGTGCCTAAATATAAATATAAATCCACAAAAGAAAGGGAAAAGAAAGAAAGAAGGAAAGAAGAAAAGGACGCACACGCATATCTTCAGCCTACCTTACTACTAACTAATAATAATAATAATAAAGGCCCTGTGTGTGTATATGTATGTATGTATGTATTCAGCTCCGTCCGCATCTCAGCCAATAACAGCCTCAACCCCTACCACATGCGAAAAAGCCCAATCGATCCTGGCATCGGCACATGGGTAGATAGGTAAGGCAAGGTAAGGTAAGGTATTTCTCCCATCTATCTATCTATCTATCTATCTATCTATGTAGTAGTGTACAATACAAGCCCTCCGAGAAGAACAGTCTGCGTACTTACTTACTTCTCCTGCTTCCACGGGAATTCATCCGACAGACAAGACAGACGGGATCAGATCTCAACTCCGGCTATAGGTATGTTACTTCCCCATACCCAACCCAACCGAATAATGAACTCCGGTTCGAACCGTCAAGTCTATACTGCGTTAAGAGTCATCCATTAAGGAATCAGTATAGGTAGGTAGGTAGGTAGGTTAGGTGGGTGGCACCCGCTCCCCTGAAAAGGAAACCCAACTCACCCAACCCAATCCAACCCTCAACCTCACAATTCCTATTATACTTATACCTCGCAGTACCGGTATACACAAACCTACCTACCTACCTACCTACCTATCTACCCACACACGCGCACTCTCTTTTTTTCTCTCTCTTTCTCTCTCTCTCACTCTCTCTCTCACACACACACACACACACACCTCATTCTCGTCTCCCGGGGACCCCAGCCAACCAACCAACCAGCAACTCAGCCCAACTCCCTCCAATGAATCCAGTCCCACACGCCAAATAAACACGAAACAAGCACGAACGAACCCAAGCCCACGCGGCCCAAAACCTAAATCCAAAACCAACCGGTCACCGTGCCAGGAGCCAACACCCCTTCCTACCACATTACCTACCAACATATCCTATAATAGATCCCATCCCTTCCCTTCTCTTCCCTTCCCTTCCCTTCCCCTATGTACCCTACCCTACTCTACTCTACCCAACCTACTCCTTCTCAATTAAATCATCTGCACATATTACATATGCACGCCACCGGCACAGCACACGAACCACGGAATCTAACGGACGATCCTACTACAAGGATAGATCACCATCGCCTCGCCTCGCCTCGCCTCACCTCCTGTCAAAAATCCCGTCAGATTCTCAGTGGCGCCTTGAACCCGGACATCCCTACCCTTGCCACACCACTATGTGAGATCAGCACGCTTCCAAAAAAAAAAAAAAAGCGATCATCACCTGTTCTTTTCCACATCTCCATTATCAATTGATTTCAGCTGTCACCATCAAGACACAAATTCAGCGAGAACGTGATGTTCAGAGTTTATTTTGACCGAATGTGTCCATTTCTGACACAACTCAAACAGCGTGTGCGCTTCTCAGCACTGTCTCACTTCGCTGGATATCTACCTCAGGTAGCTACTGACGTATAGACAGGTGAGGTTCTTGAGTCACTAGATAACGACATCCACCCCTCTCGGAGCCAATTTTGTACAAAAGCCAGTGTTGGAAAAACGAGTTTCGAGGTCTTGCCTCGCCCAATTGGAAGTATATGAGTTTGTTTTCTTATTTTTCTTTTCAAATGCTCGCACTTCCAGCAAACCTGGGGGTGCGCTATCTTCTAATAACGCCGATGCGATTCCCGTCCTCGCAGGATCGCGCTGGCCACGCGTGTACATCGATTGATCGCTTAATGCCGTACCATCGTTATGTCACCGCCCTGGTTCATCGAATCTGAATATTCCCCTCAATTGTTGCCGCCACCACCCACTATTCTAGCGCCCACATCAACCCGGAAATTCACTAAGTCGATTGAGTTGCTGTTCCCTATCGTAATATTTCCTGCCTGGCTCGCCGTTGTCTTCGAATCGACGTGGTCGAGAAACGTTTGGATGGAGCTCTGTGCCACTGATGCTTGGTCTATAGTCTTCTCTTGCAAAACAAAAAGAACCGCTACGCGTGCAAACTCAACCATCTGCTCTGTAACAGCGAACCCTCGCGTAGGATTGGGTGTCGTCGTAGAAGTGGCACTGCTCGTCTCACTTGAGGTATGAGACTCTTGTGACGAAGTGGATGTCGATTGAGGCGGGTCGTCTAAGTTCTCGACTTGCGAAGGCGAGTTAGGTCCACCGACCGTTAACGTGGTCGCCAATCGACGGCCAGTTTCCCTTGCCAGCGGTTGAGTTAGGACAGGAGAGTCTAGGCGTTCAATATGCACCTTTCCCCCTTCATGATTCAGCATACCAGGCCATGGTCCTTCGAATGTGACCAGGGCATTCTCAGCAGTACAAGAGAGCCTAGCTGAGCTTAGCTTTGAGACGATGGAGGCTGTGTCGAGAGGAACCGAGAAATTTGATTGTGCATTGAGCACCAGTCTCGGAATGGCCTGCCCGATTGTGACATTATGAGTTCCGGCAGTATCTTCTGTGTGAAGTGCTATTGTTGTACACCCTTGCGTCGTAGCAGTTGTGCAATCTGTGCCGGTAAAATCGCTGGGGCAAATACATGAGCACACTCCTTGACTGAGGACGCTAGTCCCACCATTTGCACATGGTAGCTGTGTCACGCATGTTTGCGCTCGCTGTGGGTCATTTTTCTTGTTCACGACGAGAAGCTCGACAGGAACCACAACGGCAGCAATAATAATGCTTACAGCGATAAGGAGGAGAAGCAAGAAACCCCAGATGGGCAGCCCACAACACCGCCGTCGAATTTTTGACGTTGCTGATCTATCATGTTGTTCGCCCTTCTTTGCTAGCATTCGGGGCAAGGGCCAGGAGCCATGACTATGTCGCATGCTATGTCTGCTTGCAGGAGGAGGAAATGCTGCTAGCATGTCTGACAGACTTGACTGACGTCCGTCTAGCTCATCTGTCGGACTTGTTAGCGGACTGCGCCACGGAGATGCTCTTACGGTACGTACAGATGTGATTTTTCTCAGCATCCCTACCATATATCTCATCTGGGAAGTCAAGACCGTCAAGACGGCTGGCAGGCCTCTTGCCTTTCTCCATAATCGACGCAAGTCTTGTTGCTCGTCGGATCAGATCAGGTAAACTAGTTAAACTACCCCGCGCCTCAGCTGCCTTAATTGCATCCATATCCAGACGCGGAGGCCGTCGTGTGCCAGATAACCTCGACTGTCTTGATTGTGACTCCATTCTCGGTACCATTGATAGATCCGTTGCGCTCGCGTTTTCAAACGCACTCAGCATGGTATTAGTTGTCAGACCTGAAGCCCCGACGTCCTTAACTGTATATTGGGTGGAAGAGCTGGATGAGCCATTATTGGCACCGGCACCGTCAGCATATGCTAGATCCTGGGTGTCTTCCGGTGAGGGTTGTTGTCGCATTGAAGGTGACTTATCAACACTCCTAGTAGTGACAAGGGATGGCCTCCCCCTTTTCCCCATACTTGCGCTTCGCACCAGATGACTATCATCTGCATCGTCGCTGAGCATTGAATCATCTGCCATCATTTCGTCAGTGTAAGGGTCGACATTGCTGCTTGGAAACAGGCTTCCAAAATCCTCCGGAATGGCAGCGCTAGAGGTGGGTATGGAATGTGACTTGACCCTCGAGCCTTCTTCTGGGATGGGAGTAACGGATGAGGCATTAGAGTAGAATGACGACGCCCCTCTTCGTGAAGATGGTGGGGGACCAAGATTTACACTACGTCTAGGAGGTGTGTTAGGTGTATTAGGCGATGATATTGGTTGGTGGAAATCGGGTATTGAATCCAGTGAAGAAAGGGTTGAGGGCCTGGAAAATTGTGGGGTCGGCGTCTCTTGGATTGAGATTTCTGAAACACTTGTGTTTTGTGATGCGTACTGAGATGCAGATGCTGGGTCTGGAGGGCGAGAGCCATCTGAAATCGAAGACACTCTGCTAGGCCGAGGAGGTCGCTGCGGTGGCTGTGACCGTCCGGGTGGCGGACGGTAGGATTCAGAGTCTGGAAAAGCCGGAGACGCAACAGAACCAACGAGTGGCCACTCTGGACCTGGCGTCGGTCTTGAAATGGCTATACCAATTGTGTCGTTTCTCATTTGCAGTCCAGCGGGCGCTTGCGGTTGTCTGGCTATCCTTAAAGGCTCTGGCATAGTTGGAAATGGCCCTCCTGGTAAGTCCACCTGGGTTTGTCCCCTCTTGAATGACCGACCTATCCTCGATGATTCATCCATATTTCTCGCATTTTCAGGTTGACTCATTGAAGCCGTGATTAATTCAACCTCGGTAGCACAAATATCATTAGTATCCCACGCCCTCTTGATCAAATCCTATTGCGATGAAGGACAATACCCAGTGCATACGGAATATTCGGCTTATACCCGAAAGCCAAGTTTTCGAGATGTCGGTAGCCGATGATTCAGCCGTGTGGATCGTCCGAGTTACACGAGATAATATCGGAAAGAATTATCTAGTCAGGCCTCGCGTCGATTCAAGGCAAGAGGGATACAGGGGGGCAGATAGCCAGCGCTGTAAAATCGGCGTCAAATCGGGAACAGATCGTATGAGTCTGTAGCCTGAACACGAGCCAGCAACTTCGCAGAATATTCTATTGACGAGTCTGATTATGGAAGTCGCAGTTGGTCTTGAGATGAGAATATGAAGATGGTAAAACACAGTGTGTTTGTCCTGGTTACCACAGCAGACTAATGACAATTAGTTAGCTTACCAGGGTGCTGAAAGGAGACACGTAGAACGATGGGAATGGAAGTAGGAGAGAAATTGAAGCCCAATAAAGTCAATCAGTGCAATGCAATGGATACAACCCAGACATAGATGCAGAATCGGACCCAATACAGGACTGCAACCAGGGGCCCTGACACGTACGTATCTAAGATAGCATCCTTCAAATCCGCCTCGCAACCATAAGCTTCCTGGATGAATGAGACGGATCAAAAGAGGAAGCAGGGAGTTCAGCACAAACACGTAAAGGTGGGCGCAAGCTAGATAATCCACATACAACGGAAGTCTTGTGGCGTTAGAAGCACCCTGACTTCTCGAGGGTGGCTGCTTATATTTATATATTTTTTTCTTCGGGTGATTCAAATCTGGAAGAAAATGACGTTGACAGTGACTGGGCTTGTTCAGAGTTGCAGCGTGTTGGATTGTGCTGGACAGTGAAAAGAAACAGGAGGCCAGCTTTTTTTTCTCCGAGGAAGGAAAATAGTAAAAAAAAAAAACAATACCTTAGAGTTGGGAAACCCAAGACTTGCCTATGACGATTTACGAATCTTGGGCGTCGCACGGCGCTGATATCCAAGTGGCGGTGTTACGAGGATGTTTCAAGTATGCGGAAGGGACAACGCCGGCTTTCAACATGAAAGAGCACGACGACTTGATCTTTACGGGCAAGAATGAATCTTGTCTTGAGGGTGGATGGTGATGATTATCAAGCACCAGAAGAAGAAGAAGAAAAAAGGGGAAAAAGGGGAAAAAAGAGAGAAAAAGAAAGAAAGGAAAAAAAAAGAATGTGGGTACGTCTGAAGTTGTTAGACTTTGTCGATCTTGTTGTTGTTATAGGTAGTCCCGTGACTGTTTGCTCGAAAGCCGAGTCAATGGTCTCTCAGGACGAATACAACAAACGAAGACGGAGAAAGTACGAAGTAGTGGATGACGTAAAATAACTTGATGTCGTCGAGACAACTCGGACCAGTCGAGGGACGATAACGAGGGACTTCAAGAAGAAGAAGAGGCAGAAGAAGAGGTAGAAGAAGAAGAAACGAAGTAAAATGGTCAACGAGTGACTGATAGATGCATGAAAGCGTTTGTTGGGTAAACACACAGTGATCACTACACTACTTTGTGCAGAGCCGTGAAGGACAAGACGGGGAGAGAAGAGAAGAAAACGGACCAGGAAGATGACGCGGGCGAGGTAAAAGTTCAAGTTGGGCGCTTCGTGAAATACCTGCTATATACATAAAGTAGGTAAGGAAGTAGGTAAGGTAGTAGGTAAGGTAGGCACTGGGGCGCACCTGCCGTACCGGCATGGTAAAGGTAGGCCCGCTAAGTAACAACTCTACAAACGCCTAATGTTACCTTACACTACAAAACCTAAGGGCCAAGGCAGCGAAATCGAAGAAGTCGTCGTGAGTCCCATGATTGGTTTAATTGGACAAGGACTCACTGACAAGCGGGTAAGGTAGTCAAATTTAGCGTACAGATAGGGTGGATAGTGTGTGGTATACCTACATGATATGTACATATCCGAGTGTATGTACCTAAACATAATTACCTGTTGACTAGGTATAACCTACCAGGTAATGGAGGCTCAACGTGAAATGTTCGAATAAGCGATACTACCTACGTATAAGCTACCTACCGTGCTGCATTAGGTACATACTGCAGCCGCCCGAGCATCTCGTAGGTACCTAACCTAAGGCCCCCAGGCGCCGAGGCATCCTACCTACCTTGGTGGATCATAACATCATTAGAATGAAAGCGACGTTGGTAAAGATAGGTAGGTACTTGTACTAGACTAATAGCTGGGTACCTTGAGAACACCATTTGACCTACCTTATCGACCAAATAGTATTCGTATCCACCTGAGTACCTACCAAGGTACCTATTAAGTACACTACCCTAGGTACCTAGGTCAGTCAAGAAATACGTACCTGCTTCGTACTTCGTACTACTTTACATCGAGAGAAGTAAAAGAAGAAAGAAGAAGAAATGGAAGTGGCATCATGGCCGTTTTATTCAATATCCCACCCCGTTAGATACCTTACCTAACTTAGGCTAAATCGGTGCGCCTGCAGGGACAAGTCGAGACTTACCAGAAGTTTTAAGCCAATCAGCAGGGCGTGCCTTACAACCTCAAACACTAGCGTCATGATGTGCAGGCAGACCCCACATTTCTAACTACTTAGGCAACTACTACGGACTAAACCTTCCAGGTTTTTGCTTTGTAACTTCCGCACTCAACCCGAGACTGCCACCTGCACCCTGCACCCTGCACGTGGGGTTATCAACTCGGCATCAGCCTCCTTTTGCTCCCGACTTTTACAGTCAGTACGGAATACTTACTTATTTACACGACATCTTCAAGCTGTCTGTTGACATCCATTTCTAATAGCTCGATGAAATATGTAGTGATAATGATACTGATGCGAACAAACCTGAGAAGAGAAGTCGAACGTACAAATTTAGCCTTGACACCAACAGATTTTTCTCCGGCATGAAACCCGTTCCCTCGGGACAACTTTCTCATTTTGAATCAGCACTACCTAGTCCGTACTTCGTACGCCACATATAATCTCCGAACGGTCTCGAACCGCTAACTGCATCGGTGCATATCTACCCTTATATACATTATACGTATGCGAATTACCTGCTACTTCGTACCTATCCGTACCTACACTACCGTACACTAAAAGTAGGTAGTGTAAGTGGAAGAATACGGATTTGATTGCATCATCATTTCGTTCCGAGTACGGAATTCCTGATGACCGATGGAGGAGGATGTTGTGTGTGTGTGTGTTGAGTCATACTAATCCACCATTGAACGTAGCGCTTCACCTGTCAGTACGAAGCGGCAATCAAGGAAATAATACTACGAATCGATTGTTATTCTGAGAGCGAACAGACCAGACCGGCTCCAGCCTCTGCTCCAGCCTCTGCTCTGCAAACAAATACTACTACTTACAGAGAATGCCCGTATTCCGTACACTAGCACAAGACACGGTTATAGCCGTTCTTGGCTCGTGTTGACCTACCGGCACCTGCTTGCTGCTACTACCTACTTACGTATACATACTACTAGGGAGAACCTCACAATGACTATTATATATATATCCCAACCCTACCAGTACCAACTCGCCGTCAACAGTGGAGAGAAATAATACCTATCCACATGTCCTGCACGACATATGAAGGATTTATAGCGTACAAAATGCGCTTCGTACCCGGTTGCGTGTGACTTGTACGTACTCATTCCGTACAGTACATATGCAGGTACGAGGTACGGGCGAAGTACGAGGTCCATAATTCGTTCATAATTGGTCCATAATTATCGCTCAGCTGCCTCTTCTTCCAGCCGCCCCGTGTCGGGATCCAACAAGTCGGATCTCAAACAAGTCTGCAGATTTTATATTTCAGGGCGTTGGGCCTCCGTCGCTCATATTACACGACATCCTGCACCCCTCATTTTCCTTCAAATATGCTTAGACGCCTCGCCTTTTATCATGTCTCCTTGCCTTCCATGGCACCGATACAATATACATGCCTATTAAATATCTAGTATAGGTAGGCAGGCTGAAAAAAATATGATAGATAAAATGAGAGGCATCCTTCTCGACGGTTTGATTGGGGAACACTAGTATAGGATAGGTAATGCACTGTGACTAAGTACATCTAGGTATGGTAGTAGATCATGGCTGACGCCTTGTTAGAAGCGGTATCAGTTCTGATGAGGTTTGAATCTCCTGCAACCACCCGTTGGTGAGCCATCGTGTAAGACGGCCTCATCGCGGGGGAACGGATTGCTGCGAGCTTTCCGCGGATTTTGAAAAATACAATCGTGGATCAAAACGTAACTCCGCGTCGACGAGTCGTCGACGACGACGTTCAAGAAACTAATCAAATCGACCATGGAACCATGGTATTTGAGTGAAGGACCATGATGAGCTTCTATTCTAGGTATTCTATTCTAGCACCGCGCTATGGTGTGTGGAAAAAGGCGTGTTAACTTACTTGGCATAAGTATACCCCATTCTCCTTTGCCATCGCCGCCATGTGCGATGCGGTTTATATCCCCCCACCCCCACCCCCAACGGAAAAATTCGCCCTCGAACGTACAGCTTTTCCTGCATCGACGTGGGTGCCTTCGGCTAGCTGCAGAAGCCTCGGCCCTGGTAATATTAGCACCGTAATGCGTTGAAACCAAACTGACTGTATCATAATACATTCGGATCCGAATATATATCATCATCATCATCATCATCATCATCATCATCATCATTGTGAATCGTTCACATAAGTATAGTATAATGTGAATTGTGCATTAAATGCAAACCAAAAAAATATATTTGTCCTGTCCAACAAATATAAAAGCCAATATCCAGTAATGGCTCCTGGCCAAACAAATAACTTGCAAAGAAAAATCCTCTCCAAGGCCGTTATTGGCAGCCATAAAAAAACCGCCCCCACAACTCCATCACAGCAACCTCCCAACGCCTTAACGCAACCTTAACAAAACGAAGCCCCTTAACAGGAATCCCAGCGAAGAGGCAAGATTTCGCTGGCTGCTAAGCCCCTCCATGGCGCGACTACTTTCCGGAGCTGGAATCGGTCCGGACAATGTTCAATGCCATCGTTTTCTGCATGAACTTCATCAAGTGGGGTGCTTTGTCGTAGTTTTCGGCCGGCACCTGGATCGTATTATCGGGGATCCGTCTTGGTGTTACCGACTTTGAGATATATTTCAGCGACTTGCTCGTTTCCGTACTGCCTTTGCTGCCCTTCGAGTACTTTGGGTTGGAGTGCTTTGATGAACCGCTATGGCTGCCATGTACAGAACCTCCACCCCCATCACCAGAGCCATGAACAGAGCCAGCAACGGAGCCAGCAACGGAGCCATGGACGGAGCCGTGAGCGGAGCTGTGAGCGGACCTATGAGCGGACCCCTGAGCGGACCCATGAGCGGACCCATGAGCGGAGCCAGCAACGGAGCCAGCAACGGAGCCATGGACGGAGCCGTGAGCGGACCCATGAGCGGACCCATGAGCGGACCCATGAGGGGACCCAAGAACGGACCCAAGAACGGACCCCTGAGCGGACCCATGAGCGGACCCATGAGGGGACCCAAGAACGGACCCAAGAA
The DNA here is from genome assembly GCA_022984845.1 of Xylaria nigripes. Classification (NCBI taxonomy): domain Eukaryota; kingdom Fungi; phylum Ascomycota; class Sordariomycetes; order Xylariales; family Xylariaceae; genus Xylaria; species Xylaria nigripes. The sequence goes on along the minus strand of JAJJKC010000026.1, from coordinate 449,369 downwards.
CGGACCCCTGAGCGGACCCATGAGCGGACCCATGAGCGGACCCAAGAACGGACCCATGAGGGGACCCAAGAACGGACCCATGAGGGGACCCAAGAACGGACCCAAGAACGGACCCCTGAGCGGACCCATGAGCGGACCCATGAGCGGACCCATGAGGGGACCCAAGAACGGACCCAAGAACGGACCCCTGAGCGGACCCATGAGCGGACCCATGAGCGGACCCATGAGCGGAGCCTTTGTCCGAGGCTTTGCCACTGCTATGGCTTCCCATCTTCCGTGCCTGCTTACTTGGTGTTACGATTAATGCCGAAGATGGCTTGACCCAAGGGAGCAAATAAACGGACCAACTCGAATCACTGGTCCAATTCGATTCGGTTTTGATTTGAAAGCGCCGAATAAGTCGGATGCTGAACCCAGGTTACCGAAACTTACTATGTTACTATTGCTTCCGTCGTCCGTCCCCTACTACTAAGCAGAGAGTGCTTCCACACGAACATGTGTTTCCCCTTAGTTGCGAAAGTCACTGTCGCGTTTGTGAGGAGTATCGATTTACCTATCCAGACAACCTAGTTATCCAAGTAAATCCGACCCCGCGATATGAATTTGATTTGGCCAAGATCTGATTTGATCCGGCCTATCTAGATATCATTTATGTGCTTGCAACGCGGCGGTGGCTTAGATGTTGCTGGAAAGCAGCCGGGTCGAGATGGAGATCGTGATATATCGGGATGCGAGAAGAAGTTCGTGATGAGAACAAGAATGGCATGGTATGATGCACATTGTTGAATGTCAAATCGCTGATGATGTCCGGAATACATCGTGGAATCCATCGACGAACCGAGCCTATATATAGATATGATGATGGTAGACTGAACACAAAAGCTCGAGCGCACGAGACCATCGGGATGAAGTCACTGTTTTTCCTTTTGTTTTTTTTTTGCGTGAGGAAACGTCGGTCGGTCTTACGACAACACTAATGTATTTTATCACGGGTCGTTTCGGTGACAATGTAGCTAGTTTCTCGAGAACCAGTTGTGTACCACAGATACTAGGAATATTGCAGGACATGGAAGTTTAGTTTGGAGGGTTTAGTTAAGCGGGAAGAAAAGTCAGAGTCAAACATCGCGAGGAGTTGCAGCAGAGCTGAACGACATGAAAAGAAAGAAAGAAATGAAGTGAAGTGAAGTAAAGTAAAGTAAAGTATTAGCAGGCCCATGCGCGGCGGTCATTGGACCTGTCTTGCATTCTTCCTTTCCTACGGACGTACTTAACCCGCTAACGATCGGACGACACCGGAATCGGGAAGAAAAGGAAAACGGTAAGGAGAAATAAAGTAAAATAAAGTGTAATGCCAGTCCCGTTGGAATGTGTGTGTGTGCGTGGGTTGGTTAAGTAAGTATTCAGCACCTGACCTCCGACCCACTCGGCTTGAACGACCGTGCTAAAAGCATGGTGTACCTACCAGATCTCTCTCTCTCTCTCTCTCTCTTTCTTTTTCTTTGGGTGCCTCATTTCTTCCTTTTGCGCCTCGATGGTTTTTAATGGGATCCACTTGTGATTACCGATTTCTCCTTGTGATTGTGCCACTGCGCTCCTGCGCGCCTGGCGCCTTTGTCTTGCGCGCCTCTTAAGCGCCTGCTTTCGCGGACCGGGTCACCGATCGGAGATTTTGCTGTGTCGATGCGCTGTGTCAACGATTTTGCGTGCGCGAGCGGGAAAATTCTGCTGTCATGCGCACGAGCGCGTGGCCGGCAAGCACAGGGTCGCGATGTCTTTTAGTCTGCTGCTGGTGCTACTGATCATATTGTACGGCACCAGGCTGATGGCGAAGATGGTGAGCTAGAATGGGAAATGCGAGGGTCGGCATGATGATAATGTTGAACGTCGTGCTTCGCTAGTTCTGGTGATCAGGCGCGCACGAATGGGATTGTGATACCCGGGTTCACGCGCGGGATTACAACAATGGGCTTTGGAAGAGAGAAGTACTCTGCGTTTTCCACTGTGGAGACTGATGTTCCGGTCGGGAGGTCGAGGATGCCCCTTTCTGTAATGTGTTGTTCCGGATTGTGGGATCGGATCCGAGGCGGCGCCGGCTTGACGTTTGCCCAGACGGCGGATGACGGCCTTGGCGATCCGATGTCGCTACTTCCTTTGCCATTTCGAACTATAGGAAAAGCGGCCCCAGCCGCAAATAGGCGCGATGGACCTAGACACTTAGGACCAAAATTGGGAGAACCGCTGTGGTTCTCACCGTGCTCAGAGTGGTTTCTCTGTGCCAAATGTCAAAGACTCAATGACGGTTCCGATTTGTTCGTTTGGGGACAATGGCTAGCTGGTATTACTGCTTTCATGCGAGGTCACCTCGCTATCTCGTGGCGCTGAACAAATTATTGAGGTGGTACGTCCTGAAATCAATCTAGGGACTTCCTACTCCGTAGATAGTGTATGTATGTAGCGTATGTAAGACGGGAACATGTTGCTTCGCCCGGCTGACGGCCGAGGGGGCTGAGCATGATTATCGTACATGTTCTCGTATTGAGATGTCTCACTTGGTACCCCATGAGACTGACTGCATTGTCACGCTCAATTGTGTGTGTGTGTGTTTGTTTGTGTTGACGATGTGTGTACGAAGCAGATACTGACGATGTTCTTCTGTCACGTTGATAATGAAGGTTCTTTGTCATTGTTATGAGATGCGATCGGTGTTCGAGCAAACTGTACGTACGTAAATGACGGGTGTTACGGTTGCTTTTACCTTGGACGCTCGAACGTGACGAACCCCGTTTTGTACGGACTACTGATTAGGTAATAGGACCTACCTACCTGTATTCAGTCACAGGTCCCTGGGGGTTCCAATGTCCCACTAATAAACTGTGCATGGTATGGACGCTAAAAGTGGTACTTAATTTAGCAGTCGAAACCCACTAAACCCCGCCTGAGCATGGGCCCACTAAGGGGCGAGTCGTCATCGGTTTAGCGTGCGTTTGGTAGGTACTTCGATACCTTCTTTGTATGTAAGACAATCTACCACGACACCCCTACACTCCTTGTACTTCTCTTCCTACTACATCATAAACCTCTCTTCCCATCAAACCCTAACTTAAAAATCGTCCATATCAACACTTGAATCATCAAAACACGCAAAGATGCATCTGCATCCATTGATCGCCGGCGTTGGTCTGCTGGCGACTACCACCAACGCCCTATTAATCCCCCCGAGCATCCCGGGCTCGGACGAACTCGTTACGACCCTTCCCGTGCCGGATGAAGTTGAGAACGATGCCCTCATCACGGAAGAATCGAAGTCATGGACAGTGGATCTGGAATGCCCTGGATGCATAGTAGATGGCCGCGGGCAGCCGACCAATATTCCGAGCCACCTAAAGCTGGATTTTACCGTGGAGTCTGGCGACGGTACCGATGTACTTTCTGTTAATGGATACGAGCTATACCCAAACCCGGATCCCATTCATAACGCCTTCACTGCACCTGTTCTACCTGAAATTGGAAATAGACGCATGGGCATTCCGTCGCGTACACGGGGCGGATTCAACCGACCGTCAAAGAATCAACCCCTTGGGTTCGCCATGGGTTCGCAAACAGTTACTACCGATGATGACGACGACGATCTACAGCTCATTATCATCGATATTCAGATTTTCTCTGTGGGTGATCTCTTCGTCGAGAGCGTTCCCCGTACCCAGGCAAGGCTGGTCAGAACCCCATCAGGCAGACTTGGCATTGGCAGCATTGAGACCATTTCTTTCTCGCCCGAGGTCCCTGCCAAGGAGCAGAAGGAATGCGCCACCACACTATGCAAATGGCGGGCCCTAGTTTCAGAGAAATTGTCGTCTATCTTCTCCGGTATGGGCTGTCGTGGCTCGCGCCATGGTATGCACAATGGTCAATCTCATGCCAATGCAATGAACGAGAGTCATGGCGCTCGCCCTCACCACAAGGGCCATGCACACAGATTCAGCCGAGTTTTTATGGCTGTTGTTACACACATCCTGCTCCCAGTCTTACTCGGCCTCGTGGCTGGTATTTCGATTGGCATGTAAGTTTTCACTCCCATGTCAGGTTTTCACTCACGTAGCGATAAATACTGATCGAATATAGCATCATCACCACTGTCCTTGCCCTCGCTGTAGTGCTATGGGACACAATGTTCCACCGCTCTGGCCGTCGGTCTTTGTTCCGCCGCGAACGTGTACGTGGTGCAGCACGACATGAGAATGATGGTACGGAGGTCGAGAAGGCTGGACTGCTGAATGCTCAAGAAGGCGAGTGCCCACCTCCCTACGAGGTGAAGAAAGTTGAGGACACAGCATAAAAGAGATTGGATATGAAAGGAGCGTAGGCACTCGCCGAACGTTTTCGACATCGGTTTTTCGACGTGTAAGATCATGCAAGCATGCCGGAGCCCAGGTTCACGATTCATTTGAGAGTACGAGAATCACGGGTAAGCTGTGATGACTGACGTACAATCTTTGCGAACTGAGTTTGGACGCTCCTTTGATTTTTTTTCTCCTCAAGTACTTCTTAATCCTCTTCTCATAAAACCTAGGGAGATAATATACGTTTCTTCTTTCTCTGTCATTATTGTCTTCTTCTCTCCGACTGGGCGGCCCGGTGATCCGGTTGTTTGACGATTAACGGGTTGCTTGTTGCGTTGCTTGGCGGTCTTCTGCGGACTTATTAATATGGGGCGTGGCAAGGGTGTTCATTAAGTACTAGGTACATACCTATTCCGTAAGGATCAATACTGTAGTAGGTACCTAGTACCTATTAGGTACTGTATACTACGGAAGTCGGGTTGATAAGAAATGCGCCGCATTGTGAATGTTGCAGACGATTTTACGTTCGTGATCATTAGGGGGTTCCCGTTAGCTCGCGGCGCATTTCTTAAAAAGTCGTTTTTTCGATTGTTTGGGCAGGGCAAATGTGTACGGAGTAGGTACCTGATAGGTACGGAACCTTTGTATACGGTTTAAGTACGTCCGTACGGGATCTGTAGATATTCAAGGTAACCTCAAGGTACCTGCGTCCGTACTTCTTCTCAAAGTGGGGGTTCTACGTAGACTGAACTAAAAGCGAACGGACTCAGCAGCTTTCAACACGCAGAACAATTCGCACTGCGAAAACTACCTCCTACTCCCTACGGACCGTACTTAGTACCTAGACCTACGTCAATACTAGGTAGCTATTCGTGATGACGTCGACGTCCAACTCATAAAGCCAGTCTATTCATATCCTCAGAATGAGTCCCATTATATTTTATCTGTTTCTTGAGATAAACAATCGAATCTAACAGATCTGGTCGGTTCGATCGACCTTGCCTTGATGCAAATATGCTGGGCCGCATACTCTTTCGACGACTTTCTCTCTTCCCCTCACTCAAATCCAAAAACGAATCCCCCTCTCGAATCCTCGTGAGACACCGCCGACTCGTTTCGCATACCCGACCACAAATCCCTTTTCTCTCCCCGCCTCTGGTGAAATCCCATCAATTTCGCTACCTGACCACAGAGCGGAAAAAGTGGATTGTGTATGAGGTCTACCGCGGGTTCAAATTCACCGTTTATCTGTGGGCTATAGTTGGGTTTTCTTTGGTTGGCTATTACGCCTTACAACAGGAATGGCTCGAGAAGAAATATCCGACGCCGCATGAATGGGGTTTTATTACGCGGCTGCGATTCCGCATAGCGAAATGGGGACCTGACCGGACTGACTGGCCTGAGACAGATTGGGTAGTCATTGGGGAGTATGCGAAGAACGTCATTGAACGACTGGAGGATAGAGAGATCGAGGGCGCCGGGCTGGAGGATTTGACCGAGGGCGGCATGTGGATCGATGGTATCGGGGAGTCAGGCTACGATATTACGGCAAAGAGTGAACCGTGGCGAAGAGGTTACTATGAGGCATTGATGCTGGGTGCGAAAGCTGCCGAACAACTTGATGATCATGTGGTGGACACGACGCGACATCTTGTATATCCAGCCAGTACCGTCATCGGCCCTTCAAACCCGAACCCCAAACCCATACCTTTTGGTGCCCAGAAGGCTCCTCTCGAGAAAGACTGTGAACGTGCATTTGACGAGCCAGAGAAATTCTATATGCGGATTTTAACGACGAAAGGATTCTCTCATCGTCAGAAGATGGACGCAGCGCTGACTTATGCGTCGTGGCTCGATTTCAAACAAGTTCCCGAGGCTGCTGCGCGGATGTACGACTGGGCTCTATCTCTCGCCTCTGAGAATTTGCCACCGACGGAGGTGCCATATGATCAGAAATCATATGTCCTCCGTGATGATGCTCGTGCGCCAACCACAAATATACTGAACGTTCTCACCGCGCTAGCGGCACACAAAGCACGCAACGGAGATATCACCACCGCTCTCCCCATCCTCCTATCCATTCTTCGAGCACGCCGATCTCTCTCTAAGCCATCCACAGGTTCCAACTCATATAACGAAGAAGAGAGCTCATCTAGTACCCCCTGGACAATCAGCAATGTCATGAGCACTATGAAACGCGTGGTAGCACCGCCAGCCTACCCGGCTCCGGCCCCCGACGGCGATTCCCCTCCAGTGCGCGACGGAAAGGAGCTATGCGAGGAGGCAGCGCTGAACCTCTACATCGGCGAAATAATCTACGCAAGCAAGGGCCTCCATCGCGAGGACGGCCTAGCCTGGACCCGCGAAGCCGTCGACCTCGCAGAAGAGCAGCTCCACAAGTTGGAAACCACCGACACCGAGGCCAAGAAGACCTGCAAGGAGTGCCTCAGCAGCGGCCTAGACAACTGGGCCAAGATGGTCTCCCGCCTTGCGCGCGAGGAGAAGGAGAAGGAGGAGGCGGCCCCCGCGAGCAAAGGCGCTTGGTTCGGGCTCTGGGGCGAGGGTAAGCAGGAGACGCCTGGTCGGTGGGCGGCGGAGGAGAACGTGGTTAAGGAGCGGACGAGGAGGGCGAAGGAGGTGCTGGATGAGTTGGAGAAGCCGGGCACGGTTTTCAGCTCTCTTTTCTCGGCTTAGATGGATGATATGATATGATATGATTGGGATCGCTTATTCTTATTCTGTTCTGTTCTGTCTTATCTATCAAACTCCGCGCGGGAAAAAAAACGGAATGGAACGGAAGGGAACGAAACAAAACAAAACAAAATTAAGGGCGTTGTCTTCATGGGTTTGCGTGCATTCTGTTTTCTGTATTTCTGTCTATGGTCTTGTTGGCTGGTTCATTGATGGATTAATTGATTGATTGATTGAGTGAGTGCTGCTTGCCGGTAATTCGATGACGAATATCGGAATGGAAGTTGGGCTACGTCTCTATTATCTATTCCCCCCACCCATCTCATCTCATCTCATCCCTTTTCTTTCCTCACCTCGCCTCGCCTCGCCTCGCTTTCTGTCCCTCCGTCCCTTCACGGCCAGTCTCCACCAATCCTTGTCGCCGTATTTTTCGAAGCCGAAGCTGTGCGGGAAGCCGGCGTTCACCCACCCACCCACCCACCCACTCACTCATTCGCTGCTTGCTTGCTTGCTTGTTTTCGTACTTACTTACTTACGGGTCCTTACCTCTGTGACTTTGCCGATTGATTACCTACTTATCTTTGATGCAATGCAGTGCGAGGAATAATAGTGAAGAATAACAGGAAACTGCAAAAAGGGGGGGGGGAGGAATAACACGCTCTCCACTGGCGTCCGTACACATATTTATTTATACTTCGTATGTACGTCCGTATGTATGTAGGTATGCATGTACCTAGGTAGGTACTATGGACGCGCTTACATACACGGCCTTATTAGTAGTAATAATCCGAACATCAGCTTTCGCCAATCCGTCTGCATACCTAAGAGAAATCCAATCCAATCTTCTCAAACGTTCTTCCTTGATAACGTCCACGTGCTACGCAGAGATGAACGGGAAGTCTGCTATCCGAGGGTTGAAAACACTCCAGACCTGCTACGCACGGTCAAATGACGTCAGAAGGTGGTGTGAATGTCAGAGTCCGATTGAGAGCATCGTACTCGACTGGAGAAGAGGAGGAAGGGAGGTTTTTGTTAGTCGAGGGAAAAGATAGACTATATACATACGTATACGTAATTGAACTAGGTGATCCTTTTGCATCCTTCGCTTTCCCCCTTTTCTCCAGCGTTTTCTGTTGTGTCGGGCATCTGAATTGAATTAAGTACTTAGGTAGTAGGTAGATGGTAGATGGTCGACGGTCTCGTAATGTCATGTGCGCTGTTTCGTCGTGCATCGCATCCTACATACATACTAAGTTCCATCGTTCGCATGTACCCGACCATTCGTCTGTGTCGTAAGCAACACGCCACACGGCAACGTCGTTCTGCCTTTCCTATTCCGTACTTGTATGTATATGTGTGGCGTGAGCTGTCGATCGTCTACCGACGGTATGCGGTACTTATATTTCCCATTTACTCTCCTTGTGTACGGCACAACATACAATCGGTAGGTATATATAATATAAGATAAACCAATGCCGAAGAATGGGATCAGGAGATAAGGTATGGTTGAGTTGGACGAATCCCCATCCATCCATCATCAAGCGCTTTAGTCAAGGTCAAAGTCAATCATCTACAAGTACGAACGTACCATCGGACAAACGACCAAGCACCGTAGACATCGCCATCAAAAAAAACTCCCCATTTCGCATGATATCGATTCCATTCCTATTTTCCTATCTAACGCACGCGCAATGTATGTCTGAGCAATTAGGTCATGTAATTACCTATGTTGATCGTGATCCATCCATCTCATCGGCAACAATTTCAGCGTAACTTCTAGTCTTGTGCCTGTTCGCAAGCACGTACCTAGGTAGATAAGAGGGAATGGTAAAGCCGACACGTAGCCCTGAACTTTTTCATATGAAGTCATCGATCACTCAGTCTCTCATGCAAGTCGCAAGCAGACGAAATAAAATCAGGAAACCCCCCTTACCGAACTCCGTCCCTTATATGCCCTGGCAAAGTACTCAACTGACCATCCCATCTGTATTCCGTGCACGAAGAGTTCCGAACTCACATACCCTCGGAACCATTCTCATTCCCAGCTTCACTCTCACCAATCTCCCCTGTCGCCGCATTCTCTATCTCTTCGCTACCGTCCCAGTCAACAACTTCATCCACTACAGGATCCGCGAAGTTGACGACGAACTCGGGGTTTCTGTAGTCGGCGGGTGCAAGCGCGACCTCCCGGAGCCAGTTCAATACGATCGTATGCGAAGAGATGAAGAGCATCTCGACGTGCTTTGCCTCGCCTGAGCTGAAGACGGGACAGCCTAGCTGAGTGAAGATGGTGGTGTTGGGGTTTCCGTCGGGGCCTGAGAGGACGGTGCCGAGGGGCTCTGAGGAGGGTACGAAGGCCCGAGCGCGCTGTGTTAATGAGTTAATTTGTTTCCTTATTCGCATGAGAACAGAGGGAAGGGGTTGAGTAAGGAATCGATGATGGTTGGGATTAGCTTACATCTCTCAGGAATCCACGCAGGCCGTCACACACTATATCCTCTGACGAGAACTGACCACCAACATTTGCGAAAGAGCGAATGCGTCCGCCCAGACACTCCCAGACATCGTCGTCATTCAGATAGGCCATGACTCTGTCAGCGCCATCGCCGAGAGCAATAATATCGAGGCATGCGTTCTCATTCAAATCAGATGGCACGATGTATTCAAAGATGTTCTTGACATGAGCGGCGGGGTTCTCGTTTCCAGGAACGTAATTCTGATTCGTAATAGCATTGCCGGTGTGAGCGGCGCTACGCATGGGCGCTGCCTTGAATGCGTGGATGCTCAGTGTGCGTTTGCCCTTGGGCCACCAGAGAAGCTCGCCCATGTTTGCGAGGATGATACCGGGGGCCGACGGGTCGGTTGAGGAGGACTGCTGGTGCTGGAGGGCCTTGACGGTGGATACGAGGGAACCTTTGTTGACGCCGCCTCTGCTGCCGATTACGCGGTGTGACAGCACACCTAGGTCTTGGTCAGTCTCGCCGAATATGACCACCACGCGCGACTTTTCGCCTATGTTGGCGCTGACGAAGATGTTGACATGTGGCTGTGACGGATTGGTCACGCTTGCCGGGAGAATTCGATGGTTAAGGCCAAGATCTATGAGGCGGCGGTGAATCACATCCTGGACAGCCTCTTTGAAAAAAAGTTAATAAATCCGGTTGTGCTGAATGTTTGTAGCAGAACTTGTAGACGTAGACAAGAAGTGAAGGGTCGAGAAGTAAGGGTCAACTTACGGTTGAAAACGAACCGTTGACGATAGCAGAATCGCTCGTTCTTGTTGATGAAGAACTTGAAATAGGTGTCTTCATTCTCAAGGGAGCGGATCTCGTCATTCTCGTTGACGAAATATCTATAGCAACGCGCGGATTTGTCAGATGCCGTTTGGGAAGATAGTTGTGGAGATGCGTCACGTACCCGAGTTCACTGAGACTGGAGGGGAATTCGGGGTCGGGGGGGAGAGATTCCCAGTTACGGCGGAACATGGTGGCAGAGGTGTTAATGTACGGTAGGTTGATGAGTGAAGTTTTATGGAAAGCCAGCAGCAGGATGGCGGGTGATGGAAGAGAGTGAGAGAATAGAAGTGAGTAGGTTGAGGTGAAAGTTGCGGTCGTGTAAATGGATGAAGTTGAACTATCTATTCGCAAATGCGAGGAGTTGTGGTATTGCGAAGGTTTGAACTTTTATTATCTCGCACCATCAAAGACGACGCGAGAAGCTGTCAAGAAGCTGTCAATTGTCAAAGATTCAAGGTAGTCACGACCAAACTCGTTGTTTCCTCGAAGCATGTGCATGATCTGGGCAAACCACGGGGCAAACTTCATCCGTTCGCCGTTCGCAGTCTGGAACGTCACGAGGGCTGGATAGCGTCACTTCCTGCTATTGGCCATCAGTCGCACTTGCCCGCTATCACAACCGGACCCGTTCAGAGTTCTATCGGTGTTTAGGCGTAATTTATCATCCCCATCAATGTGAATATAGTCTGCTACATAGAAACGGTTCTTTTTTTTTTTTTTTTTTTTTTTTTTGGAATAAAGGACACTGTGATATATCAAGACCAAGATGGGTCTTGCGCTACCCCTTGTGATGGAGTGGACCCCAAGTGTAGACTCTGTCATTGTACAAGTTATATTCGTATTTGGTGATCTTGCTACAATCGCATGGCGGCACGACACGACGACGGCGACACGGACATGCAGATGGAAATTATATCGTACACAGCAAGCTCCCGCAACATCGCAGCCACCATCTACCAACTGGCCTTCCTTACACCGGGAAGATTTCCCGCCATGGCTTGTAACCTGAAATTATACTGCGCTCATCGTCAGTCCAATTGCTTCCGCTCGGAACAGAACGGGCACTCACTCTTGATAACTTGAAGTCCCGTAATATACCTCTCCCCTTACCACCCAGCAGACAGCGTCCTCGGATCTGTGTCGGTCGCGTGTAGCAGTGCATCTGCGTCAGCTGAAGCTGGGCCTCGGCGCGGGTTCGGGGAGGGAGGGTGGTGTTTCGGATCATATAGCGGAGCGCTTGTCTGTGAGCGTGAAAGAGAAACGTTAGTTAGAAACTTGTTGTCATGGGACCTCGTGTTTGCGGGATGCGCACCTTTCTGGCTCGAACTCGGCGAATGCCTTCCGCTTCGAGTGGTCGCGGATGGTCTTGATGTTGATAAAGCAGCCTAGATCAAGCTTTTTCGCCCGGAACATCGACATCTTGGCGGTTGTGGATGGAATGTCGTGATGGGTTATTGTTCATCGTCTGCGCGTGACTTGAAACAGCAGCTTCGGAGCTGGGATTTTTGGAGATGTCGTTCAGGGAGAGATCGGATGGCCAGCTGTTGTCGCTTTCAGCCCCAGGTGTCAGCTGTCAAATGATGGGGCTCTCTCTCAGCCCGACTTTGTGGGGTACTCCCGATCCGCAGAGACGGAGCTGATGACGTCGGCTTAACATTGATAATACAGTTCGTACCATCCATCTAGTCATCATCATGTCTCTAAGGATCTGTACCCGTAAACGATTTATGTAACCTGCGTAAAAATTACGCCTGTGGGCATGGCATTTGACGTAGGAGGCGGAAGAGGTCGCTATGATCAACTTATTCTAGTCATGATGTAGAAATACAAACACGATCTCCAACACCAGAAACAACTCAAATCTTCGTATCAAATTTACTCTGCGCTACCGGCTGTTGACCAATATGTCAGGCTACTCCAAAGTCGGCACAAGCAGCATCTACGAGGCCGGCGACCAACGAAACAGCAAGGTCTCCGAGCTCCCAAGACCCGACCGCTACCAAGAAGGCGAGAAGAACGCCCATCGAGCAAATGACTCCAGTGCGAGAACCCAACTTACTTTTACACCCCCCCCCCCCCCCCCCCCAACACCATAACTAACAACGCGCAGAAGACGAGCGCTCAATCGCAAACCGTCTCGCGAACGAGGAGGTGAATCCCCACTCAACAACCTGACCATGTATCAATCAATCAAACGCACTGACATCGCGAAGCAAAAGCAAGGCGGAGAAGATCCAGTCAAAGCCGCGACGAAAAAAGACCCCACCCTCCCGGTATGATATCACGAATACACACCGCATATGCATATAAAGTCTAGTCGCATCGCACTAATCGATCGCAATAGGCAAAGCTACACGGAAACGAGCCTTCGAAGGGCGCCAAGGTCGATGCGGACTTACAGGCCGAGGAAGAGGCGTATTTGCGACAGAAAGGCAAGACCTAACGATGAAGCCGCGATGTCGGTATGTGTGAAGAGTATTATAAGATGGGCCTTCTCGGCATTGATTCATAATTGGTATAAATAGTAGTAATAGTGTACGTACATCAAAGGAGATGGTGTACAATGTATGTGTATCTGTTTATGTCAAAATCGCTAAGGGATAATGCAGGAATACTGGATTGAAATAGATGCAAAAAAAAAAAACTCCCAGATCACAATTTTCCGCCCCTCACACGTCTGGCCTCCCGTTCCTTGTCCTTCAGCAATCTTCTGAGGATCTTGCCGCTTGGGCTTTTGGGCACCACATCGATGAATTCGACACCGCCCTTCAGCCACTTGTACCGCGCCTTGTGCTCCTCGACGTGCTTGAGGATGGCGACGGTCACCTCTTTGTCGGACTTGTTGGCCGCTGCCGCTGACTTCACCACGAACGCTTTGGGCACCTCGCCTGCGCGATCGTCTGGCACGGGAATGACGGTGCAGTCATTTACGTAAGGGTGCGTGAGGAGGTGTGCTTCCAGTTCTGCTGGGGCTACTTGGTGGCCCTGTATGGATGGGTCAGTACGGATCATATGACCGGGGAAAACTATCATTTTTGAGGGGAAGCAGGGGAAAGTGGAAAGGGGAAACAAAGGGCTTGTGAAATGGGAGAAGAACGCTTACCTTAGTCTTGATCAACTCCTTCAAGCGATCAACGACAGCGAGATGCACGTGACCCTGGTCCGACAATCGCATAACCGCGACGTCGCCCGTACGCACCCACCGCCCGTCCTCATCCCAGAGGAATGTCTCTGATGTCGCGCGCTCATTGTGTAGGTAGCCGAGCGTGAGAGAGGGCGACTGGACGAAGAGCTCGCCGCGCTTGTCAACTTCGTTGACCTCGTTACCCATCTCGTCGATGAGCTTGGCACGCGTGGCGGGCAAAAGACTTCCGGACGTCCCTTTCATCATGTCGTTCTCACCCGTGCTGATAATGGCTGTGCTAGTCTCCGTCATACCGTAGCCCTGGCCGACGGCCAGCCCGGGGAACTTCTCGAGCATGGCCTCGTGAGTCTCGGCGCCCAGGGGAGCGGCACCTGTGTAGATGAATCTGACGCTGGTAAAGTCGTATTGAGAGCAGAGCTCGTAGTTGCTGAGGAACTGAATGAGAATGGGTGGAACCTGTTATGTGTAAGTGAGCGGTACCGATCTAATGTTTTTGGTTCCTTTCCCATTCCCCTTCCCCTTCTCTCCTTTTTTGGACTTCAACTCAAATGGAAACGTGGAAAGGCTAGAACTCACAAGGTGCATCATATTTATCCTATGTTTCTGGATGGCCTGAAGGAGCGTCTTCAACTCGAAGCGCGGTAATATTATCGTGCCGTCGCCACGGTAGGTACCCGTGGTCGCGACAACGACCAGTCCGTATATGTGTGACAACGGCAGGAGACCGACCTGCGTTTGTGTCTGGCTGTCCCTTTGGGACCGTGCTACGTCTTCGTACGTTCGGATCTGCATAACATTCGCGATGATGTTATAATGTGCGATCATCACGGCTTTCTGCGCGTACATTCGCATTAGCATGGTTCTACTGCGGATTTGAAGAGTTGACCAGCTGTTCAAACATCGTGATGACGTACAGGAAGTCCCGAGGTTCCACTGGAGAAGCAGAGATAGGCGACTTGGCGTGCGCCTTGCCCCTTACTCCATCTCAGGGGTTCAAGCTCGGCGATTGATCGGCCCTCTGTGATGAGTTCATCAAGGGTCTTGAATCTTGGATCACGGGAAAAGCCCGGAACATCCATCAGGAAAACCTTCTCATCTGATATATTACTCGCCCGCGCTGCTTGCAAGGCAGTCTCCAGTAGCGGTGTACAGGTAATAATAGCCTTGGCTCCCGACATTTTGAGTTGATACTCAAATTCAGCGGCCGAGTATGCGGCGTTGGCTGGCGTCACTATACCAGAAAATCGGTGCACCGCGTACGTGGACATGAGGTAGTCGACCTTTGCATGTGATTAGCCGGCGAAAATAGGAGTTGTGGCCTGCTGGTATTACCGTGTTGAAAGAGAACAAAGCGACCATCTTGTCCCAGGGTGTATCTTCGTTCGGTCGCCATCCGAGGCGTTTCGACAACGATCTGGCTAATAGCTCCTGTCGCTCACGCATTTCGGCCATCGTGTACGTCTTCCCCGTCAGGCCGCAAGTGAAGGGGTTCTGTGATGTGGCGAGAGGTTGCCGGCCATATCTTTCGTTGCACACAAACTCATGTAGGGGAACCGAGTCCGGTGGATCTGTGGACAATCTGTTATGAGCAACTGAGTTCCTCATCAATGCATCGAGTGAAAAGGAGTTACTAACTGAATGGCAGCTGGGGAACCCAGGACGGCGGCGTCACAATCATTTTGATATCTCGGCAAGGATGATGTTTTACAGCAATGGTCAGTTCGCCGTTCGCCAAGATGAGAGGCAATCGAGTAACAAATGAGGAGGACGAGGAGTACTAGGAGTACGAGGAGGACGAGGAGGACGAGGAGAACAAGGAGGACGAGAAGGACGAGGAGAACAAGGAGGACAAGAAGGACATTCTATAGAAAAGCATGGCTTCTTGAACCAGAATTCGCCTTACCGAATAAAGAAAACGATCAGATTACGTTATATGAACTGAACTGGTAACCTACCCCCCGTGATGGCATAGGTATCGACTACCTAGGTATCAAGGGCCCACGTTTCGAGATCTCGGTGATCTCGATGGTCGAAATTAAGAGTCGGGAAGGGATAGGTACCGTACCGTAATTATGGAGACCCTTACTTTTCCCATAGGGCTAGAGGTACGTACCTATACGTATAAGTAAATATATGCGCCGGTCCAGAGGCAATTAGTACATGTAGGTACCTAGCCGAATTTCGGTATTCGCTTTTTTTTTGGATGCGCTAGGTACCTAAGGTAGCGGGTGTGCGGAATAGGTACCGACAGATACTACCTAGATTAAGATAGTGTAGGTACCCGGGTTAGGTACCCATCGCGGCAGTTCCAGTCATCCAGATGAGTAATCCGGGAGGGTCTCTTTGTACCTTAGGTACCCAACTATCAAAATTGATTGTATACGTAGAATATCTGCGGAATACGGAATAGTACTTGGTACAATATCAATATATTCCGTACGGACTAATTGACATAGGCATATACACTAGGTACGTGCTTGCTGAGGATCTTGGAGGAGAGGAGGGGAGGGATGGGCGAAGACTGGCTGGCTGGCTGGCTGGCTCAAGCCGGCCTAGCAGCTCCTGGTCTGCCACTCCGCCGAGAATCGTCCTCCCCACCGGGCATCAGCCTCTTACGTGTACACTAGGCACCCGAAAACTGAAGGTGGAGGCCATGCGTTATGCACTACCTAGTACGGACGTAGCTATAGGAATATTTTGGGAACGACAGTCTGATACCGTGGACCTAGATATTCCAAATTTGAAGCATAATTTCTAAAATAATCTGATCGCACCAAGAGGCAATAGGCACTGAAAGTCATGTGAAAATGTGAGTTGAAGCGGTAGGCGTCTGTCCTTCAGATTCCTAAACATAAATGCTTCAATTCAATGAATCCACTTCAATTCCATTGGCCAATCAGGACACTTCTTTTCTACATGCAGGGGGGTCGAGCGTAATAAATTAGGTAAGTACATAGTAATCGGAGGCTACTGGGAGAAGCTTTTCAACAAGCCGGCACACCTAGAACTCCGTGAAAGCGCCATAAACGGTTTCATACAACATCATGGTGGAATCCAAGATAGCCATGAGCAGTCGTGGTCCAGCCCATTTTGCGGTGCCGAGATCTCTACTAACTATATTGCTCGAATTTTTGGCAGCGCCGGCCCGGAGAAATGGGCGCGAGAACTCGGAAAAGAGCAACGGTGGTGCGATAGGTACAATGCGTCCATCAGTGTCTCGAAGCCCTGTGCGGTCCTCTCGCCGAATTCCACGGCATTGCCACCCGTACCGGCATTATCCCAGAGAACGTCTAGTCTAGACTCTTGTCGCGCAACTTCTTTGATCACTTCCTGGACGATGTTGAGATCGTTCAGATCCAGGTGTAAGAACTTGATTCGACCACTTCCGGGCGTGTCTGCGGGAATGTTGTCTGATATCGTCCAGATTGCTGTTTCTTTTTTTTGTTTCCTATGCTCTATACTTCAGAGATTGGGATAGGCTTAGGGTATCTGCGGCGGCATCTGCCAGCTCGCCTACCTTTAATTGCGATGCCATGTACGGACGTAGGTATTGAATAGTGGCACCCATGCGAATGAGAAGCCTGCATGCTCAAATCCAATACCCGCATTGCCGCCAGTCACGATGAAGAGGCGACTGCTGTGAGAGCCTGAGTAAGCTGGGAGCACTCTGTAGTGTACACTAAATGTGGGCTGAGGCGGGGTAGGTAGTAATAGGTACCTAGGTACGTCCGTACCTACGGACGTAGATACGTCAGTACTGGCTCAACGTTTAGTAATCCTCTCAAAATTTTACCCAGGTGTACGGATCCGTACTGCGATACCGGGTTGAAGTTATTAATTTTGTTTATGTTCTTGTTCAGATAGCTGTCATTGTACCATACTCCGGACACAAGACATTAGTAGTAGTGTACATTGCCTTCTTCTTCACTCAACACCGCTCTGGCAGTATACTGTGCCTGAGCATGCTGCTAAACCCATGGTTGGAGGGACAGCTTGCCTGGGTCACCATAGTAGGTGGTAGGTGGTAGGTAGTAGTAGTATATTAACGTCTAAAGTACGTCCGTAGGTGGTAGGTAGGTAGTCCTCTTTGGTGGAATCTGACATTAAAGGGCATAGCCGACCGGACTTTGAACTACCTACCCTAGGTATGTATGGTAAGACACTAGATACTGCCCATACGTAGTATCTACAGTCAGGACTAACTATAGGAATATTTTGGGAACGACAGTTCCATATCTATTCCAAATCCGAGGAATAATTCCTTAATGCCCCACGTTCTCCACAATATGGATCCACTCTTACGCTTACCAAGTACCTAAGTACCTAGGCAAAAGTGGTACGGACTTACGTCACTTAAACATGTACGGATCCGTACCTATACCTACGCTACCTAGGTAGGTATTACCGGGGCCGTTTTCCCAGCTAGGTAGATACAAGAAGAATTATGGTGACTAAGCATTAAAATATTTTTCTAATTCCGATTATCAAGGAAGATTCTTATAAAATTGATTGGAAACGCCCAGTTCTATTCCTATATTGAGTCCTGACTGAGCACCTCTTACGCCCTCAAGAATGTTAGCACGAAAAAGAGCGGAGACCAGCCGGCGCCTAAGACCCACCAAAATAATTACCTAAGTAGTAGATAGATCCGTACCTACGGACGTACCTAGTAGGTACTTCGTATCTACGGATCCGTACGGATCCGTAACTACTAAGTACCAACGGACGTAAGTAGTACCTATATGTGGGTACCTAAACTACTTACTAAAAAAGGTAGGTACGTACCTGCTACAAACACAAGAAGGTACGCACGTACCTAACCTTCACCAGGTACGTCCGTCCGTACGTACTGATCACAGTGACGATTCTGAGACGGGGCCTATGTGGATTACGATAGCGTTAATCCGAATTAGGTCGCACCCGCTGTACCTAGCGCCCATCACCATAACAATTCTATAAAATGGAGACCGTCCCAGACCGAATACCTATGATGGTCCTTACAAGCGAAGACCATCACTGTGATTGTCCCAGAAAACCGGCACTTCGCGGTAATGTACCTAACCTTAGGTACCTACGTCCGTACCTCCTACGGTATCTACATATGTATGTAGGTAGGTAGTATGTGCAGTAGAATCACATCACCATAGGTATACTACCTACCTAGTCTGGACTCCTCCGGTCAGGTATGCCCTTTAACAAACACCTCTCTTTGTGGTGGTTCACAGAAATCCTCAAATCGTAGTCCGTCCGTATTGCCTGCTTAGTCGGCACACCGAGCGTTAAAGAAACGAATTGGAAAAAGGCCTCATTCGGTTCGTCTCCCGAACTTGACAGAAATCTCTCTGTTTGTCAACCCACGCTATCTCCTACGCGAACGACTACCTACCTATTTATGTATAAGGTTAGAAACTAGAGATTTGCCTTACATACTTACCGATTACCTGCATATGGAATCCTTAGGGATGCCCTCGTCAGTGGTGGACAATACTAAGATTTCGGATTGACTACCTACGTAGGTAGTCTGTACGAACTTACATGTCGTCTCCTCCAAAATCCCTCGAATCCTCATAGGTATCTAGTGTACCTACCTAAGTCATCAGTCCAGTCCAATCATAACTGATATCATCAAACAATTTTACGCCCACTGGAATACCTAATGGATTGTAATATCTTTCGCGACCCCTCAGGAGCTGCAAAGAATACGGGCTCATAATGTAGTTTACCGAGTATCTATCCGAAGGTGTGGTTGTAGGCTACCTTAGTGTAGGTAGTGGACCTACACGCTTCCAAATCACACTATCACCCCCTTCTCGTCGCTCATTGTCTTGGCGTTGGTTTCCTACCAGTTTGACTCGCCAGGGAACTGATGGTCGACTTCAATTATGGGTGAGACTGTGTAGCATACCTACCTCTTCTGTCCGTAGGACATTAGGTATTACGCTCAACCCCCTCCCCCCCCGCGCAACAATCCCTGCAAATACCCCTTGCAAATACTGAAAGAAGTGCCCTGATTGGCCAATGGAATTGAAATGGGTCGATTGAATTGAAGCATTTACGTTTAGGAATCTGAAGGACAGATGCCAACCGCGCTCCAACTCACATTTCGCTTGACATTCAGTGTCTGTTGTCTCTTGGTGCGGTCAGATTATTTTAGGTAGTAAACTCTGTATGTAAATACCCCTGCAACCATGGACGTACTTCGTACGGATTACTCCGAGGGAAAACAGTGCCCCCTGACTGGTCCGGCTAGGTATTCTACGGACAGAGAGTTAGGCGGGTTTTGAGAGATCAATTAGGTAGGTACCTACCTCATAATAGCGACGGGGTCTCGTATAACTACCTACCTACCTACCTAATTTTGAAATGACGGGATCCCGTCGTCGCTGGACGGGACGCCTAAATATCTACATATCTAGGCACTTACCTACCTAGTACGGATCCGTAGGTAAAAGGGGATTGATGATGACTAAGACTGAGGAAGCCCGTGTGTAAAGCCAACCCGTACCTATTCTAGGTACTAGGTACCTATATAGGTACACTAGTTCGCATCCATGTTTCATCCGTCCATGTACTTACATGAGCCCACCTAAGGATAACTAACTAACTCCTCGTGGAACTCCGATACAGTCAGTAGGTACGGATCCGTAGTGTAGGTATAAGACGAACGTACGTCCGTAGTCCCGTAAGTACGGACTAGTGAACTTACGTTAGCTCGGTTTCCGCGTTTCGGATTTAATGAGAACCAACCACCTGCACAAAAGCCGAGCATGCGTATGAAGTCGCGAGCAGTCGAGGGAGTGGTCGCAAGCGTCAAGCCGAGGAGATTCGTGATGGGGAAAAGTATACGGATCTAATGACTGCCTATATCCCCAACAGACCTTACCAGTACTTTCCGAAAACAAGACCTACCTAAATAAATTAGTCTAGAGGTCAGGATTGAAGGCAAGTGAGACATCTAGGTAGTCGGTAGGTGAGTCGGTAACTATAAGTAGGTACCTAAGTAGTACGGATCCGTATCTACGGTCCGTACAGATGCGCATACCGACTTAGATACCTACTAGGTTAGGTAGGTAGTTATTGGTAGGTACTTAGAGAAGCGGCTTTCCGAGGGTGGATCCTCTAGCAACTGCGGACATACCTACCTAGTACGGTAAAGAAGTTCTAGGCGCCTAGAATACGGATCCGTACCTAAACGGAGAATTGACGTATGCAGCTAGGCATAGAAAAGAGGAGGAGATACCTACCCCGAGTTCAAGAAGATGTTGTATTTTATCATACAGCGGATCAGATAACCCGCTTTTACTAAACATATCATAGACTAATTGAGATATATACACAGCACAAGACCACAAATCACCAAATCCCTACATCAGGATCTGTTACACAGCCTCCTATGGTCTGATCTGCATCTGACCAAACAGCTGCCTGAAGAGATTTTACAGAGCCCAACATCGTATGACAAGGGCTTCTATACAAGGGATAGCGTACGACAGTGCGCGCGACGAGTGCGAAAATCTTAGTCTGACGGAACAGAACTTATCGGTCACGGGTGATTGTTTGTGACGGGGGTCATAAATAACTGAGGCCGTGCCGTTGATTCAATTGAAGTCCAGGATCCGGACTGACAAGTATGTATGATAGTGCGGTACAATAGTACGGTACGGGACAAGTAATAATTCTATGAGGCCCGGAACGATAGTTCAATTCAGCTTATAATTGATTATGGTCGCAAGAGTCGCTATGGTTCTGCTTCTCTTCTCCCGTTCCTCGTCGGGGACTGTCTCCGTCTTATATCTTCCTCCGTCGCGACGTGCAATAATCTGTCAGCGCCCTCCGGTACTCTCTATAGGCTCTCCGGGCCTTCCAGCTCTCTGTAATACTGTTCTGCCGCTTCCGTAGGTCTTGAAATAGGGTCTGGGGTCGCTAATAGCCACTGTGGTTCGGTGTCATAAGGGTTCTTGGTTTTCCTTTTGTCACTTCCCCATCTACCCACCGATCCCACTTGGGTTAGGAACACGGTCCGAGGTTCTCCGGTGTCATACGGTTAACCCGATGACCCGCTTTTAGTAAACATATCGCCGACTAGTTCCGATACAGACACGGCACAAGACCATATATCACCCAGCCCCCTATGGTCTGATCGGCATCTAACCGAACAGCTGACTGAAGAGATTTTACAGAGCCTGACATCGTATGACAAGGGCTTCCATACAAGGGATAACGTACGACAATACGCGCAATGAGTGCGAAAACCTTAGTCTGACGGAACAGAACTTATCGGTCACAGGTGATTATTTGATGCGAGAGTGTCAATTGTACAAGAGCAAAGAGATTGAAATAATAATTCAATTCAGCTTATAATAGTTTATAGCCGCAAAGAGTCGTTTGGGTCCTCCGTCTTTTGTTAAACAATATTAGGAGGAACTACTCCTACTTAAACCTTTGCGCAAGTCCCCAGCGACTACGTCAAAACCGACAACGTCGCAATTACACATGACGAGCTCGGAGTTTAAAGAACTTCTAGCTCGCCGACTAGCGGCCGAGGCCTATTCGTATCCGTCTACAACGTGTTGGAGGTATCACCGCGTTCTGGCATGGATTTTGACTTAGAGGCGTTCAGCCATTATCCAGCAGATAGTAGCGTTGTGGCACTGCCGGGTCGGACAGCCGCAAAAACTAATTATTGGAATCCTCGATTCTAAATCTTGTATTCAAATAACCCATAAGTGTGTGTGATTGTGACAAGGGCTTCTGTACGAGGGATAGCGTACGACAGTGCGCGCGACGAGTGCGAAGACCTTAGTCTGACGGAACAGAACTTATCGGTCACGGGTGATTGTTTGATGCGGGAGTGTCAATTGTACGAGAGCGAAGAGCTTGGAATAATAATTCAATTCAGCTTATAATAGTTTATGGCCGCAAAGAGTGGTTTGGGTCCTCCGTCTTCTGTTAAACAACATCAGGAGGGACTACCCCTACTTAAACCTTTGCGCAAGTCCCCAGCAACTACGTCGAAACCGACGATGTCACAATTACACGCTGTGACAAGGGCTTCTGTACGAGGGATAGCGTACGACAGTGCGCACGACGAGTGCGAAGACCTTAGTCTGACGGAACAGAACTTATCGGTCACGGGTGATTGTTTGATGCGGGAGTGTCAATTGTACGAGAGCGAAGAGCTTGGAATAATAATTCAATTCAGCTTATAATAGTTTATGGCCGCAAAGAGTGGTTTGGGTCCTCCGTCTTCTGTTAAACAACATCAGGAGGGACTACCCCTACTTAAACCTTTGCGCAAGTCCCCAGCAACTACGTCGAAACCGACGATGTCACAATTACACGCTGTGACAAGGGCTTCTGTACGAGGGATAGCGTATGACAGTGCGCGCGACGAGTGCGAAGACCTTAGTCTGACGGAACAGAACTTATCGGTCACGGGTGATTGTTTGATGCGGGAATGTCAATTGTACGAGAGCGAAGAGCTTGGAATAATAATTCAATTCAGCTTATAATAGTTTATGGCCGCAAAGAGTCGTTTGGGTCCTCCGTCTTCTGTTAAACAACATCAGGAGGGACTACCCCTACTTAAACCTTTGCGCAAGTCCCCAGCAACTACGTCGAAACCGACGACGTCACAATTACACGCGACGAGCTCGGGGTTTGAAGAACTCCTAGCTCGCCGACTAGCGGCTGAGGCCTATTCGTATCCGTCTACAACGTGTGGGAGGTATCACCGCGTTCTGGCATGGATTCTGACTTAGAGGCGTTCAGCCATTATCCAGCAGATGGTAGCGTCGCGGCACTGCCCGGTCGGACAGCCGCAAAAACCAATTATCTGAATCCTCGATTCTCAATCTCGAAGTCTTCGCCGAGACTCCCCTGCCTTCGGCGGGGCCCCGTCCGGCGAAGACTTTGAGATTTCTAATCTCTTATTCAGATAACCCACAAACGTGCGCGATAGGGATTTGACCCTCGCGCTAACGGCTCGAATACGAGGTGTGACGTCGCAGGCGTCTGCGACGCAATCCCCGAGGACCCGCTAGAGACCGTTAGCTACCGCGGTACGAGACATGGCCACGTATCCGTGTGACAGTGATAAGCATTTGACCTTCACGTTAATGGCTCGAATACGACATTGCAGGCATTTGCGACGCAATCCTCGAGGACCCGATTAAGACCGTTAGCTACCGCGGCACTAGACATGTCCATGTCTTTGTGTGACAATTCAATTTATCGTTTTATTGTACTATAATCCCTTTGTATTGAAAATCATTCTAGTGAGCAATTTTGAAATTAGATATGCATTTAAGAAATAAAATTCATGTTGGTAATACATTCCACACCATAATACCTGCTGCAATACCTTTTAAATACCCCTCTGGCGCGCTAAGGTACCTACCTTAGGTACTTATAGGTCCACGGATCACGGATCCGTTAGGTAAGTAGTTTGTGCCAATGTACCCACCTACCTCTTTCAAACTAACCGGATTTGGTTTATACACCTAAGGTACGGACCAAGCTACATTTATTTCACTTAGTGCGCGCCTCCGAGACTTTTAGTGGACAGACTACCTACCTAGGTACGTCTGTACGTAATACCTTAGGTACTCTACCTACCTAACCTACGGAATACCTACAACTGACCTCATAGGTAGATGTAGCCTGGCAATTTTAACTGGACTACCTACCAGTCCAGTTTACAGGGTACCTTCGGTACAACGGGTCCGTCTTTTCCAGCTTCAACCAGAAGCTGTATCCTCGGAACTTTCAAACAGACCCCGTCGTGACAGCCTTTTAGCCTTACATAATTCCCCATCGATACCTATTGCAATTTCTGCCTATGCTGGCCTTCCAATCATGACTCAAATACGTACAGATCCTACGGGTAGGTGGGTACCTATCACGGCAATGATGACGTAAATGTCTGTGCAAGCAAATCGGTTGAAACTCTACGTATGTACGTCCGTACCAGAAAGAACTTCTTGGACCACCACATCCAAAGCAAATCCCAAGAAATCCCTCAGCTCCACTGCTTCGCGCAAGCGCAAGCGCGAGCCATGTTTGTGGGCGGCTTGGCGTCGATGTTGATATCGGCTTGAGGATCGAAAAGTGACCCCGGACTATGAGGATGAGGTTTGTCTGTAAACTTAATGCGCATTTTTCATCAGTAGCAAGGTTGTGAGCCTCTCGATTCGGATGAATGTAACGGGACGGAAAAGTCGATCAATCAATCGTTGACATGGCGAAGTGTTCGGGTGAGCGTATCACCTCGCTCCCCTTCTCTTGGCTCTCCTACTTTGGCGAAATGGCGCAGAGCTGAGAAGGTAGCGACAAGCGCTGGTTGAGCTTGGCGTTCACTTCTTTTTAGATGGCTGCCTTTTCCTATTTCTGGCCAAGACAGGCCCTGATGATTGCGTAGAGGTCGAGCCTGGTCTGGATTGTCTTCTGGCGTTTCATTTGAGGGCTTGCCGAGCTGCAGCGATAGCCTTTTCGAGGCAAATGTCTTGCTGGATTGAGCTGTACGTGATCGACTTTCTGGTCATGTAAGTACGTACGTACCTAGTGTAAAGGTATCATTGCGCCAATGTCCAAATGACTTCTCCTGGATTGGCTGTCGGCCTTGTCCTATTGAAGCCGTTCTCCTTTGTGGTCCTACGCTGGAAAAAAATGACCTACACTAGTATTTCTAAACGGAGCCAAGCCAGTGAATTATGATCTCCTGTTTGAGGTAACTGCCCACCCTCTAGCGCATAAATTTTGTTTTAATAATCTATTTCTGCCTCGCGACTGAGCCTCTGCCGCAGAGGCTCTGCGTAATTAGTATGCGACGACTTCGGGGACGACGGTAATACTACTCGCCCAAGACATCAGATGTCTCTAGGTGACCGAGGAACTGGTCCATCTCGATCACGTTGTCGGGCAGTCGGGTCTGTGATGGCATCTTCTATCTAATACTGCCATCTGTGCTGCGGAAAGCTCGATTTTTTTGGGTTAGTGCGGGGCTGTCTTCTGCGTGCCTCAACGATGAAGATGATCTGCACATTACTCGATATTTGATCACAACAATTTTTTTTCGATGAGGTTACGAGAGATCAACTGCACCAATTGGCGGGAACAACTTGTACAGAGAGACAAAAAGCGCAATGTAAGAGCTATATATGATTAAAGTACGTGCTTTGTGGCCTCTACCTACGTCTTCAGTCCATACTCGGTAGATGCACATATACGGTTCGAGATTTTCTACGTACGTAATATCATATGAGAACAACTAGTCGGCCTATATAAAATCTCTATTCAGCCTATATTTCTGAAAAAAATTAGAGTCAACTGCTGTACACAGTACAACACATACTGCACACACATTTACACAGCCATCATTGATCAACATGGTCAGCTCGGCCAACTACATGGTTGCAAGTGGATTACTACCGAGTCTATAAGCCAAGTGTATAGATTCAAGAATCAATGATGCCGTCATGTCTGAAGTGAAAGAGAAAGGTAATTGGAGAGGCTGTATGGTGCTTAGGTTACTTGGTTTACGTGACAGCCTGACAGGTATGGTTTCCAAGGTGCTGAGGCGGCAACAGCATGGTAGGATGTTTAGCACTGTGTAGGTACATTGAATTCAGAAATTCAGGCCGAATAGAGATTCTCAATGCGATATGTACTGTTATGATTAGGCGAACGTCCTGGATATGCTCACCGTCATTGGCATTCCAACTCAGAAAGATCTTACGCTCCCAATGAGCAACGGGCAGGCGTCTTATTGGAATCTCAATTAAAGAAACGCGCCATCGGATTCCAAGGAGGATTTGCGTCCCAACCGTTACTATCGGTGTCATGATCCTTGAGTTCATATTTTGACACAACATTGAAGACTGCATAACCGCTAAGTCTAACTCAGATTCAACGACGGGCTGTGAGATCAGACCTGAGACTGGCATCAGTATGGCTGGCTAGTGAATGGGGTAGAGCCATGATGGACGAAGCCGGTGCATGGATACATGATGCGGTGGGGCGATAAATGAACTGCTCGTCTGGGCAAAGGCACCACCTCAGTGACACTTCCGGAAGAATAGTGTATATGAGGACACTAGGGGAAGAGATGACCCGAATTAGAGCTTCAGAGCACACGGACTCTGCCCCTCGAGCAGGTTGTGACCCGGCAGTTGGGATCTAGATAATTCACTTTATTATTGATGCGGTCGAAAATTTCTACGGGCGATACGATGCGACTCCAAAATGTGTCAGAGCCGCCAGAGGGACAGAGTCGCGTATGACGATTGCATTCCAGCTCTCTTCAACGATTGAACGGACAGACCAACGTTCCATGATTCGCGATCTCGGAACGTCACACCAGTCTATTGCAGAAATGCCGCGGCACCGGCGACATGGAACCACTATCTACAGATACAAACGACCCAATTTCTTTTGCCTTTTTTCTTGCTAATTCTAAGGAGAGGAAACAAGACCGATGGATTGGGCCCGGTTTCGGATCTGTCGTAATGTCTGGCATGATGTGACTGTTCATGGATTGCATATTCCATACTGATGCCAACGACTTGACTGGGAGCTCTCTTCCGGAGATTATGATGGGAAGATCTGAGAGTTAGACTGACACAACAATCGAAGAGCGGAGTAGATGGAATAATGTGTCCGATAACGCAATGGCCAAGGGTTTGCTGTTGCTCCTTGATGTTGGACGACCCCCTGTGAATGTAACATAGGTTTCCCGGAAGAAGAGAGAATTCAAGTTTGCCGAAACGTGCTCGATGGTGCCAAACAGCTTTAATATTTCAGAGCCTTCAGGCAAATTATTCTGGGGATCGCTTGCACATACAAGCCCATGATCCCCGACATATTTCCATCATCTGCTATGCACCATTGCCGATATACTGGTAATCGCTTGTTGCTTGACTATGCTTCTCTCACTCACCCAGTATACACTGAAGCTGGTGCGGTCGATCAGATGATCGCCCTCTACACTGGCTGCAGGCCATATCTGTGCCTCCGACGTGTTTGAGTTGAAGTTTCCAAACCGTGGCTTCTGACGATGTCTTCAGTCAATCGCCATCGTTGGAACAGGGCGAAAGAAGAACTGGATCGTTGTTAGATTTGGAATTCTGTCTACGATTGCAGTGATATACAGAAATATAAACAGGCATTAAGTCTACTGGATGACTATGATTTTCTCTGAGTCAGAGCGGTACATCCTTTGCGGCTTGTCAGGTTGAATTCATATCATGACTGTCATTCTATAGATTGCAGAGCCCTCTAGCTCAGTTGGGTAGAGTTGAGCAAGGCTGCTTGTCTAAGCAATGCCAAAAGAATCATTGTTCTTTGCTAGTTGAGTACCTAAATGAGGTGGCAGAACCAATGACGGTGAACTTTCAGCTATTTTAAGGAGGCAGCTCGACTGTGCTGGTAGGCAATTCCACCATTAACAGGTGGATGCAGCTAACGACGTCCACGGTTGTTTTGGGGTCTTATGGTGACTCTAGGGTTGTTATATGGTGTCTGTTTTTGACTTATATGCAATTGATTCCACCTGCAACTGTCATCCCAATAGTACGTCCCCTTCGCCTTACGACGGGATAGACCTTCAATGGCAAACGGTTAGGTCGACATCGGTCACATCAATTGCTTCTACTTCTTAATCACACTGCCCAGGTGCTAGGTATAGGTATCAACACGAAGGTATGCAGCAATTGGGTAGATACGGCATAGTCTCATAGACGGTATAGACACAAAAAGAGCAGAGCCTCATGTTGATAATATAGTTGTTACTACCTAGTACCTACCTAATAGGTTAAGGTAGGAAGACCTCAATCTCCTTCCCTCATGATTCACAATTCACTTGATTGAGCGCAAGACACGTGCCTCAGTGACTCGTCTCCCTCTCCCTCCTCCTCCTCCTCCTCCTCCTCCTCCTATTCACGCCTTATTAGCATTGGCATTTTGAGAAGGCACGACTACCTCTTCCATGTATGTGGATGGTCGAGGAGAAACGTGCTCCAATTTCTTCCTCTGTCGTTCCTACCAAAACAAAGAAATTGCTTCCCGAGAATTCGATGCGATTCGTTGGATGGATATCGTTCTATCACAAACGTCAGGTGCGAAGCCTGTCCTAACGCCTCGTTATTCCCAAAAGAACAAGAGTCACTCCAACAACCTCAAGTACCTCCTTCCGTTCGAAGACCGAGAAGACATTCACGTGTCTTTTTCTACACTAACATCGATCCTTCCTCTTCTTCTCATTTGTCCATTTTAACCTGTCATCTCATCCTTTGACCCGACTCTCTCCTCTGTCTCCAATCCTCCAACCCACATCACCGTCTCCATCACCAACCCCTTCTACTATTCCACTTCCTCTTCATCACGCAACATTCTTACACATCATTCAAACATCATTATCTATGTATCCTTTAATTCACTCACTCATATACAAGAGTGGCCGATAACCCAGTATCATCTCGTTTTGCTTCTGTTCTCTGTCAAGGTGATATTATTATACCACACCACACAGAGCCATCGGCATCTGATATCATTCTCTCATTTCGTCTTCAGCATCATATCTTGCCCGTATCCGCCAAACCTTTTCTTTTCTCTTCGAATCAGGCGTGATACCAAATACTCAATCTGTTTTAATTTCTATATCTTCACCTCGAACTTCTACTAGGACCTGTCATACCTAGGAACACATCTAAATTCACCGTCGCATTCGCCTCACTCAGGTTTGTATCCGGCCTTACTTTTTCACCCCTTACACTTTCCATCTACCTCCTCTCTATATCTTCCGGTCATCTAGCCCAGTCCGACTATAATGTGCAATACCGACTCGGGTAAATTGACATTATCCGATCTTTTCTCTTTCTCGAGGTACATCACAAGCATCTTTCCAAAAGGTTAGCATATATCGCCTCTACTAGATAACTATCTCCATCTTTGCTGCCATCGTATCGAGGCATATTCAATCCTGCAATCTATTTCTTTCTTCCTTAGCCTTGAAATCAATCGAGTCATCAGGCATTGATTGCATGCGCATTCTTCACTCACACATAGAGCGATCCAGACACCACCATCAAAAAGTCCCTTCAGATGTTACGTTGGTGCGTAACATCATTAAGACTCGCCTTCGTCTGTTTATTCTTTGGTCTTGTCCCTAATTAGGCCACTCACTCATTTGCACCCGATCCAATCCATCCGATCGATCTGCTAATCTCGGTACTTTGCTAGTTACCTGGCACTATCTAGTTTGCCTGCGCTAAAAGAAGGCACCGTTCTGGAGAATTCAAGGTACGTACTACGGATCCGTACTCAGTTCAAGATCACAAACCCCAATCACCGGCACATCTTCCCACTCGGATTCTGGATTGGAAACACAAGTTACACAAACCTCGAGCCCAGCCCTCGGCTCCTGCGTTTTGACAAGTTCATCATACCATGATATTGTCTACTGTCTCTCCAATCTGGATTGCTATAAACATTCCACTACTATTATCCATCCGCTTTCATGTCTACAGCATGCGCATTACTTGCCTTTCTATTGCAGCGATTCGCGTAACATTATATCGCAGCCCCCGCACCACGTTCCATTTGATTTACACCTGCTTGCCCATGCGAGGCTAATTCTAAGGTAGCTACGGCGTCGAAAATATAGATAAAGGCGTTATATCATCTTCCAGATATCCATATCGAAGAATATATTCTCACCACGATGGACGCTACCACTGTCTTACCAGCTGTCAGCAGCAGCGGGTATCTGAAGAGGAAAGCGTTCGCGGATGCTGAGGTGAAGTTGTTGAAGTTTAAGATAAAAAGCCGACCCAGACGTGAGATCATCCAAGCGAAGGAGGGTTCCTCAGACAATCCTTCCAAGAGCAGCAAGGCGGCTGAGCCGATTGCGCCTACTGCGCCCACCGCGCCCACTGCGTCGACTGCGCTGGTTGTGTCTGCTGCGCCATCAGCTGCACAAGATGAAGCTCCCCCAGTCGAACCGACTGAGGATACCGATCCGTTAACCTATCCTTTACCAGTTGGAACCCCTCCTGTCTGTTCCAATGTCCGTGCCGCCCTCTGCGACAGTATCGACTACTGGAGGGCCCATCAAGGAGGCATCCAGTCAACTAAGAATAAAGCAACTGGTATGCTCCTCAATGGAAAGACGACGCCCCGAGATGTCCTTCAAGCCCAGGTCATCGTCACCACAGTGTACGTATCAAAAAATCTTTCTACTGAGTGCTATCTTACTAACATGACTGGATAAAAGTGGCGGTGGTCTAAAGACTGCAGCCGACGGTAAGCATATCCGAACGGAGGATCAGGGAGACAAGAACAGAAACTATGTCTCCTTGAAAAATGCAATGGATGTCGGAGAGCCAATTGGAGTTGTGGCCGGCAAACAGGCCGGAGAAAAAGGTAAGGAGGGCAAGGGTCGCGATATGATTTTCTGATGCTGACTGAATACATCCACCAGGCTATTCGAACAACCTGTTGCGTGTCAGATTGGAGAATCACTTCAATGTCCTGGCATGGTTCTTTATTACGGATATCTGGACAGAATACCAGCCTATCCAACGAGACGGAAGCCGATTCAAGCACTATTGTGTGCGGTTGCAGAAGATAGATTTGCAGTCTGTCTCTTGGTGGGTACCGCGGGACAGTGAAACTCTGAACATGCACACCATCGGTGAATTTCAGTGCCCTAAATTTGCTTGTGTGCAATGCAACCATCACAGTAAGGAGATTTTTCGGGAAGGCTGGTGCTGCCTGATGCAAAGCTGCCCAAAGTTCTTCTGCTTCATGAGACCCGACGTGGACATCGACAATCTCCAGTACAACAAGAACTTTCTCAACGAGCGAAAGGAGTGGGTTTCGACCAGGCCATTGGGATCTTTGGTCCCCAGAAGTATAGAAAAACAACCCAATGAGTTTGGTTCAGAAGAGCGGTTCAAAAGAGGACTAATCTGTCCCACATGCCGATTTGCAAGTCGCCGAATCTCCTGGGATGGCTGGATGTGTGAAAAAGGATGCGGGTATAAAGTTTCGATGCCACCCTTGGACGTACCCATGTCTCTCGTTCATGAAGAGACTGAAAAACAACTGAAAAGAAGGCAAAAGTACTTCGAAGTTGACTCTCGGCTCCTGAGTGTCCAGTATAACGTTTGTGGGTATGAAGTCTCTTCATTTTTTCTTCCTAATGTCCAGGCAAATCAACATGAGGCAAGCTGGATAGGCTCTGTGACAGTCTTTCGACCCAAACAGTCGGCACTGGAGCGAGCGGGAGGCTTGAACGAACTATTCCAAGAAATTCAAGAGGCCACCCGACTCGGAGATGTCAAGCTTGAACGGCGTCCAGCATTCTGTAGAGGTAAGCTTACCGACTCACTGAATTGCTATCATAGTGCTCAACGTTATAGGTTCACATATGGAGGAATTGACCTCACATTTTTCATGCAACATGGTATGTTTGATTTCAGCCCATCTTGGACTACTTTCTAATAATGAATCAGGGGGCTGATTATAAATTTGGCGTGGTCGTTGAAACTTCGAATGGTTTTGAAACGGCCCCTGCTCCGATCATGAAAGCACTCGGCCGCCTCACCTGGGGAGGATCAACAGCAGTTGAATTAACTGCAAAACATGTCTCGAAGAAGGCACTCTCAATTGACTCACAGTCGATGCCAGACAACTTCATCGATTTCAATGAAGAATTGATGCTCGGCTATTTTCAGAAGTCGCAAATTAGCGTAAGTCTGCTCTTCTGAATTATCAAGACACTGACTAACTATATTTACACAGTTCCATGACGATGGCGAAAAGGAGCTGGGGCCAACGGTAGCGACGCTTTCCTTGGGTTCCCCGTCCACCATGAGGTTCCGCTGCAAGGCCAAAACCAATAAGATGGAAGACACTGTTGGAGCTAATGGTATCCTGCTGTCGATTGTCCTTGAGCATGGAGATATGGTGATTATGCATGGCACAAAAATTCACCAATACTACGAGGTGCGTTCAAACATATTATTCAAATTGGAAGTCATTCAACTAAATTTATTTTTTTAGCATGCTGTCATGGCTAGTGGGATCCGTCGGTATGCTCTGACTTGCCGGTATATCCGACCAGAGTTAATTCCCAATGCCGAGAGACGCGAGAAAGCCTTGGTGAATGGAAAGGTGCCGGACCATTGGAGGGACAGAGCATATAAAGGGGAAACCCCCGATGCACTACTTAGAGAGGCGGCTCTTGCTAATGAGCTTCAAAGTGGCATTTAACGCAAGTGACGTGCTAATATTTGCTGAAAACTTTCGCCATAATGTCTACTCAACGATGAGCTTTTGCATCAGCGAAGGTGGAACAGGAGTTCGGGCCTGAATTTGACCACATCGGTCACCACTGGCCATAGTCGCCGACTATTGGTCTTCTTTACACATCTCGGTAATATTTGAGAAGGACGGACATTTGCTTTTACTTGGGGGAGCTCAGACGCTATACTTGAGCAGAGTGGGTGGGCCGTACGTTTTGCTAACATTTAGCCATATCAATGGCCTTTGCGAGGAATCTATTTTCATCGAGACAAGGCTTAGGGACATTATTTGCATGAATAGTCTGGCGGGCAGACAGTCACGGTTCTACGAAGTTACGAAGTTACGAAGTTACGACGTCACGCAGCTACAAAGACAAGAATTTCACAATTTCACGAGGGTAATGAATGATGAAGGCGGATTACCTGTTTTTTTTCACGAATCACGCTCTTGTACTTTAGTCCCTATGACAGCTCGGAGAGAGGCATCTGGGATGTGCTCCAGGTACGCCATAGTGGCGAGTCGCGATTGCTTTTCTTTACCTTAGCAAGCTCAGAGTCTTTCTCACGGTAATACGAGAGTTTTATGAAAAATGCTGGTTCAAGTACCTCCGTAATACAAAGTGTTCACTGTGATCATCTGCGGCCGACTTCGGCAACACGGTCTGCTGCCAAGTACACACTCGGCCTCGACATTAGTGTCTGCAAGAAGAGTCAATTTAGTTCTTCTCGAGGTCATAGTTATGGACTGTATGGTAGGGCTTTGTTTGATGTATCCTCTAAGCCCTTTCTTAGCGCTATCTAGGTATCCTCTAGATTTTCTCTACTTACGAAGTAGGGATTTGTATGTACACTATGCTCTTCTCCTGATACCAAGTAGGGAGATGTTTGCTTTTGTGGATTTTGTTTCAGTTTAGGCCTTTGCGGGTCTGTGTTGTTTCCGTTCCTTTGGAATTGAGCTGTGCTGATATACGCGTAGGTAGGGAGTGTATTGCAGATGTATAGGTGTGTGATCGGGGGGGTTCCTGGTTCCGTGGTCTTGGTTCTTTCACAGATTGTAAGGAACGTGATTTGTAGGTTAGCATAGAATAGTAGTAGGGACTTTGCTCAGGGACTTTGGTCAGGTGGTTTATGAAGTATTTGGGGGTGGAGTTTTTATTTTTATTTTTATTTTATTTTTATTTTTATTTTTATTTTTATTTTTATTTTTATTTTTATTTTTATTTTTATTTTTATTTTTATTTTTATTTTTATTTTTTATTTTTTATTTTTTTATATTTTTTATATTTTTATATTTTTTATATTTTATATTTTATATTTTTTCCCCCTTTTTTGGGTTGGATGAGGGGTTGAGATATTTGTGGTTTATTTGGGAGGAAGAAGGGGGGGGGGGGATCTTGTAGGTGTTTGTTTATACGTGGGAAGGTATGTGGGTATGAGGGTAGGTAGACTCATAACAGTCTTGGATACCTTGGGTAGTCTGGCGTTGACAAATTGTGCTGTGATTGTATACGCTACTACTCTACTCTAATCTACTCTACTCTACTCTACTGTACTCTATACTATACTAACCTAGTATGTATGTTGATCCCCCCGCATAGACGGACTCTATGAATGTGAGGCGACGCTGAGCTAAGCTAAGCGTGAATTCTTTTTTTTTCTTCTTCGTCGTCGTTTTGACGGATTTTGTTGTTGTTGTTGTTGTTGTTGTTGTCTGGGTGGGATCGATCTTCATCTTTATCTGTAGATGCAGTGTGGTGTTGTGTGGTGTGGTTTTGTGTGGATAGGTGTTGTTAGGGTAGTGGCGAGTTGTGTTTTTTTTTTTTTTTGGGGGGGGAGGGAAGATGTTAGATGGGTTTAAGATAAGTTCACTGCTTATATAGTGAAGTGAAGTGAAGTGAGGCGAGGTCGTGTACATAGTAGCGTAGCATAGCATAGCATAGCATACATGCACCACATCACATACACGAGGGATCTGCGCGTGCGCATAGCACAGCACAGCATGCATATAGAGTATCTGATCTGTTTCATTTTCCGTCTATAGAACGCCATCTAGTAAGGTCCCATGCCATTAGGTAGATTCCTGGGAGACGATCCATCCGGCACAAGGCGCGAAGTGTAGGGTCGAGAGTGATTATTTCGCACTCTGC
Source organism: Xylaria nigripes (assembly GCA_022984845.1). Taxonomy (NCBI): domain Eukaryota; kingdom Fungi; phylum Ascomycota; class Sordariomycetes; order Xylariales; family Xylariaceae; genus Xylaria; species Xylaria nigripes. The sequence continues at coordinate 414,449 of JAJJKC010000026.1, read as the reverse complement.
CGGGACCGTGGCATTGTCATGACATGACATGACATGACATGACACGACAGGACCCCTTCTTCTGGAACCGAGTGAGATGGTAGAGTAGGGCAGGGTAGGGCAAGGCAAGGAAAGGCAGGGCTCATCTAGATTGGCGGGGTGGAATCCAATATATATATATATATATATATATATGTGTGTGTGTGTGTGTGTGTGTGTGAGTACATAACGTAAATAACGAGTCTGATAGAGAACGCGCAGTGCAGTGCAGCAGCTCACGCCAAGCTATGCATGGACAGTAGATCGCAGCATCATGCCGGATATGGAGTCGTAGGACTTCTGAGGCTGGTCTTGACTGTCCAGTACTTACCTAACCTACCAACCAACCTGCCTGCTTACTTTCAAAGCGCCGGTTCGCGAAAACTGACATCTAGATAGTTCAGCCAAGGTGTCAAATGCCCTGCGAGATCCTGGATTCGAGGGGACGGAGAATTACGCAGAGGGGTGATTATACGTTGTTTGTCCAATCTTCTCTGCCTTTCTTCATGACTGATTTGAGTTGATCTCGGTCGTGCAAGCAGAGCAGAATAGGTAGGTAGGTTGGTAGGTATTCCGTGCCGGCACGTGGATTACCTAGATGAAATGATCATCGTCGGGCCCCCTGAACACAAAACGATTGCTCCACCCTATGGTATGGTGGAGAGTAATAGCAGGCTTACATTAGGTACTTTATCACAGGGGTGGTGTGTTGCGGGTGTCGATATACCTACTGTGGACGTAAGCCGGCTGTGAACGTGTAGTGTAATATCTATCTTTTGTTCATCTGCCTGCCTGCCTGCCTGCCTGCCTGCCTGCAGAGGATAACTAATGCTGTGGGTTGATCCTGCGGTATCTTAGTGTGTACGTGTGTGAGGAGTGAATGATGTGTGTTATCATCACAAATCAGTCGGGTGGACTAATGTTGAAAGAGAAGTCAGCGAGCTCTTGGCCATTCCCGTCTTTGAAATGCATGAACCCTGGCTTGTCGAGTTAAGTACTTCGTATGTAGCATTCATGTATGTACAGATCCGTATGTGCTGTAACATTCATCCATGACAATGCATGTCATGACAATAATGCATGCGATCTGCAAGCTGAACCCTTACCTTGGCCCCCTCCACTGCCACAGAAATGTTCCATTGTTCTACCAAGAGCAAACTTTGGGTCTCGACGATGCGGTTGCACTAGGTGAATGCGGATTTGCCATTTTTGTATTTCATAGTCTGCCGGGCCATAGGATTCTCAGCCGCTGAGGCTAATGACGGATCTGGTATCAAGGAGGATCCAGCCTGCTACCCAGCCTTACCGCCAACCGGCGTGACGTGATGTTCCCCTCTTGCGTAATCCACCTAGGTAGTCAAGTGGCAGCTTCGAATGCCAAGTCGTGGTGTGTAAAGCCAAGGCGAAGATGAACTCAGTTTCGAATTGGGGAGCTGCATTCGATATGTCTACGATAGGCATGCCGCAACTTGGTTGGAACGGCGTATCCGTTGCTGATCCCGATTCTCTGAATCCTGATGCCATCCTGTCTCAGGCCACTTGCTGATGATGCACTTGCATGGCTGCCGCGCGTGGCGGCAGGTTTACTGTACGAGATGGGAGTCATCCATGGCGTACCGTGAAGTCTCCGGAAGAACGTTGCCGGAGGAACTAATAGTCTCGAGAGAGAGTTCGAGATTGGTGCCTGGAGGGTGTAAGGAAGAATATGACGTTGCCCCAATAAAGGTAAATGATGCGATATGATACAGTCATGTTACTGTAATATAGGTATTCTAGGACTTCCTGCTAGGCAGAACATTCGACCGTTTCTTTGCGAGTATATAGATGGTCGCATAGACGTTTCATGACAAGCACACGAATTGGATCTTATGTGGTCATCAACAAGACAAGAAGAGAGATCCATACCGGACGTCATCCCACTCCTTCCATCATCACATACAATTCCGATACAATGAACTGCAGCGGCTACGACGCCCTACCACCCCCATACGCCTTCCAGCTGGCGCTGAAAGGGGGTGAAGACAGCTCAGATTCGCACAACAGAGCTCTATGCGCCTCTTGCTGCGCGGACCGCGAATCAAAAAATGAGAAGCAATCTGCTGCGCAGTACAAGAACGTCGGAAAGCGCTCGAAGAAGCACAAATGGGTATCCTGGGAGCTACAGTTGAATGGCGAGTTGGTTATGCGAACGTGAAAGGGGCCTAACTAAAGTCACGACAGAGATGGTTCGAAAGGTGATAAAACTTGCCCAAACCGACCTTATACAGACCATGCGTGCTTGGTCAACGCTATTTATCCTGGTATGATGATGCCCCTTGGGATTGATGGATTAAAGTCGTCACTGGGGTTTCTTACACTATTCGATTTGCCGTCATTTCGGGCTGAACGGACCTCCGCAAAGGGGAGGACAGGACTTTGAAGACGGTGAGACCGAAAATATCTTACGTACAGGTGAGGACCATCTGCAAGTTCAGGAGACTCGGGATTTATTTCAGTGAAGAATGTTGCTGACTGAGATAATAGGAAAAGGTCCCCATCTGGTGATACGGTTGAAGTACCTCGTATGGCTCGGTTTATTTTCGGGTGAATGATTGCCTTCGCAAGCACAATATGGGGCTAGGGTCATGAATAGAGATCAGTATACGGACCTAACAGTTGGCATCTGCTGCCATGACTGAAGCGATGGGACGACTTGAACATCAAAGGAGAGTAATACAACATTAGTAAGGAGCACAATGATTGGACATGTCTGTCTAAAGCGATGTCGAATTTACTGCCAAGAGTAGGTACACACGTCATAGGAACATGGATTTCATTAGCAGAGTGTCAGCTCAGTATCGTTGTGCCAAGATCGAGTCATGCCGCTTATTTTGCAGATGATTGCAGTCGACGGTCAGGTATCATACCACAGATTGAGTCATCCAGTCTTTTCACGAGAAACTCAGTTCACCGGTATGATGTTGATAGCTTCATGGGAAGCGGGTCTAGAAACCCCCTTTTTGCGCAACCTGTGATGCAACAAGAGCAGCGTTTATTGATCCGAGGGCCGTAAACTGAACGATATCCTCTGCCGGCCTCCAGCCTTGAGCTGTAGGGAATCTCTCCTCTAGCAACCAAGCACTTACGCGGTCTTTTGGCGCGCGTAGAGTACTTGGATCCTCCTCGTTGGTCTGCAGCGAGACAGAGGTGTCGCGCATGAGCAGCATCATGAGTGAAGCCTCGTTCTGAGCAGCCGCCAGTTGTGATGCTGTAAGGGCCGGGCACGAGCTTGCATCGAGGCGGTTGCGCGTCCTGGCAACCGAATCGATCGTGAGAAAATTGGTCCTGCTGTCTACCAGCATTGCTGCTATGCGTGAGGCATTGACACTGACGCTGTCACCGGGGTTGACGTCCTTGTGCGTCAAAGAGGCCGGGTGCTCACCGCCTGCAGTACTGTTTAGGTCCGATAAGTCGAGAATAGAGACTCCAAGGGCTTGGAGCGTGCCGTTAGCTAGAACAAGCCCAAAATCGGGATGCCAATTTGTGGACTCAAAGATAGCGTTGCCAATGTCCTGGGCCGTGATATTACGGCCATTGTGAGGGCTACAACCAGTATTAGTATGGGCATAACTCTATGGAACGAGCAATGCTTACAGGTACCCATGGTTCGCTAAAGTGTTTAGCATCGGGCATGGACTTCTAGAGTCGGTACTTTCGGGCTGGACATATGGTTGGGTTGTAATGGGGCTAGCAGCGCAAGCTGTTGTCAGCATAAGGGAAGTGAAGCAGCGCATCGTGAACAAATGCTGATAGACCTGGCGGGTTCCGAGCTGCACGAGAGGACATTCATAGGAAAGTAACAACACACATCCCGGTCCAGTTTTCAGTATTCCATGGTGGCTTCTCACAAATATATAGGTATCCAGGGTGGAGCCTCCTTCAAGTGCTGTATCTGACATGATACACAAAGCCAAACGAAAATCCGTTCTCCCTCATGGGTTAAACGAACCGGCAAGGAAGCCGGTTTTCAACGTTGGTAAATCATGAAGAGCGTATATTCCGCCTGCACCCGTGTTCCGGCGCCGTTAATCTTGAAGTTCAATGAAAGAAACACAAGGAGTGATGTGGTTAAGTGATGTGTAGTAATGGCCACAGCAGATGTATTTCGCCAATTTAAGTGAACACAAGTGTATTTGTGTAGGTAAGTAGTGGTCCATCTTTCATTGAGATCCCGTTTTTTTTTACCGGAGCACCGAGCACTGGTGGCTTTGGACAAGCTGGCGTTGGGGATGTTGGGTGTGCTACTATGATCAAGGTACACTCATTGGCCGAAGGCGGAGGCACCAGGAAAGAGGACAACACAGGCGCAGTTGTTGTCCTGACAATGGGCAATTGACAATACCAACGTTACGGGTCGAGTCACCCATGTGCATGTGAGTTGCCGAAAAGTCCCGGAGGTGGCACCCCGCATGGTGAGTTGGTGTAGCAGATAACACGATGCTCGGACTACATTCTTATAAGCTGGAATTTGTGTCGCTGGTCGAGCATTCAGGCAGGCCGCTTGGTTATTACTTAAGGGCCGCCGACGTCGTCGTATGAAGTGGCGCTTGGAAAGCCGAAGCGAATGCAGGTACGGTTTATGCCCAAGGGAAGGCAATGCAGCATAGGAGACGGGAGAGCTGAAATTGGAGCTGTGCAAATCCCAAACATAGGTCTGGCCACGGGCCGTCTTTAGTTCCCAAATTGGCGTTGCGGCTATGAATCACACGCAACACACATCTCTTTCAGGGCAAGGCTGGTCAATTGGCAAGAAAGCGGAAGTATAGGACAGGCAAAGAGGTTCTGCGGAGGAACGAGCAGGTTTATGGCAAGCTGGCGACATAGACACGGTGCGAGGATGGAGAGCAATTGGAGGAATGTTTCGTAGAAACCCGGCCTTGGTATGTATTCATCACAGCACCCGGCATGGCATTGGGCCATCAGCGCGTGTAAAACAAAATATAACTAAGCCAATTGGTCAACAACTTCTCTGACAATAGAATAACGATAGAACAAGTAGATAATGAATAAGATCACAATTCATTCACAACTTACATGGGGTCGCCGGAGCTTAGGAAAATACGAGCATTTGTGGTCTCGTAGAGATGGTAGTACTAGGAGTAACATGTTCCTCTATAGTTTGATGGTCATGGAAAATATTCAGAGGCTTGCCTCCTTTGTGACACACGAGATGGAATGGCGGAGACGTGATAATGCACCGGGATGCGGGTTGTAGCATATGCACGTGCCGGGCGCTGGAGGCTGTCTTGAGACAGCTGTCGACATAATCCCACTTAGCTCATCTCCTTGATCAGCTTTCTTACAAGCTTCTTCTGTTGTTCAACGTCGAGTTGATTATCGTCCGTTTCTTTCACAGCTCGGCCGACTATTAAGATGGTCGTGATGCTTTCGCTGTTTACCCACAGCTTGCCATTTCTGCCCACAGCAGTCTCGAAGGCGAGGCCTGCAGACCCAACTTCCTCTAGTACGACAACTTTACCCTCTTCAACCGATTTTCTCATTAATAACCGCCGAGCCATCCCAAGAGATATGTCGTAAAGCATGCCCCCAATCAAGGGACCAAGACCATCTGCCTTTCCGGTGGTGGGAGAGACACATTCCAGTTCGGGGTCCATGTGGCGATTGGCTAGGCATACTCTAGCATATACCAAAGCGCCATGGACGAGCTGGGGCCTAGTCTTCTTGGTAGCCATCTCAAAAGCTAGCTGAGGAAGGATGGCATTGGAGGTGTAGTCAGTGATGGTGACATAGTAGTAGTCCGTGATAGCGCGCTGAACAGTGCAGATAACCAAATCACCAACCACGGGCTTATACTAAGAGGGTGTAAGTCAGTAATGACTGCATGGAAAATAAGAAGTACGGAAATCTCACTTTTCCGCCGTTAGACTCAACCCATATAGAGTTCTTCCTGCGGTCTGTGGCAAGCTGACCAGCCAAGGTTGGTATCAACTCATTCGTGTGCACATGTCGCAGACCAGGGCCAAGTTTCAGTGCTCTTTTAGGGTGGGATGGAATGAGATTTTGTGCAATCTCGTCACCAGGCAGTACGACGATGCGCTCACTCTGGGCTGCCATGTTCAAGAATAGTATCTTCTTGGGATGGAGTGGAATGGATACGCGGTAGTGAAGCTGGACAGCTACGCCTGAATTACCAACCTGGTTTTGATACGGGCTACCTGCATGCAAATTGAACTATCCCTGATATTCGAGAAGGCGTAATAGATAACAGATAAGGATACCGGATCAGGGCTAAGAGATAAAGAGATAGGAGATAAGAGATATGAGGGTCTGGTCTGTCTGGCAGGATTGCTGTCCGTGGGTGCAGGTACCTTGTACTTCCTAGTACTGCCTATTTTGGAGGGGCATCTATTTTTTTCCGGGTCAAAATCTAATTTTGAAGAGTCCAGCCGCCATACAGGCACTTACCTACTACCTCCATATCGTCACGCTACTCAGACTCGGATTCCGATCGGTTCCAATACAACGTTGCTCTACACCACCACGAAATTGACTCAAGTTGAACCGGTACTACTGAAGCATGGCCGAGCAAGGAGCCACTCACTCTGGCGTTGCGCCGGATGATCGCTGCGTTATTGGTATCTCCTTTGGCAACTCGTACAGCTCTATTGCATGCACTATTGATGACAGTCCTGTCGTTATTGCCAACGAGGACGGAGGTCAGGAACTATATTATTCCTCATTTCTGGCTCTGACTGACCCAATGTTCTGTTATCAGATCGTCAAATCCCTACTGTCCTGTCCTATGTAGATGGAGAGGAGTACACCGGAAACCAAGCCAAGGCACTCCTAATTCGGAACCCTCAAAACACGATCGTTGCCTTCAAAGATTTCCTCGGTCAGGAGTAAGCTGACCCTTATCACTGCTTTTGATCGTGTACTCATCTTGCGCATAGATTTAAGTCGATCGATCCCACGCACTGCCATGCCGCGTCTCACCCCGAAGAGTCCAATGGATCCATCTCTTTCCGAATCCAAGACAAGGTAGAAGGGGAGCCGTCGACTGTTTCCATCTCCGAGATCTCCACACGATATCTACGGCGCCTTATACAATCTGCCTCGGACTACATTGGAAAGCAAGTTACCTCCGCTGTCGTGGCTGTGCCTACGAACTTCAGCGAAAAGCAGAGGGAAGCCTTGACCAAGGCTGCTAAAGACGCCAGTCTGGAAATTTTGCAGCTCATCAACGAACCAATTGCCTCAGTTCTTGCTTATGATGCGAGACCTGAAGCCAAATTGGAGGACAAGATCATTGTAGTGGCTGATCTTGGTGGCACCCGCTCCGATGTTGCGGTCGTTGCCTCAAGAGGGGGGCTTTACACCCTTCTTGCGACTGCTCATGACTACGAATATGCGGGTGTACAGTTGGATAAGGTTCTTATGGACCACTTTTCCAAGGAATTCATGAAGAAAAACGCGAATGTAGACCCCCGTTCGAACGCCAAAAGCTTAGCAAAATTGAAGGCTGAATCAGAGGCCACCAAGAAGGCCCTAAGTATAGGAACTAATGCCAACTTTAGTGTTGAGAGCTTGGCGGAGGGAATTGATTTCCAGATGACCATCAACAGATTACGATATGAGACTATCGCACGAAAAGTGTTTGAAGGCTTCAACAGATTGGTTGAGGGTGTTGTGAAGAAGGCTGGGTTAGATGTCCTGGATATCGATGAGGTCATACTCTCCGGTGGCACATCACATACCCCCAGAATTGCTTCCAACTTCCGATCCATCTTCCCCGCGACAACCACTGTTCTTGCCCCTTCAACCTCCCCTACCGCATTGAACCCCTCCGAGTTACTGGCCCGTGGTGCTGCTCTGCAAGCATCGCTTATTCAAGAATACGAGTTCGAAGACATTAACCAGTCGACGCACCCGGCCGTTACCACTGTTAACCACATCTCTAACGCCATTGGTGTCATCACGTTATCCGAGGAGGGCGAGGAGACATTCACACCCATTATCGCTCCGGAGACAGCCGTTCCCGCTCGCCGGACAGTTCATGTCAATGCCCCCAAAAATGGTGGTAACGTTCTCATCAAGGTCGTTGAAGGTGGTACACACATCAAGGTAACCAAGCCTGAGCCCAAGCCCAAAGAGAACGGCACAAAAGAGGAGGGCGAGGAAGAAGACAGCGACGTCGACTCGGAAGAAGAGGAGGAGGAGCACCGGGAGAAGGTGTGGAAGATCGGCAGCCCCCTCGCCGAGGCCGGTGTCAAGGACGTGAAGAAGGGCAACAAGGTGGAGGTCACGATTACCGTTGCCAACGACCTTGCCGTCACCATCACGACGAGAGAAGTTGGTGGCAAAGGTGGCGTGAGAGGAACGCTGAGTGCCCCTTGAAGAAAACACGGCCTTGGACAACTTGAATCCGACTTACAAACTTGTTAAAACGGGACGAATGGAGTTGGGTGGCCTTATACAAACCTCTATTAGCAATGGGGACGGAACCACGATACGGACATACGTTACACGCATTACATGGATGCATTTATAAATAGACCATCTGGTAGAGCCAAGCTGAGCAGACGGACGGGTTATAGAGTATTCGTGCATATGAATGGGTTCAATTCCTCACTTGAATGATGAGCACTTAACTACCTATAGGTAGCTATCTACAAGACTTTACCATAGCTACCTACCTACAAGTAGGTAGGGCATCGTAGCTACGTCCGTACACACGATGAGCTCAGGGCTGTGGAGCGTGATACACTAGGTAGCTAGCTAGCTAGCTAAATACTAGTGTAGCTAACCTGCCTAGCTAACTTCAACTTCGGAGCTGCGTAATTTACCTCATTAGCAACAGCAACCTACACTAATCTACCTACGTCCGTACCTACGTCCGTACCTAGGTACCTAGTAGGTAAGGTAAGGTAAGGTAAGGTAATGGATTGCATCTCCACCCATTTGAACACATGCGCACATCAGCGTTAGGTATATTGTGTAAGTAGGTACGGATCCCGTATATCTACATCCATCCATATAGGTACTACTACCTACCTTACCTAGTCCCGTGGTCAAGCCGGCAACACTAAATAACCACCAGGTAAAGGCAAACCGCGAAAGTCTAAACGCACGAGCTCGAAAAAAAGCCCGGGAATGATTTTCCGGCACTCCTGACTAGGTACTACCTACCAGGCAAGGTAAGGCAAGGCAAGGCAAGGTACTTCGTAGGTAAGGTAAGGTGGGTAGTTATATCCGACACCCCCTCCGTTCTACCTAGTGTAGACAGGTATTTCGGAAGTGCGGGATAAATGTCCCCCTATCTAGATTTAGATTTGATGATTTGATTTGGTTTGATTATATACTTTCTATAATGCCTATGCTACTTTCGTAAACGGCTTTTCATACATACACAGGAATGGATAGATGGTGATAATACAGCAGATACGGACTAGTACAATTGTGGTTGTTGTTGTGGTAGATAGGTAGGTTGGTTAGATACATAGAAAACAAAAGGAAAAGCAGAGTAGGTAGGAAAACGAAAGACCGAAAAAAAGAAGGGAAAGATCATTTGCTTGGAGGTTGATTTTTTTCTTTTTTGCCTCTCTACCTAACCGACAGCCCCAAATTCTCAAAAGCCAGTCAGTTAGTTTATATGTGGATTGTTTGTTTAAATCGAGCCATCCTAGTTCGAGTATGCGTAAGAAGATTTGCCGTCTCCTGAACGCCGTTAACGCCGTGAACTCCGCCATAATGCGATGCGATGCGATGCGATTCGATGCGCCGTGCCATGCTATGCCCATGCTATGTTATATGACCGTGCCTGGTAATTTCCAAGCTACGAGGTCGTCCCTCAGCTCATATTCGTCAATCTCTCTCAGTCTCCGGAATCCGGTCATTTTCAACCCGCTGCTGCCTAAACTGCCAAGAGTTTGAGCCAGGCTAGTTTGGCTATCGTTGCGGCTTTGGATGCGGAGTGGTGAATTGTCCTCCGAGGGCGACACACCACTTCCTTCCCTATAGATTGAGAGGGGGGATGGTTGCCCGGTACGCCCGCCGAATTGACGTCCACGGTGAATTGTGTTTGGGTTCGGCTTGGCAGGTAGGAGAGTAGCTAAATGTGTGCTATAATCGCTTTCACTGTGACCTTTGGTAGTGGGGCTGGATCTCTCGCTTGCGCTGCTATCAGGGCGTATTTGCACTGGGACACGCCGGACGTCATTGGAACGAAGAGTGCCACCAACTGCATCATCGCTACTCAAGGTTGAACTCCTACTACTACTGGAGCTACTAGCCCCATCCAGATTAGGAGAGTCCATGAGTGACATAGGTGACTTCTTGGCTGTGCCGTCACGCCAGCCACTGCCGCCAGCAAATATGTCTTCTATACACTCGTCGGCGTGTAGTTCGCCAGGTTGTCGATCCCAGCTCGCCGCAAGTGTCCGACGATACATATCCTGGGCCTCGGCATCGCGGGGCCTGTTGATGGATAGGCCGCCGGTAGGCTTGTCTGCCTCCTCGGGATCAACCATTTCGTTTGCACCAGTGATTAAGCCGGAGATGCCGCCCATGAAGGTAGTAGCCGACTTCAATGGCGGTGCTACGTAGCTACGCTCCCCATCTACCTGCAGCATCAAGACGCCAATCCTTAGCGTACTGTTGATTCTACTATCCTGCATAAGGTAACGTCGCACGATACCCTCTTCCGCCTCTTCTTCGACCAGGTCGATTTCCTCCAGCTGCTGTGCGGCCCCACCCGATGAGGAAGTACCCGTTCGTTCGGTCTCGGCAGCCGAGCGGCCTGCATTGAGTTTCGGGTGTGGGCCATATTGGTTCATCCTCGGATTGTCTGGGCTTCCGGGGAATCGAGATAGGGTATTTCGGCGAGGGAAGTTCTCGCTCTCCTCAACATATTCGCTGAGATTTAACCTCACGGTACCCAACGAAATTCTTTCATCACGCCCTCCCGGCACCATAGGAAATTCTTGCAAAACCTCGAACTCAATTGGGCACTCCGACAAGTTGTTGGAGCGGTCGATGGAGATTCGCAGTGATACGGCCTTGGAATAGTTATATGTGACGCGATGATGGATCTTGTCGATAGAGCATTTCGCCGTACGGCCGCGATATTCGCCATGTATGCTGTTGGGGAGATGCCATTTTACATAGGATGTGCCGGCCACCAAAGGAATGTTGTTGAGGTCGTAAATCCATAGATGCAACTCGAATTTCGGCTACAACGAGTGTCCAGTCGAGTCAGTAACCTCAAACGAGAAAGTGAGCAATTGGCAGTTGTCGCGTTACCTTTCGAGCCTTATTCACTATCGGAAAACCACGCATGTCAGCTCAAGCGCTCGATGGACGAAATGCATAGCAAGGCAGATATAAACACGAATTGACGGGAAAGGAAGGCTGAAAGTGGCATTGTATGCCGTAGGCGCCAGTGCAGAGAGGGTACGAATACATGAGACAAGGGAGGCGAGAATGCAACGAGAGCAAGGGTGCAGGTGACGAGGGATTTTCCATATCAAGGTATAAAGGCCGATGATACTGAATCGCGCGCGACGATGAATCTGGGGCCGTCAAACTGCGCATAAAAGTCCCGAGTTGACAGGGGGCTCGGGAGGAACGACCGACGCGCTACTTCAATTGGAAATGGACACGATGTCATAGATGAATGCGTGACTGCCGGCCTACTGGGCTGGAACTGAGGCTAGGAAAAAGAGAGAGGGTGTGGGGGTGTGATGACTGAGTCAAGGAGCGATTTTGGGGGCTTACATACTCAAGGACGCCATGTTTGGGTAGGACTGGCTGGTTCTTATTACTATGTTTACGGTGTTATCACAATAGCCGTATTCAACCGTTAGATGCAACCGTCAGCAAAGCACACATGACAACTACCAAATGTGGAGTGAGATGGAAGATTCCCGCCGCCGATCTGCAGTCATGATTTGAAAGCGCAAGGCCGGAAAGGCGGGAAGGATGGAAGGATGGAAGGATGATCAGAAGTCGTTCGCGCGATGTTAAATGTTTCTATAGCGGTACTTCGTGTAGCCAGGCAAAATAGGCCGAAGAATAATGGCTTTGAATAGGGAAATAGTCAGGGATTTGGAATTCCCAGACAGATGGAGAAGAAATAACCTCAAATTAAAATAAATGAAATTCCTAAAATAAAATAAGCCGGGCAACAAACAAAATGAGAGGCGTTGATGATAAATCGTGTGAATGCCAGCAGGCTCAGACTCCTCCAATCTTGCCTCGGACCACATGCGAGTTAGGCCTATGAAGCCATACCAAAGGCGGTTTAGCTAACTGACCTTCACCCCTGTAATGTCATACATTAACTAGCGTAAGGGCCCCCATTTATGCATATGAAGCGCTTCGTACCTGTGTACCTACGCTAGCGTGCACAGTAATTTGCATTGTTCCACTTTTCATAGGGATATGCACTAACTAGGTATGGTTAGGCGCTCGCGGGTGGCGTTGATTCCAATACCCTTGAAACAGGTGTTTGACACCTGGCAACTCTTGGTCGAACTTCCATCCTTATCCTTAGATATTACGGTCCGTATTGTCTTTGCATGGTAGCGCGAAGCATTTGTACGATATCTACCAGGAACCAGGACGGACCTGTCCTAGAAGTCACATGATGCCCCCCAAGCAAGCTTCACATGGGAATGCACCAAAGCCTCAAAATACAGCCAACCGGGTCTCCCGGCCGGCTTCCGAGAACAATGGGTACCTGAACAAGAGGAAACAAGGGTCTGAAAGCAACAACTCACAGTCGGTCCCACGAGCCGCAAAGCGATCGAGGATGTATGAGGCGCGCAGCATTGCGACTCAGAGTTCCCACGCCTCGCTTCAGGATGGGGAGCTTAATGTGCAGTCCTTTGTGGACTCCATGGCGTTTCAGATCAGCGCTCTAGATGAGAGCATGCGTCGATCTCGGACATCAGGTACAAGTCGAGCCTTTCAGCGAGTGCCTTTCGTGATGAGACGCAGAACAGCCGCTCATAATTATAAACGGGTACCAAAACGGCTTCAAAGGCGGGCCAAACAAGAAATCGTTGAAGACAATACTCCCACGGTGAATTCTAGGACGAGAAAGCCAAAAACATCTAGAGCTAGATTACGAGCTGAAACGGCACGGAAGCTGGGTATTCTAGCCAAGAAAGAGCAACGCTTAAAATCAACGCAAGGCGATTCTTCTGCCAATAATGCTATCAAAACGCGCGCTGCTAGACCAAAGATACGGAGAAATCAGCTGAATGAGCTCCCAGTTACAGCGCGTAGGTATAGAAAGCGACAGCTAAACAAGACTTGGCTGCCGACTCATCTATGGCATGCTAAGCGTGCGAAAATGACACCTCCATCAGAGCCCCTGTGGGGATTCTCGATTCCCATCACGCCAAACCAGAAGAATTATAGACCAACTCATCGGGCTCAATGGGAGAAAGGTGCTATGGCCTGGGACATGAGTTATATGAGTACCATTGGTCTATTTGGGAAATCTAATATCATTGAAAATATTCTCAAAGACATAGGTTTAACCCAAGAATCCTTGTGGAATGAGAAAGGCCTGCGCTGGAGAAAGGGAACGGTACATTGGACAGGCCATCTTAGCCGAAAGGTGAAGAACGCAGTTCAGTTCATAGGCCCAGCGACTATTCTTTGGAATCCCAGCAAGGTCTCCGAGACGCCAGAAGAAGACACCCCTTCAAGGCAACTTCTCATCCGCATCCATCCTTCTGCTTTCTTCGAAACTTTCAATGAGCTGCTCCGACTCATCAAAGCATACAAGCCACGGCCATATTTGCAAGATCTTCGACATGAAATTGGGAGTATAGATGTCACCGGGCCCGATTCAACGGAGGCCTTACTCGCCATTCTCAAACCCTTCCGATCCGATTCGAAAGAAGGGCATGCCGCTAAGTTTGAATCACTTTCAGGTCTGAAGAATCCGGCATCCCTACCTCTTGGGGCCTTGTTAGCATTCTCCATTCTCGACCCACGCTTGAATTATCCCCCACGTAAAGCAGAAGCACCAGCAGCTACGAGCCAACAGATTCAGAATAGACTAATGGAATCCATATCAGCATTCCGAAAAGAAGAAGTGTTAGAATCCTATCAACTATTCGACCGGGACGCCCGTTTCAAGGCCTCCAAACTCCCGTCCCAGCAATCGCTCAACCGCAGACGAGGGAAAACCGGGCCCGGTAGTGCTCTTGAACCAAGTCGTGTTGATCCTCCGATCCCGATCATCCTACTCGCTTCACGAAATGGGAGCGAGTCGCGGCTACCAGGGTCCTGGACGGTCCTTCTTCCTTGGAAGTGCGTCCAGCCAGTATGGTACAGTCTGATGCACTATCCATTATCTACGGGCGGCAATCCTGCCCTGGGCGGTCTCGACGAAGTCAGACAACTCGCTTTCGAACGCGGCCAACCCTGGTTCCCAGGGGACATGCCCGGCACCGATGCCGGGAATGCCTGGGAGACAAAGGACCGACAGGTCAGACAGGCAGCATGGGATCGTAAACCCAAAGGAAAGCGGGTGAAATGGGAGAGTCTCGACCTCGGAGCCGGGCGAAAAGGCGAAGTCGGCGTGGGTTGGAACTGCGACTTCGAAACGCTATTCAATCTCCAGAGCCTCAAAGTGCCAGACACGACAGTAGCCACAGATGAACCCGCGCCCAAGGATGTGGAAATGCCAGATGCGCCAGAAACCACCAACTCCAAAGAGAAAAAGGCATCCAAGAAGCTCATCGCCAAACCCCTCACAGACATCACCTACCTCCCCAAAACCGTCTTCACAACCCTCTCAACCAAATCCCCCACATCCCTCCCACCCAACTCCCTCATCACAGTGGGCATCAAGCTCCTCGGACGCGGCACAGTAACAACATGTGCCCGAATATACCGACTCCCCGAACCGCCACAAGCCCCCCTCTCCTCCCAAGTCGAGGTCCCAGCAACGCTATCATCCCAAAGCAAAGCCCCAGGCAGCAAACTGCCCTCAAACCTGCAGGCCCAATGGCTCTCCACAAACCCCAAATCCAAATCCAAATCCAAATCCAAATCCAAGACACTTCCCCAAAACACGACACCCCCAACCCCCGAATCCCGCAAAACAGCCCTAGCCCAACTCCTAGTCTGTCCCCCAAAACAACACCCCGCAACCCCGAACGCCGACTCCCTAAACGGACACCCTCTATGCCCGGACGCAAAAGACCTAATCGGCTTCGTGACAACGGGCGCCTTCAATCTGCGCCACGGCCGCGGCGAGGCCATCGCCGCCCTATCGGCGCAGAGCGCGGCAGACGAGATGAGGCGGCACAAGGACCACGCCGCGGCGCGACTTTGCGTGGTTCGCGATGCGGGACAGGGCGTTGGGTGGTTGGCGAGGTGGGAGATTATCTGAGGAAGGGGCTTTCATTGCGTTTTCTAGTTTTGCCTGATACGAAGGAGATACCTAGGTACTTATCGTGTATTATACTGTAGTCGCCAAAAAGCATAAGGAAAAGAAAAGAAAAGGTGTACGTCTATTCAAGCTTCGGAAAAGAAGGCGAATCACATGAAAGTCGTAACTAGAACTCTGCAATGAATTTCCACCTGAGGCCCCGTTGCCAATATTGAAGTCTCAATCCTTTCGATTCTTCTATCTATGAAGTAGGATGATGAAGCTAGGACGACGCTCGCCGGGCGGCGAACAACAAGGATATTCCAGCTCCATTTTATTCATTGTTCGGTATCCGTACGTAAAGCTAGTCGTACTCCGCAGCATGGTATCGAGTCGAGTATTCTCCACTCCCTATCCTCCCGGTTCCGTAATCCCAAGCCTGATAGCCAAATCAGGCTCCCCTTTATTAGTAATCAATTCACGTGACACCTATACCCGGCCATTTCAAGTCGAGGTAGCTTCACCGTTTGTCTGCGCCACGACCTTGGCTAGCAATTTCTTGCACTCAGCAGCAAGATCCACTTTTTCGACGAGGTTGCCCTCCTTGTCAGGGTGACCATCGGGCAGACCCATGATTTTGACCTTGACCTTACCGGCTTTCAACTCATCCTCTCCAATAATCACGGCAAGAGGGACGCCCGCCGTCTCGGCGGCTTTGAACTGCTGCGGCAGGCGTGGCTTCACCTTTTGTGAAAACTCGGCGCTGATGCCCGCATCCCAAAGCAACCGCGCAATGCTCATACGCTCGGGAAGGAGGCCAGACTTGCCGCCGAAAGCCATAACGAACACATCGCTCCCACGTACGTTCTGCTGCTCTTTTTCGTGGCGTGCTTTTAGTATTGTGAAGATGCGGTCAACACCGAATGATATGCCAATGCAAGGAATCTGTTTCCGCCCGTACATGCCGACTAAGTTATCGTAGCGACCGCCAGCCGCAATACTGCCCACTCTTGTCTCGGCTGAGCGGTCGTTAGGGCTTAACTCAATGACCGCCTCGTAAATCAACCCTGATATGCCATTAGTAATTGTGCGAATTACTCATTGCCAATTGGTCTCCTATTTCATACCTGTGTAGTAATCGAGACCGCGAGCGAGTGCAAGGTCGAAAGACACCTGGTCTGCTATTTGAAACGCGTCAAGGTAGTCATGAAGGAGACCCATCTCTTCTATACCCTTCTTGATCTTCTCGTTTGCGAACATTTTTTCGTCCTTCTTCAGGAGTTCTATGATTTTTGGTATATCGCCGTTGAATTTGGTCCATTCAAGGATCTCGTCGGCAACACTGTCGTCTAGACCCTTTTCGACCATTTCCTTTTTGACTTCTTCGCGACTTAGCTTGTCTAACTTGTCGACTGCGGAACTGATCGATCTTATTTTATCATCAGGCACTCCAGCCACAGCAAACAATCCCTACTTAACTGATTAGAGGAAAATAGCCAGAAAAAAAAAAGCATTGGTGGAAGCGTTAGGAGACAACATACGTCAAGGATTTTACGGTGATTGATCTTAACCGTAACATCTTTTGCTAGACCCAGCGAAGAAAAGACCTCGTGAACAATGCGCAAGATCTCAGCATCAGGTATCATCGTATCGTACTCGCCAGCAATGTCGAAGTCACATTGGTAAAACTCGCGCATTCGACCCCTAGCGATAGCCTGTATAGACAATAGTCAGTCATATGTGGTTCCTCGTTATGTGCCAGGCCTTTTCCCCATGATATCTATGCCCAAGTCGGCCCACTCTCCGTAGCAGCAGACAGAGCAAGCTACATCCGCCGCAATCCCAGAAGCTATTCCAATTCTAGCCTGATCCTAGTCCGGATTGGGTGAGTCGGCTTGGGTAGATAGGGGCGTTTGAGGCGTTCAATGTGGCAGTCGACCAGAGATAGTGGGCTTACGAACAGGCTGATCTCTTCGGTACACTTTAGCAATATGATACCGCTTAATTTGCTGAACATTGTTCATAGCGAGCCATCTCGCAAAAGGAACCTTCCCGACGACGGTAATAAGTTAGCCGACTGCGGCGCTGTACATTAACAGGTTGCGCCCCGTCATGGGAGTATATATCCGTACCGTCAAATCATATCGAAGAGCTAGATCCTCCTATTGCCCTCGTAAGTTAGAAAAGATATCGATTGTCATGGAGGGATAGGATAATGGCAAAAGACATACCCCGCCCTGGTCAGCAAGCTCGTAAATAAGCTTGGAGTCTTCCTAAAGGGACATTCGTGTTTAGTACTACGCCCTGCGCTGTACGCAGTCAATATGGACAGTGACTAACTCCATATTTGCCTGACAGGATAGTCTTGAGTTCGAAGACGGGTGTATCCAAGGCTACACCTCCGTGGCGCGTAAAAGCATCGCTGGCAGCCTTGAAGATGTTGTCTCTAATCTTGATGTCTGCACCGACCCAGTCGCGTGTACCTTTCGGCACCTTGACGGAAGATTTGTCGGTCTTTTCCTTCTCCATTATGGTGCCGTCACTGTAGCAGCGTCGAGCGATGCTACTTGTGAGGAAGCTTTGCGGTCTTGACGGGAATTCGTAAGTACTCGCTACAATGCGGCGGAGGTGAGGCAAGAGTGTCCTTGGTGTTTGCAGCACTGGCAGTCGCATTGATGCGGTCGGTACGTGACTCACTCTACTAGTTTGCCGTCTCGAAATCCGTAGGTATTAGAATTAATTCGGGCCTATGATGCGGGAAAACTGGGCCGTAATCATGGTTAGATGCAAATGAGGGGTCCTCTTTTCAGTGGAATGCAACGAGCGGGGCGAGGGGCATTTTCAAAATCTCTCCTTATATTGGATAATGGAATATCTGCCCTGAAATACGAAAGATATTCCGTACCTGCTGCGGACTTCGTACATTGTGTCACGAGATCACCGATGGACGGACTCGTACTCATGCGCCTACTTCGTACCCAAGCGTCTGGAAATTTTCACTACATTATAGTGTGTATTGAGTGAGGCTGTGTTTCAAGGGAGTGGTGTTGGTGCCTACGGAATAGAAAACGGTCAAATCTTTCAGACGGACATGTCCGGAGAAGGCTCAAAGACGGGCGCCGAATCAGGTCCGGCATGCGGCCTGAAGTGGCGTCCGGAAGCCCACCCATTACTGGGATAAGCGAGTCTTATTCTCTCCTGATGCTCAGCGAGAGGAGTGCAGCCGCCTTTTTTGACCGCGCTATTGCTTGCATCTGATTACGGAATTCTTTCCTATTATAACGCCAGTGTCATCGGGAGGAGCCGTCCTCTCAAGTTGACCATGACCGATACTCATATATCTGAGGGAATGACCCGGTCCTAGAATATCCTATCAAGGCTTGGACTTCACCAATTGCTTCCTGTTATCCGATGACAAGCCGAGACGACGGTGTACTCGAGGGAGATGAGCAGTCCACCTGCCACGAAGCAAACCTCGTACCAGTGGGATGGGTAGCCCTTCAACGGGCAGGCGACAATAAAATAGCAGAAAAGATATCATTACACCCCGATCATTTTTTGTTATGTCCGGCCCTGCACAAGTCAGGCAAACCTTCGATTATCCACAACTCCCATCGCAGGGTCTGTGATAAAGACGAGCTGCTAAATTATTCCGACCATGGAAACCTTTGTAGTCCCTTACAGTCCCATCGCACCTGTAATAAGGAAAGTCACGGATTTATTGCGAGGGATAACTCATGCCTCCGCTTGTTAAGGATAGCCACATATCCTCTGTTTACTCATTACAGGCATCTCTCGGCCAATCTTCAGAGTTCTTAATGGAACGGCGGCATCATACAGCCAGCTAACCTAACATTCATCCTTTGAGATATGTGGACATCCCGCGGCGGCGTGCTGTCGTGATGTAGTTAAGCCCTACTGCAATTTGTGCGCAGCGGGCATTCTGATCAAAATAGCTTGCTGGTGTTGGTCAAGGTTTGAAGGTAAACGGTTTTCTTTCTAATGAAAGGGGCGTGATGGAAGGCTGCAATGGTATAGGCTACTACCCATTCGATTTGACTCTTTTTGCACAAAGTCAGCATATCTACTTATATGAGACAGGCTTTAAACATGCGATCACGATGCATTGAATCAACAAAGCCATCCTGTCGGACTCTGTATAAAGTACTGAACCCACTTCATCACAGCCCCTTGAGTCTCGCATGGAGGCAGCCGAAATTTAATTAACATGAGTGCAAGTCCAAGAAAACAAACAAAATGTACAGAGCAGGATCACCTTGTTAGGCAATGTCAGGACCCTCGACTACAATGATGTCCATCCCCCCATAATAGCTCATCAGATCCATCAATATTAAGTAAACGGCTGCGGCGAGGACTGTAGCAATGTTGTCAATTTCTTCAAAATCACCAAAACCCAAATTGCTTGGCCATTCCTCGATATTGCAGTACAGGTGAATCCTTGTTTTTGTCGAATGGTCATGAATAGATGTGATAGCAGGCTCAGTGCTAATCGTCCAAAGGTCCTTCAATCAATTAGATCAAGGCTCGAATAACAGTAATTATTGTTTGCCGTCGTGAATATACCTTGTAGTCGAACGCGTAGTGAATTTCAGATTTTCCCAAGGAGCTGATGATTTGTGACCTCATTATACCCCGTCACGTCAAATTAAACACGGGTTGATAACTCATGTTCCTCTACTGAGATTACATGGTCAACATTTTGGTATTTCATTCAACGGATGCAGCACGTAATATTTGCCGTGAGAGGTGGACGTACCACGGTTCTCTTGAGACGACGGCTGGGGCCAGTGATTCCAGTTCATCATGGGGCGACGGTGGGAACGAGGCGGTCGCTCAATAGAAGAAGTCTCGTCATTCTCAGCAGTGCTGGCTCGATCGTCCTTGGCAAGAGGAACCGGGATGGGTTGACCGCTCGCGTCGGTGAGTCCTGTCTCGTTGCCTTCGAGCGTAGGCGCAACTGGGGATGTCTGGGTTGGTCGATTGGCTTGGTTTCTGCGAGCTCTCCAAAAGAACAACCAGACGAGACTGATTAAGACAAGAGACACAACGCCAACGATGAGGCCGATCTCCAGGGCAGATGGTTTGTACTTAGTTTCGGTACCACTACCACCTAGGCTGGTCGGGCTGCTTCCTCCATCAAGTGGCGACGCTCCGCTATAGTGCGGAGGTTCCTCAGAGACAGGTGCCATAACGAATAAAAATCGGTATGATCTTTGTTGTCGATGACTGCGGGGTTATATTCCTACGCGAGTGAATTGGTGAACTGTACTGAAGAACAGGTCAAATGGTTCGGGTCGGCCCTTGGCAGTTAGGGTTGTCTGACGGCCAAACGGCGATGGGTATAAGTACTTCCAGATAGTCAGCCCAAATGTCTATCAGGCTGAGTTGACGTTGGTCCCAAGAAGATAAATGACGGGGATTGTGTTGAAACCAATGTCGGGGAGAGCGGGAAGAACAGAAGATGAATTGTGGAGGATACCTGTGCGGCTGTGGACCAAAATCGAATTGTATGAAAAGAAGAGGTTGACGAGACTTGATGAGATCGTGACGTCAAGAAGAGATTGTGGGAAGAGAAAGATTGGTTATACCCATGGATCTCGGTAGACAAGAGAAGAAGTAGGCGCGATGCAATGAACTGAATGGGAAGCATCTTCAAGGAAAGAGGACCTCGAGAGACACTGACATGAGGAAATAACGTCGATGCATGAAGGCAGGTGCCTTGGATACCTTACCTCAGTTAATTTGAAGTCAGAAAGAAGGTACGGTAGGTGTGATTCAAGAATCAACGGCAGATTCAATGTGACTTCCTTTGGTCACCGAAACCAATACGGCGATGGAAGGCACGACCAAAACCGTTGGTCAACAACGAGGTGAGGCAAGTACGAAGTACTTCTTACGGTACTTATCTATGGAAGGTGAGAGGCAAGGTCGGGACGAGATAAATAAATTATCCAAGGCATCGTGAAAAGATAATAATTACTACTACATAAGTATTAATAATAAATTAAAAGACATCCTTTGGTGTCGGCCGAAGAAGTTCTCCCATCACATCACGTACCTCATGATCGGACTCAGACACGTACACGCACGCCGGGATCTCAAAATATGAAGCGGGACAAAATATTGCTTGTGCAACTAATCTCAAAAGCGCGAAGAATTCTTCTTCACACAAATCGGACTCTATTATTTCCTCTCGCTGCTGGTATAGGTCCGATTTACGAGCATATCTAGGATCTGATATCTTGTGCATTTGAATTGCTCAATTTATTCCTAGCATCATCCCGACACAAGCGTGATCTTGCAGCACTTGTCGCTTCGTGAGGTGTAGCAAGTACCACCACGTCCACCGCCTACAAAATTTCAGGGCCTGCAATTAACACATCGTGAAGCACATCATGAAGATTCCTTTCTCTCCAACCGCCACAGTATTTATGGCCCATGGGGGTTCATCTTGAGACTACATGACTGACTCTGTAATAGCTAATTCTTGTGGCTCGTATTATATATAACTGTTCTCTCCGTCCGGTGTCCGGATTATATTGTAATTGCACCAACATCGGCTTGTATCAGTGGAAGCGAACTGGGCCATGCATCACCAAGCGGCCGCTACCCGAGCCTTGGTCGATCCGTTAAATTCGCTGATATGACAGGATCTCAAGAGATGGGGTTGGACCCGGCGATTGCCTTCTGTGCCGCTTTTGATCTGGTTGGGTAGCACGCGTGCGAGGTGAACTTGGATCATTCGCAAACAGTTGTATATCTGTCTCATTACAATTTATAGGCCCCGCATTTGAGATTCGATCCTCTTGTCAGGTTCACGATTATGCCCTCTTGCGTTTCAGTATGGGTATTCTAGAGCCCTGTCCCAGAGGCCCCCAATTCTTGATCCCCAATCGCCACAAATATCCAATATTGCATCATACGCTGACCCATGATGGCGGTGCAGTGGTGAGGCGGTTGAACTATTCCTGCTTTTTAGACCGCCTTCTCATCATACTTAGTTGCGGGCCTAAGTTTTATAATCGACAAACGGATCCGCCGATTCCCCGGGACCATTTGTACAACCTGTTCCGGACGATGTTGGCTTTGTGTCATCTGTCTTCCCACATTTTCCTCCTTCTCCCTTGACTCCCTTCTCCTGAATGCCCTGGACTCGCCCGTCGATCCTTCACGTGCCTCTGAGAGTGCGCGTCAACAATGGTTTCTATATCATGGAACAACCTTTTCTGCCCTTACATTTGTTTTACAGATGCAGTGTCACAATCGTGATACCTGATACAGTGCCCACTTTGGCCACTGCACCAAATTTCCGAAAACAGGCACCTGAGATAAGTAAAGCAAGGTGAGATTTCAGTCATATGAGTGATGAACTAATATACTACCTCTAACAAAGGCAATGCAAGGCCACTGTTCTCAGTTTGGCCTCACGTTATAAAAGCGCATTAGAGCACTGTGAGCATATACTGTGACTTTGACTGGATGCTGCCGAGATGACAATGCCCGTCTTCCACGGCATACCGTTAGGTAACCCAGTTACTTTTCATGGATCCGTACACTACATTGGCGGCTTACTGATGGGTACCTCGCCATTCTGTGTAGGAATCATTGAGAGTTGAGACCTCCTTGCAGACCAAACAGGGCATGCTACGTCACTGAAGAAGGCTATTTACATTGAGACTCATTTCGCAGCTGGCCTCGACCTTCCTCTTCCACAAGAGTTCGTCTTCAGCAAACTACAAACGACCAACTGCCAACGACAACCCTGTAGCATTGCCTTATCACCTGGAAAAGGAGTTTCATGATCCTGAGCCGAGCTGATGGTTGAGACTTGAGTTGACACTGCCAACTTTCAGGGGCGTCGAATCTATACTAATTGATATTCATTCGCACAAACTATACGCCTCCAATATTGACAGCCATTATACCGTAAACTATGTCATTGTCAGTAGCAGTCTGATAGGTCGCGTCATACTATCAGTTCTCAGCCAAGTCCGTCCCGAGAAGCCCAAGGACCTCCTAACAACTAGAACATATCCAACCCATCAGGCACCAATGCCGGCTTTGTAACAGCTTGCTTGCATTAAATTCGACTCCCCATATCAATTTTATCTATCACGATCATCTGCAATCCGTGCACATGGTCTTTACTGACTTTGCTCTAGGTAATTAATCTCCGGTAAGTCGGTGCAAATTTCAGAAGAGAACTGCGATCCACATTTATCGAGCCTGATCAATGCTCAAAAGGAGCTGAGACGAGCACCGGACCGGATCTACGTTCACACCTTTAGATATCAAATCCAAAGCGGCCATACTATGACTCTGATACGAACGCCGACGAGCGGGCACCATGTACGTGAGTTCAATTCTTGCTTCAGTGACTGCAGTTCGGTCTGTAGAAAGTCAGAATCAGGGGCCGGCAACACCCTCTTTCGCACACTGAATCGCTGATAAAGTTAGCGCGGCCTTTACGGAACTGAGCACCTATCACAAGCTCCGAAGAGAGTACGGCAATATTCCAGGCTTGAATATGCGATTCACCTGCTATGCCGCCGCTCGATGATACCCTTCGACTCCTTACCAATACGTTTTGCATAGACTCGCAATCAACTGCGCGGATACTAGGTGTTGATACCTACGCCAGCGGAACTCATTGGCCGGTACAAAATCGCTGCTCAACAAGGTTAAGGAGAGTACTAGTGCAATTGTATCGTGCCCTCAGGTCCCTTTGCAAATAGCAACCCGACTCATATAGTTAGATTTATTAAGCATTACATACTCCTCGTAAGCTGGCCAGATTCTAGAGTCTACATGATCATTCTGGATTCAGACATAAACCCTGCCAATTATCACCCCAATACGTGACAGGATAGCCTCCGTGAACCAGAAACCAATTAATAAATCATGATGTTGTTTAATATGGCAAGTACGGACAGAATGTGACTTTGACCCATCCCATCGGCTCTGGCATTAAAGCATCGATGGTAGCGAATGACCCTATCCTTAGCACAATTAGTTGATGTCGACTCAGTGGTGACCACGTTGCTTACGGCACCGCTGATATATTGCACTGACCTTGTACTTTTGCTTGTGCTTTCTGTCGACAGGTATTATTGTTGCCGCTATTGTTGCCGTTATTGTTCACAGATAGCTACTTTTATTGGCCATCGGCCATTTCAAAGTGACTGAGCATATGAATAGGCCAAACTCGTAACCCGCCAGTTAGACAGCCTCTAATCTCGTTTTTGGCCAGGCGGTCAACCACCTATGGTGTTTGACTTCTGCTTGCTGTCGGAAAAGGCAGTGTTGAATCTTGATGTGTGTTTACCATTGGAACATTCATGTTGATCGGTAACTAGGCTAGCTTTGCTGCGCCTCTAGCTAGAGCGTATAATAACACCAAGAATGGACGTACGCCCAGAATCAGTGGCGGGCTATGATGTAGAATTTTACGAAAATAGTATCTTGGGATATGTTCCGAACAGCGTATGTGAGCGCAACGGCCCCGACGGTAGCGGGGTTACCGGTGCCCCCATCATCGATGGGTGATTGTTGAGTAAACAGAGATGTTGATATTTTCGTAAAGCTGCAGAATTCTAGCGACCGTATATAGAATATCTCTCTCCTACAACGCCGGACTGCCCGCATAGAAGATAATATCTTCTTGACGTTCAAAGGAGTAAAAGCTAGAATGATAGCTTTTAGCATGTGCGTAAGGGACATGCCTGGGGACGTACCCGAGATTATAATGTACAACGCTCATGAGTGTTGATGCCATGAACAATTTTCTGGGGATCTGAAGTCGTAAAGAGCGTTGTTGATGAGGGAAGAGAATATTGGAATTGGTTCTAGATGTCACAGAACAGAAAACAATGCATCGTTAATACTGCAGCTGTAGCAATCATAGCCGATATAGTCATAGAAAAAGTGATGAGAAAGGTGAAAAGAAGAGGAGTAGAGGAGAAAAGGAGAACAAGCACACAAGAGCAGGTTACCAGGCGAGATATAATACCCTAAACTAACAGCAGATGACAATAGCACTTTCTCAGTCTACCAAGTCAACATCGACAAGCTGCTACCGGCAGTCAGGCCCTCATCACCGCCCGCGATTACCGTTTAGTGAGAAGTCTGAATGCCTTCCTTTATTTACTTCTGAGTCTCTCTTGTCCTATGTCAACTTCTGTGTTCTTTATCGGCCAATGGCAGGTACCGATGGGAAGGGAAGTCGTCATGGACGGCATTTGGTGTGCCTATTCAGATAATACATGGGATATCCGCCTTGACTCATTAGGTAGGTACTAGCCAATAAATTCTTTGGTTTTTTAACCAAAAGTCAGTAGGTTCATGTAGGAGGGACATGACATACAGAAAGAAGTTTCCAGTGTACTTCTCTCCGTGTTCGTCGTTTCTCTCTACTGTATGGCGACGTAATTAAGTAACCCTCGGTGAGAAGAGAAATCCTGCTTGGGCATGTCCTAGCTAGGCAGATACAGCAAAAGTAACTTTATGCATAGCCAATCTCAGGACGAGATCGATTCAATGACACGGTCTGACAAGATCAGTTCCTCATGGATATCCAAGAATCCGGGAGAAAGTCGATGTCTAGTTGCGTTGATTAAACATGTCGTGTTGCCTGGATTTCCATAGGAAATGCCAGGATCAATCGTGGCCCCGGTAAGGTGTGTTGAGCCCAGACCATGGGGCCCAGGAATCTTGAGGTTGATCTATGAGCGTTTCTTTATTACCAACTTGTTGGTTGTTGACTGCACCGTTCAGCGCATTGGTGGGACCACAACATGATCATACAGTCTTTTGTTTACCGTTCACACTCCCAACTGTTGTTACCGACGGGCTGGGAATTGTTTTAATCCTCAGGCTCAACGGGGATTTTCATCAGCATGAAAGAACAAAGGAAATAATAACTCTGCTATGGACAGTTGCAGCTGCTGGGCTAGTTGAAGAATCGCTCATCTACATAAAGGCTTTATGATAAAGCCTTTGAAAACGACATAACGTACACGTGCTTCATCATGAGGCCATGTTTTAAGCTCGGGTTTCAAGCGTGGCGTCACCATCCCGATATCTGTATGTGGTGTGAGCATGGATAGAGCACGTGCTGAGGAGACAAAGAAGACCTTGGCATCAGGACGCTCTATGATCCAATTTTCCGACTGGCAGCACCATGCTTTGGTATTTCCAGACAGTCGTCTATCGTTATTGAGGGGAGGTGAATTAATTCTGCTAACGAATTGGTAGGTAACATGGATTTTCCTTCTGCCATCCTTGTCAGCTGATAGAATTGAAGCCTGCCACAAGAAATCAAAACACGACGGTATGGCAGATACTTTTTTTTTTTGGGGGGGGGGGACTTGGTCACGAACAACTTCTTGAAGAAATGTAACGGCCAGGGGATTTGCACAATCACGCGCAACGCAACGGCACAAGGTGCATGGCTTTCATTCTACCCTAGGAATCATGAATATCACCGAGCTTCAGCGCGTACTGCGCATCGCAACACATTGCGTTAATATTCCATACTCACATGATAAGTGCCTGCAAAATACGCCCACAAGTTACGGAATTGGCAGCAACATACCCGAGTGGGAATGTGTTACTGAAGAACTTTCTTTCATGTAGAAGTTTCAGCTTGATTGTGAATACTCAAAGGAACGGCCCGCAGCGTTCGTCCTATTATCGAGTTACGAGTAGGTAGTCACCGGATCCTGGGTGTGAAGCTGTACTGGTTCGAGTTTCGAGCCACCTCCATATCCTCTAAGTCCAGAGTCTCCAATCTATCCGTCAATTCTACCTGAATAAAAATGTCCTAGTGGTCAAGCCAAACTCCCATATAAACCTCGACTATTTGAGGCTTTCACCACATACGAAATATGACCCCGTGTACCAATAAGATGACTCAAATGATAATCCCGGCATCCCAGAACCCGAATACACCGCAGCTAATTCGGAAAGAGATGGTCATGGTCACGGTTTGCCATTATGGTAAATCCGGCGCCGAATTTGTTTGGTGACGCTGTCAAGCAATTACTTCCGCGAAACTTCAATATGCGGTCCTCACTTCAATTACTTATCATTATATATATACTCTTGTTTCTAACCTCCCTTGACTTCTCACTGCATTTCTTCAGCCACGGAACTCGTCCATCTCACTACTGTCTTGGCGGCGCGTAATACTTTACAGACATACACCATGGCTATCGAGGTGCAATTCGCGATGGAAATCCAGTTCTATGTAGGAGGAGTCTCTCTTCCTGATGTCTTTGGATACCTAGTCGCCATGTTTCCAGAATCCATTCTTCTAACATCAGAGAGGAACAATTTCAGGTCATGGTGCATTGTTGATGACATAGCGAAATCCAGCAAGTTAAACCAGACTCAGGCACGACATAATGTTATCCCACCACTCGCTAACTTTATCTTCTCCTTTTGAACAGACTCCTTTCGTATCATCTCTCCAATGTTTAGCTTTGGGTCTCGGAAAGAGTGGAGATCACAGATCAATGCGGTGTACGATATTCTCGAAGCCAACGAATGTCTCCCTGCATCGAATTGGTCAAAGCTGCACGTCAAGTGCAGAGACCTTTCTCTGAAGCAGGTGAAGAAGGTTTCGGCGAGAATCCTACAGTATGGTACTGCCTTCGACGCGCTCGGACAGGCGCCGTGGTACTTAGAAAGAGAACGTACTGCTGATCTAAACTCGATGATCAAAACGAACGAAATGAGCTACGATTCAATATGGAGACAAGTCAGAACCGCAACAGATCTTCATGACGTGGCTGCGTGGATGAATGGAATGGGCGGTGTTATTGCAGACCCGTACCAAATCTGGAATTTTTGGCCCCTGGTTTCGCATCACCAACCGCCCTTCTACGAGGGCCATCGACGAACAAAGTTCGGTAAGTTACGACTTGACCTGGCCTGAATAGCGCAATCCGCACCCGTTCCTCTCAGTTCGAGAAATGCATGATTATCAAAATCTAGACCTTTTCCCAAGGAGAATTTGGACTCACAGCGTAGATGACAAGGTTACTGACATGTTTTTGAACAGTCGAGTACCGCTTTGGAATGAAACACAACAATAAGATAGTCGCTAAGTCATGGATCGACTTCGTCTGCCTCTTCTTTGAATGCTCCCTCGAACAAGACCTCTCAGATTGTACACCCTCTTGTGGCGAAGACGGCACGGACGAATTGCTCTTGTTTGTGCTCTGCTATGCCCGTAAGCAACTTAGAAGGAGGAGGCTGGTCGATCGGGATATCTTCAGACTCAATCACTTTCCTTTCGAGTAATATGAGTCTTACGAAGTAAAGGTGTCATTGGTTCGGGCGACCGACACAGAGAAATTGAGACGGAAAGGCAGTTGAGCTTTGGCTTTGCTTGGTTAACTGGTCAGTGAGCGAAGATTATCTCATACAGCTAATGTTCATCTTGATTCATGAAGTATCATTTATTTCGATGT
Organism: Xylaria nigripes; assembly: GCA_022984845.1. Classification (NCBI taxonomy): domain Eukaryota; kingdom Fungi; phylum Ascomycota; class Sordariomycetes; order Xylariales; family Xylariaceae; genus Xylaria; species Xylaria nigripes. The sequence goes on along the minus strand of JAJJKC010000026.1, from coordinate 385,541 downwards.
TGATCTATATGTAGCTTCATTTGTCTCCGCCCCCCCTCCTCCCCTCCCCATTTCATTCGCTCTCTACTTTGACGAGACAAAGCCTTTAGGTATACTCCTGTCTAAGTCTAACCCCTAACCTTATATGCTCGACCATTAGACCTCATAAGCAAACCTGGCAAATTCCGCAAAGAGTAACAATCAGTATTCATACCGATCACAGCGCCGCAATTCCCACCACACTAGAGTGGACAAACACCAAAGGGCCGCATTGGACTCTGAGATAAGCTCCAGAGAGATAGACAAAGCAGATCTCAAATCCGGTCCGGTATGGTGGCTATGCTATGGTAGGTATCCCCCTCCCCTCTTCCTCCCATAGCACTTACACTCACGCCCAAACAGTGAGCAAGCACCTCGTATTCGTAAGACGCAAGTTGAAAGTCAACCCAACCCAAGGTATGTATCAATACAATCAAAAATCATATATCACATGTCGCTCTCCAATTCCATCAGAAGCATCCTGTCATGGACCTAGTCTTATTGGAGGTATCATGTATGGCACGCATCGATCTCTTCCTCCCTCGTCAACCATACCTAAAGACTACAGGCTATTACAGCCCAGCTCAACAACACCCCTTAGCATTCTCCTCGGTAGCAATCAACACACACGGGCAAACCATAACATCAGGTAGGTACTTAGACAAAGCACCTCTGAAATCCGAAATGCCTGTACCAAATCTCCCAAATCCACAAACTAGATTCATCAATCCATACACACAAGCAAGCACGATCGTCACACGAATCACAAAACGCAACAAAAGCACATATCCATATTCAAGGCAATAAATATTAAGACATAATATCCCCATTGCACCTACACCTACTCCTACTATGTAATAACACGATATCCGACCCATGATAGTAAATACAGCGCGTCATGCTCCTGCTATTTACTTCCTATCCGAATCTATGCTGTAGTGTGAATGAACCAAACCCAGACCCATGTTCAATTATGCTATATCATCAAATGAGCCCCATAGACGCCCCTGTCGATGCTCTTTAGGATCCCTATACCGATCCCCTATAGATGTCATGGACTTATTCTGAAAGGTATAATGGGCCGGATAAGCCCTCGCGGATTCATTGACCGCACTACTAGATGCAATCGAAAGCGGCACAAAAGTTGAGAGCGGTTTCCGTCTCGGCATCTCCCGCGACAGCGTGGCGGAGCCGCTAGCTCTTATACTGTCACCACCGGGAGGATCGCGCGCGATGCCCTTGCCCTTGTCTTCCCGGGCGCCACTTACAGGCCCCTGAGTCACCGCGGGACTCTCGGGGATGTGTGTGTTCGCTCCACTATTTGCCCGCAGAAACATCGCGGGTCGGAGTGAATTCCATTGCTCGCCCGTGGTCTTCGACTCGTCCGAAATCATGAAAACAAGTGCGGCGAGAAGGCCTGCGAGGACGACGAAGGTCAAGAAAGCGGCACCTACCCGGTCCCCCGTGTGGATAGTGTCCCCACGCCATGCGACAGGATCTACGCTCCCAATATCGCTGCTACCAGCACCTGGATCGCCTTCACTGGTCCCGCCAGTATCATTCGTGACGGGTTGCTTGGCTTGCTCGATCATGTTGGCGAGAACGACTTCCATGACCGCCATCTGCTGCCCAACCCCCGTTGTTCCATCCCACTGGCCGCTGTTGTTGGCCCATTTCAGCCCGCACATGCGTCCATTGTTGCCCCCAGTACACTGTTTGACAGCTGCCGTGGCTGAATTTTGCAATAGCTTCTTGATGCGATCGAAGGTCCAGGGTGCCCATTTCGTGGTCGCCGCCATCCATCGGCTCAGATACGCCTTGAACGATTGTTGGTCCACGTCGCAGAGATTGACCGATTCACAAGCAACCTCGATCATGACTTTGTCGTCGACGTCATCCCCAAAGAAGAAAATTAACTCGGTGCTATTCAGGAGTCCATCTACCCGCTCATGCCACAGAGCAACATCGTTCGATTTTCCCGCCTTTTCCGAATATTCAACCATAGCAGCCGCCCCGAGCAGGAATGCGCCAACATTATAAGAGAACTCGTAGGGTGTAATTTCAGTGCACTCAGTCTGAATACTGGCGCCGTCGTAAACTCTATACGTTTTGTCCATAAATCCGACATGAACCATCCAATCCCACGTCTTGACTGCCCAATCTGCATAGGTACTATTCCCGGTGTAAAGGGCAAGCCGCGCGCCGATGTTGAAGAAGCATGCCTGTGATATGGAATTCTTGTAATCGTAGCCATTATTCCAGGTAAATATTTGCCAGCGCAGTCCGCCCTTACAATATTTCGTATCCCACCGTGCTGCTTGCGTGTTAAAAACGGCTTGGGCCAGGGCGAGCCATTGTGGTTCATCGTGGTCAGGATTCTGAAAATTGTACTCGGCCGCCGACATGGCTGCCATCCCCCAGAAACCCTGGTCGTCATTGCCCTCGGTCAGCGTCTGATTTGGCGGCATGAAATCGTTATACGGCCCGACCTGGTGGAGCATCCCTTGCTGAGTAATGTTATTATAAGTCGTATCGCCTGTGTAGTACCAGTAATCAACGAGAGCGCCCATTAAAGCACCGGCTTCCCACCCTGTCAGGAATGAGTAGTCAGTAACGCACCCTATTTCAACTACTGGCAAATGCATGACTCACAGTAGTAAGGTGGCGGCAGAAGCCCAGGTGTCTGCCCAGGTTGATCACCATTATACATCGACATTAAATCCGCCGCCAGCTGTTTTGCAACGCTTTTGATTGAATCTGCGAATGTTGCGCGCTGTTAAATACACAATTGTCTATCTGCTACCGAATGCATGTCTACTAACCGGTTGATCCGACATTCAAATCATAGCCAAGAATTATATCGCTAGCAAACAGCAGCGACACTCCGGTGGCCAAAGCTTTGCGTGGAAATTTCAACATGGCTGACAGAGGATCTCGATGTGATGTCTGAAATTATGAGAGTATTAGGCTGCGAAAAAGTTGAGGAGTGGATCAGAACTATCGCCTACCGGCAAATAGCGACAACTCTCATGACCTGAGTTAATTCGTTCGAAAGTGGAATTTTAGTTGGGGTCCGCTGCTTCCCCCATAATGATCCCAGGAAAGCGGGAGGGACGATCTGGTGTACTCGGGCTGCCCTGTCGAGAAAAGTCTCGTGCGCGAGAAGGTAGGTGCTGCGACCAATATTGGCTGCATATAGCGGCAGAGAGAAGGTTTAGTCCTCCCTCCTCCAAAGTCACAAGAGGTCCCGGACGACTGGAAGGACCTACAAAGACTGGGCCTGGCAGATAAGTTGAACCGGGATGGAAACACGGCCAGTTGCTTAAATGAGCAAGAAGCGACTATCTAGAACAATCTTTTGGGTCAGAAATAGAACTGAGATCTTTGTTTTAGATTTGTGCTGGTTTGACGTACCTTTACGAGAACAAGCGTAAGCTGCACAAAGTAGCATTCCAATGGAACCCCTCATCCAGAGCACACTTCGAACACAAAAATCCAGTCAGCTGGAGCTGACGCGCGTGGTGATTCGGCAGAATTATAAAGTGGCTAATACAGCAAGCAGTTCAATTTCCAGGTGAGCAATATAAGGAAGGCTAAGATAGCTACCTTATACCTAGGCGACAACAATGCGCCCTTTTCATCAGCAAGCGAATACAAGTGCAGGCAGCCAGTTCTTTGTCAAATATCAAAGCTTAGCTTGAATATTACGGCGCACAGTTTGTCCGAAGCGTTGATGGACAGACAGTATTCACGAGCCGCGCGAAACTTTGAGACCAATGCGGCAGTCTTGGCCAACCTTAAGTACCAGGTAGCATTGGCATCAACCAAGCTGTTCCCGAGGGAGAACACATGACCGGATCCGTCATGTTTGTAGGAATCCCGGTGCGATCGTTTCATCCGCATAAAAATCCGAAAAATCTCATCGTTTGAAGCTGTCCTATGTCTCTATCCCGGCAGGTCTTGACTGATTTTCAGCGCGATACAAACGGGGGCTTTATATCGCGCATAGCCGCCTTTCGATTTCGTTTATCTTGCGTGAGTTTGCTGGATGCACAATGCCTTGCATTGGAGATCAAGCAGTGTAACGGCCGGTGAATAGAGTGGCCGGTGTCCGAGACTCGTATTTCTTTGTCTTTGCCCGTTCCCTTTTCACCCCGGTTTGAGATTGCTCTACACATACTAAAACAACTGAAACATCTTCAGAGTGTTGGCCGACATTTTGTATGGGAGTGTAGATGACAGTGGGCTCAGGCTATACGATAACCATTTTACGGATGCGTAATTTGGCTGTCAATTCGTGATGTATCCCTATCAATGAATAGCTCGAGGCAATGAGTTGCAGGATGCCTCGCTCTGCGACGGGCTTTCAAGGACATGGTTTTCTACTTTAACTGCTACAGACTCCGTCTGTGAGTGACCGTGAGTGTCCATGAGTGAGAGCACATATACTTATCTATTTGATACACTAAAAATGCCTATTATGGTATCACCAGTTCTGCATAAGCCGGCGGATGAAATGGGAGTTGCCCCAACTTGGCCTCCGTTCCCTGGTTTGTGGAAAACATTATTTGAGGTCAACGTCATCAGCATAGGCTCGTCAGAACCATATGATATGGTAAAGCAGAGGTATATGATATACAGGTTTTACGTATTAATGAATGATGTCTTGTTAGAGAAACAAGAGAAGAAAGATGAAGACCATCACAAGATTCCGAAGTTAATCACCAGAGGCTCTCTCCCTTATCTGCTCACCTTATCTGATTGATGCCACATTTTGATACACCCCACAATATGAATATGTGGCTTATCATACGGGCATCTACATAGTACGTACGGATCCGTACTTGGGACTCTACCTAGGTACCTACCTACACTACCTAGGTACCTAGGTAGGTAGGTACAGGTACCTATGTACTACCGTAATTAGTAAGGTAGGTACATCACTCCTATCATCACAAAAAAAGCAAGGCACAGCCACATCAGGTGCGTAATCGTGAATAATCCGATAACGGCTGCCTACCTAACGTTACTAGTTACAGGTCACTCCTAGGTACCTACTGCACCAAGGTAGTACCTGATCAGCGCTGTGTACACTTCAGGCTGTAACTGCTAGACTCCATACATACATTTCACAGTCAATGACAAAGCTGAAGTCCCTGATAAAGAACATTAGGTACCTGATCTGTAGGGAAGGTAGGCGGCTAGATACCAGTAGGTAGGTAAGTACCTAGTGAGTTGCTCGCGTGAGCTGACAAGGTGTGGACCCCTTGAAGAAGGACCACACCAGTCGCTACCGCTCACTACCTAATCTACCTACCTAAGGCACTACGGACGTACCTACAAGTACCTAACCTACCTACCTACCTACCTATACGAATTCACTAGCACACGCAGTAGGTACCTAGCCTAGTACCTAGGCAGGTAGGTACTAGGAGGCACAAGGTTAAGGCAAGTAGTAAGTAAGTCACGTAAGGTTGTTTCGTCAACGACAATCTGCCTACCTTCATCCGCTGGCCGACCTACCATTCTGTACTTACCTCGCCAGCCTTCACTACCTACTACTACTTCTTACTAGCCACCTACAATTTGTATTCATTCCTGTCTGCATTCCAACCATCTGCCACGCTCTTAATCCTGCTTTTTTCATCAACGTTATAGCTCAGGTCATTCATCTCGACTGAGCATATCCAGTTTGCACCCACCAGATACTTACCTACGTTTCCGATCAGCCGCATTACCCGGAAGTCACCATGTCGGGTCAAGACGCACCGTACGATCCTTACATCCCCAGCGGCCAGTCCGGTGCCTCTCAACAAGGCAACTCCAGGACTCAGGCGCTGCAAGCTGTGAGTTTTTTTTTTCATACTGAGTCCATCCGTTCCGAATTTCCCGGGCCTTACCGCCGCGACACGACACCACGACGAGTCGGATTAGCGACTGCACTGAGCGAGACCGACCAAAACAGCCCGAAGTGAAGAAGGAAAACAGGAAAAAGGAGGCGACTTGCAAATCATATTCATTCATCTAGAATGCGACGGGCAAAAATCAAAATGCAAACCGAAATGCCATGTTCCTGGATTTGATCAAGGTTACTTCTGGTCGCATTTGCGTACCATACCGGTCCCACATACATTTCACGACTATTCCAACACAACCAATCCCGCGCCCATGAGATAGTCAATGGCAGCCTCTCTCATATGAGTATACCAAGGAGAATTGGCCGAGCGATATATTTCGATAGGGATCTGGCAGCTGCTGACTTGATGATGTATAGCAAATTGATGACACGGTTGGTGTGATGCGCGAGAACATCAACAAGGTTTCCCAGCGTGGCGAACGTCTCGATGCGCTTCAAGACAAGACCGACAATCTCGCCGTATCAGCTCAGGGTTTTCGTCGAGGCGCCAACCGAGTGCGCAAGCAGATGTGGTGGAAGGACATGAAGATGCGGATGTGCATAATTATCGGCATCATTATCCTTCTCGTTATCATCATTGTTCCCTCCGGTAAGATATCATTCATCAACAGCCCCCCCCCTCCCCCCCCCCTTGGGGCGACTGCAGTTCTGACAGTGGCATGTCTATAGTCATTTTCAGCTCAAAATAAGTGGACGTTGGGGAAAGTTACCGTACCCTGTTGGGTATAATACCTAGAGTAGCTGGTTCTGCCAGTTTGTTTTTGAGAGCTATGATGATGAATTGAATCCGATGGGCTAGGCCTGGCCATTAGCCAAGCACCACAGCAGGGGAGTTTAGTCATTTGGTTTCAACCGGTTCTTCAGCCTTCGTGGGAGCGAGGGACTCTTATTGGCGTGGTTCAAGTGCCAATGGAAGGGCCCATAAGGAGGACTAACTTGTATGTACGACTGCCTGGCGTTTTTCTCGACGACTATTAATTGAGATACCTCACGACCTTCAAAGTTATTTGCTGTCCTTCTTTAGAGATGCGCGTATATAGCAGCAGATGTTTTCACCTAATGATGTTTTTGCACACCCCATTGCAGGCTGCTTTCGTGGTTCTTGCTTGTCTAAGTTTATGTGAAGTGCAGAGTTTTAAGAGCATAACAATCAAAGCGTGAAGATAGAAGGTAGCAGTGACTACCTATGATTGGAAGACACCTGAATATATAGTCACGATCGTGTTTTATTTTGAGGGGTTTCGGACTGCAACTTGACACTTCACATCTTTGGTTGGTATAGGTAGGTAGGTACCTAGGTAGTTGACGGAGCTTATGTAACAAGGACTAACCCTTGATAAAAGCAGTATGATCTCGTTACCACCTACCTACGTATATTATGCGTTGTGATGGCTCGTCCTTGAAGTCACATGGCAATGCAGCATCCGTTCCTTCAGTCCGTGAGCTTCCACAAGTGTAACGTTATTGGAAAGTAACAAGACGCGGATGAATTCTCCCTACCTACGGCCGACAAGAGCAACACCAGCATCGGCATGGCCGGCATGGCCGATGGGTTATACACTGGTAAAAATGTCTGACCGTACCAAGAACAACAAGGCACTGAAAGTCAAAGGAAATGTGAGTTGGAGCGATACCTAGTATAATCTGTCCTTCAGACACTTCAATAAGTGTGGGTCTATGGACCAATTGGATCTACCAATCAGAGCACTTCATTTCGCACTTACAGGGGTATTTAGCAGGGTCAATGTTCCCTACGGACAGATTACATTATGTACAACACCGATCGAACTTTTTTCAAACAGCCGGTTGAACGAGCGATTATTGAACGGCGAGTCTTACATCCGTAGACGTTGGTGGTAGTGTGCAAAAGTTTAGCCTTCAAGCTAAAAGCTTACACCAAATTGTGACACGGTTAGGTCGAGGCAAAATCACTACGGGGGAGAGGAGGGAGAGAGAGAGAGAGAAGGGGAGAGAGAGGGGGGGGGGGGGGGGGGGCGCAGTCGTTCGTCTGGGTATTCTTTTTCGCTCTGCGATTGGCTTATTTGTTTGGAGCCTTGACCATCAAATCATGAGATTTTTTAGAAGTCTCGACGAGTCCAGGAGAAATAGTCAGCTTCGTTTATATGCATAGCGATCGCTGCCCAAGTTCGCCCTGTCAATGTGCTGTCAACATACCCAATTAGTAATGACAACCCTCCCGATCTCAACGCAGGAGAGTCGTATTCTCGGTTAATATGAACGAGGCACGCGGCGCGTAGAGGGGAGCCGAAGAAACGGCGAAGGTGATGGTACAGGTAAAGATGGGAAAGTTGAAAGGGAACTGATTACTACTTACATACGGACATACGTGGTATCAAAACTTCCAAGTTCCATTAATAATAAGCCGTGTACGTCCGTAACTAGGCATGTATCCGTAACTACCTACGGACTAATACCTACTTCGGAATACCTACATAAGTACTCAGGTGTGTTAACCATCCGCTCGTCCTAACATCTTGCTTGGCCAACCCACCCACTTAGACAACAAATCGAATCGATGCGCCATACCATCAACTACCAGCCGGTGGGGCAACCGAGGAATAAGCTGGCCGAGCATGAGGTTTTTGGATGTCTTGTAACCTCGCTATAACGATGCGCTGGCGTCATGGCCTGATCGAGACTTATAAATACGTACCTCATTATTAAACAAGCGAATACATGTGCATATTTAGTCAAATGAAACCGCGTGTGACAGCAAGTTAAAAAAAAAACCCTCATACAAGAGGTGAAAGAAACCACTCATACAGCAGAAAAAGCCCTCGTAGTAGTATTCCGTACAAGCCAGGGAGGATGTACATTGTACGGGAAAATATACCCCTCATATAACAAGACAAGTCAGTTCCTTGGCCTTGACTTGATGACGGGACGAGCTGTAACACCTACTGGAAAAGCAGATAGGTAGGTAAAGGTAAATATCCCTACGCTGTTGTAATCGGTGAGGTGAGGTGGGTAGCGTAGGGAGGTAGTCAGGTAGTCAGGTAGGTAGTTTAAGAGGTAGTTACTAGTAGGTAGCAGGAGTCAATTCATATGGTCTACCTACCCTGAAGCTTGAACACGACACATCATCGTTAGGTATTACGTAGATATTTGTGCATATTCAACATGGCTACGGGACCCCGTACGGACGTACGAAGTACAGACTGTGAGTACGGGTCTGTAAGTAGAAACAGGTTGCTGGCGGCAGTTAGGTACGGAATACCCGTTAACCTTTCTATTAGCATTCCGGCCTAAGGCATCACTCCCAAAATGTCCCGCCGTAAGTATGCAAAAAATTTTAGTCATACCCAAATGCAGCTGTTGGTGTCTTCCTTGGCCCACAGGCGCACTAAGCAGGGAGTGGTGGGCGGCTGGCAGGTTCTGATCGGTATATCGTGTATTTGGATGGAGATACGCACGGCTCTGTAGCGGCCTTTCTTGCGGGGTTGCACTGTGCGAACGGCCTCCTACGACCACGGAACTACCTCCCCACCCACCCACCCCTACCAGTAAGAGAGCCCTGCAGAATAAATACTACCTAGGTACGTCCGTACGCGTTGGAATAAGTTAACTAATAACTCGCAGCAGCTGCGATTCTCGGCGCAGTCCCTTTGACTTGGACTTTGACCTGACACCTCCAAAAGGCATCCTCACTTTAAAGCTTCTTTTCACTGCCACCTCGCACCAATTGGCTCCTCTTCCGTGACTCCTACGAGGTGGGCAGATGTTTCACGTTATTCCTACTAATTATCGCAGGTAATCTATCATTACTTCTTCTATTGGCTTTATATTCCGCTCACTAACTGTGGGAGTACATTGCAGGTTGCCAGGAACCCCCCTTCGTCCTCCTTCTCTTCCGCCCTTATTGTTGGAAGCTTCACTTAGATTTGACGAGACCAGCGCCTGGCTCGCCAGCATCGGGCCTGCCTTGTGATCCTCACGTTCCAAGGTTTCCTCAGCCATAGATAGACCAGTATACTCCGGCTTTAGCCCAACTATCTCTTACCCGGTCCTTCAACCACCAAGCACCACCTGTTCACGCCGCCGCTTACCTCTCTGTATATCATGCTTTGTATGCGAGCTGTCCGAGTGGCCTTTAGAGCCGGAGCTCGTCGCGCCTCTCCTCGAGTGAACCGTCTTGGTCGCTCGGCAGCCATCGCTACCCGTCGTGCTGCCTACTCAACACAGTCAAACGGCGTTGACTCAGCTACGCGCGCTGCCGTCATCCAGGTATTGAACAACGTTGGCTCTAAGCGAGAGGTTCAACAATACCTCTCACATTTCTCGTCCGTTTCATCCCAGCAGTTTGCCGTCATTAAGGTCGGAGGCGCCATCTTGACTGATTATCTGGACGAGCTGTGTTCGTCGCTTTCGTTCCTGTACCATGTTGGGCTCTTTCCCATCATCGTTCACGGTGCCGGCCCTCAGCTCAACAAGCTGTTGGAGGAGGCTGGTGTAGAGCCCGAATTCGAAGAAGGTATTCGTGTGACGGATGGAAAGACACTGGGTATCGCAAGACGACTGTTCCTTGCGGAAAATTTGAAGTTGGTTCAGCGGTTAGAGCAGATGGGTGTGCGTGCTCGTCCCATCACGTCCAGCGTTTTCACCGCGGACTATTTGAATAAGGACAAATGGAAGTTCGTCGGCAAAATCACGGACGTCAACGAGGACCCCATCCAGACTGCCATCCAGAATGGCTACCTCCCGATCCTCACTTCTATGGCTGAAACCTCCGAGGGTCAGGTCCTGAACGTCAATGCTGACGTGGCCGCTGGCGAGCTTGCTCGTAAGCTCGAGCCCCTCAAGGTTGTCTACCTAAGTGAGAAGGGTGGTCTTTTTGATGGCGATACCCAGAAGATATCCGCCATCAACCTAGATGAAGAGTATGAGCACATTATGTCTCAGCCCTGGTGCAAGTTTGGCACTCGCCTCAAGATTAAGGAGATTAAGGAGTTATTAAACAACCTACCTCGCTCTTCAAGCGTAGCCATTATACATCCGGCCGACCTTCAGAAGGAGTTGTTCACGGATTCGGGAGCTGGTACCCTCATTCGCAGGGGAGACAAGCTGATGACCGTATCCAGTGTCTCTGAATTCATGGATATCAGCAAGGTTAAGGAGGTCCTTGTTCGGGATCGTGAAGTAAGAGACGCCAGGGCCACAGTCGACCGGTATATAGATTTCCTGAAAGAGCGCAAGTTTAAAGCTTTCTTTGACGAGCCCATGAAGGCTCTTGCAGTCGTTCTCGAGCCGTCCGCCGAAGAGCCCCATGCCAGCCTTGCCACTCTAACGATAACAAAATCTGGCTGGCTGACCAATGTTGCTGATAATCTATTTGCGGCAATCCAGAAAGAGTATCCTAGCTTGGTTTGGACAGTAAAATCTGACGATGAAAACCTCACCTGGTTCTTTGACAAAGCGGCTGGCAGTCTTGTTAGGGGCAACGATGTCATGTTCTGGTATGGCATTGAGCCGGGTGAGCAACTAAACAAGCTCATGAAGGAATTCACTCTGCACGGGCGGGCCATGCTTGGTGACTCCAACCTCGAGTCGCGGTTGCACAAAGCCGCCCAGATCGCCTCCCAGAATCTGAAGTCGCACTTTGCCTCCAGCTCAGCAGCGAACCAGGTCAGAGGTTTCTCAAGCCTGGCCCGTCGCCCGCTGATGGGAGCTATCCCGACTCGAGCTTTCCCTAGTGGTGTCTCCAGGGGCTACGCAACTACCACAAATCCCAACCCTCCGTATGGAAAGAAGCATGCTTCTAACAGCCAGCCCTCGCGTGTGGCCCTGATTGGAGCTCGAGGCTATACTGGACAGGCTCTCATTAATCTCATCAACACCCACCCCCATTTTCAGCTATGCAACGTCTCGTCCCGAGAATTAGAAGGACAGAAATTACAAGGCTACAGCAAGAAGGAGATCACATACGAGAGCCTTTCTCCTGATGATGTGGGCGAAATGGAGAAGAAGGGACAGATTGATGTCTGGGTCATGGCACTTCCCAACGGTGTCTGCAAGCCTTATGTTGATGCCATCAACAGTGCGAAGGAGACAGCGCCGCGGGAAGACAGCAGTTTGATCATTGATCTGTCAGCCGATTATCGATTTGACAAGTCGTGGACATACGGTCTCCCCGAATTGGTGAAGCGATCGACTATTTCCCAGGCTACTCTGATTTCCAACCCTGGATGCTATGCTACCGCGGCGCAACTAGGCATTGCTCCCATGGTCGAGCATCTAGGCGGAGACCCTACGGTATTTGGAGTTTCCGGCTACTCAGGTGCTGGAACCAAGCCGTCTCCCAAGAACAATGTTGAAAATCTGGCCAACAACCTTATCGCATACAGCCTTACAGATCACATCCACGAGAAAGAGATGAGTACCCAGCTTGGTATTACGGCGGGGTTCATTCCCCATGTTGCATCATGGTTCCAGGGCATACATCACACCATCAACCTACCCCTTAACAAGACCATGACCTCTCGAGACATTCGCCAAATCTACCAGGATAGATACGCTGGCGAGAAGCTAGTCAAGGTCGTTGGCGAAGCGCCTCTGGTCAAAGCGATCAGCGGCAAGCACGGCGTAGAGATTGGTGGGTTCGCGGTTCACAGCTCCGGGAAACGAGTTGTAATATGTGCAACGATCGACAACTTGTTGAAGGGAGCCGCAACGCAATGCCTACGTATGTATCTTCCCAGTCTCTTATTGCTGCTTGAACCCGACTAACCAATACATTAGAAAACATGAACTTGGCTCGCGGTTACGCCGAGTATGAGGGTATTCCATCAATGGACTAAAACGAAATAATGGCATTGCCTTTTCTCCGCGTATTTCCCGGATGAGGAGTTTCGGGTACTTTTTATGGATGGATTGTTTGAACATGGCCAATGTTGTTTTGTCTTTTGTATCAGTGTGTCTCTTTTCAAGCATTGCTCAATTAGTGTATATACCTCCCAGGCTCTGCTTTTGGCTTATTAGAGTGCATGGTGTTCAAGGCAAAGTATCATAAAAATCCGACGACGTAGCAGAAAAGAACTTCACGATTGCATCCTCCAATGTGTCTTCTTTCTTAACCTCACTTGACTTACACTATACTAGGGCTTTGATCTACACATATGATTGACGCCAGCCGCATTGTTGATATACCAGGTCCTGCCTACGTTATCTGCAAGCAGATCGGGACCTTAATTTAGAAGCACATACGGATGCAGGTCCCGCGGCAGTACGGAATATGTAGGTACGAAAGTATATCATGTGCATTACGTAAGTACTTATCTAATAGGGAGAGTTCAATATCCGATATCGGATGGCGGGGCGCAAGTGAGTCTGCCTACGCTATCTACACTAAACAGCGGGGTGCATCTTTACTGCCGACCTAGAATATACTACCGGTACCTACCCATTTATCGACGAGGAGGAGATTGGAGGAAATACCGGTACATACCTGGTCTGTTGCCGGCACTGAGCGATTTCAACCTTTCATACAAACCCATTTCCCCGTAGTCTAGCGAGGTTTATAATATTAGAGCCGAAGTCTATCCGTCGCCGCCGCCGTGTTCCCCCTCGATCATGGCCTCTCAATTCCCTACCAAGAAGTGCGGTATGAGCTACTTTCTTATTATGTAAAGCTTAATTATACCTCCTCTCACTCTCACTGACGTCCTTTTGCTCAGGTGTCCTGGGATGCACGGGTTCGGTCGGACAGCGCTTTATTCTGCTGCTGTCGCAGCACCCGCACTTCGTGCTCCACGCCGTTGGCGCCTCGTCTAGGTCGGCCGGGAAAAAATACAAGGATGCGGTGCGGTGGAAGCAGGCGTCGCCCATGGGCGCTGTCGGCGAGCTCGTCGTTCGCGAGTGCAAGGCTAGCGAGTTCGCGGATTGCGATATCGTCTTCAGCGGACTTGACGCAGACGTTGCTGGCGAGATAGGTGCGTGTTAGGTAGTGCCCCTGCTCGAATCTGACACGATTTGACTGATCTTTTTTTTTTTCGTGGCGTGCTAGAAATGGAGTTCCTCAAGGCCAATCTAGCCGTCTTCTCCAACGCAAAGAACTACCGCCGCGACCCGCTCGTGCCCCTCGTTGTGCCGACCGTCAACCTCCCCCACCTCAACCTCATCCCGCACCAGCGGAAACAATACGGTCTGCAGAAGGGCTTTTTGGTCTGCAACTCGAACTGTGCCGTCATCGGCCTCGTGATCCCCTTCGCGGCGCTCCAGGCACGCTTCGGCCCCGTCGACAGGGTCAGCGTCGTGACGATGCAGGCCGTCTCGGGCGCGGGCTACCCGGGCGTCAGTAGCATGGACATCATGGACAATGTTGTGCCCTTCATCAGCGGCGAGGAGGACAAGCTGGAGACGGAGGCGCGCAAGATCCTCGGTGCCATCAACGGCGACGCCACCGCCTTCGTCGAACAAGACGAGCTCCGCGTCTCCGCGTCCTGCAATCGCGTCCCGGTCCTCGACGGCCACACCGCCTGCGTCTCGCTGCGCTTCAAGAACAGGCCCCCGCCTAAGGCGGAGGACGTCAAGGCTGCGATGAGGGAGTACGTTAGCGAGGCGCAGACGCTGGGCTGTCCTAGTGCGCCGCAGCCTAGTATTATGGTTTTTGACGAGCCGGATCGTCCGCAGCCTCGACTCGATCGCGACTTGAGCCGTGGGTACACGGTTAGTGTTGGGCGTGTTAGGGAGGATGAGAGCGGGATTTTTGATATCAAATTTGTGGCGCTGAGCCATAATAGTGAGTTCTCCCTCCTCCGCCGCCCCCCCTCCCTCCCCCCCCTCTTTTCTTTTTCATGTTATCTTGTTTTCAATTTGGAGTTTGGGGATGTTTACTGATGTGATGATTTCGTGTAGCTGTTATTGGGGCTGCGGGCTCTTCGATACTCAATGCTGAAGCGGCGGTGCTGAAGGGCTTTATTTAAAAAAAGAATTTTGGAGGGAGGGGAGGGGGGTGGTCAGTCAATGTCTGGCTTAAATGGATCAATATAGATAAATAAATATATAAATATATAAAGTAAATAAATATAGAGTCTGCTTAATGGACATATGCATTGCTGCGTTGGTGTTCGTCTGTCTGTCTGTCTGTCTTTGATGAGGGAGCTTGTTGAGTATGAATCTACGTGGATATGCTGTGTTAAGTCGTGGATAGAATGTTTCTGATGCGTGGTAGTTACAGTGACGAGATGTGCTTTCTATATTTGATGAAACGAAGCCATCGTGATTGACGCAGACATGAGGATCTAGGCGTCGTGTAGCGAGCGAGTGAATGTAGTTAGAGCATACATACTTATCTATCTCAACAAACGATATACACTACATGCTTCTTACAGACAGACATACGGGATACCAGTGAAGACGTCAGGTGTGAACAATTACTCTACCTAATTCATCTACCTAGATTATGCCACCCACCTACCTAGGTGTGGGTGAGAGCGCATCCGGCCTACAGGTACGGAGCCGAATAAGTGATTTAAGAGGCCAGCGGGAGCAGCTCGTTCCATCCCGTCTCTGCGCTGCGTTGTGTTGTCCTTAGAAAGTGGGAATACGTACTCGCAAGTAGGTATGCGGATGCCATTCCCGTACTGTGTGTGCATGTGTCCTGTTCCCGTTTCAATGGCCATCTATCTATTCTTTTATCACCATCTATCTATATAAAAATGAAACATGTACATGTGCTTTCTTCTTCCGCTGAGTTGTTCTTGCTGAAGTGGTCGTGCCCGATTCAGCGTTCAGCGCTGGCGGGTCGGGTCGGGACGCGTTTTCCGGCTCGGCTCGCGGCGGTGAGGTGAAGTGAGGTGTGGTGAGGTGAGGTGAGGTGGCGGAGGTTTTGGCGGAGATTGTGGAGGTGCCGCTATCCGATTACATTACATTACATTACATTACATGAACAAGTTTCGTTTTTGTCTGGTCACAGGGTGTGATTGTGAGTTTGTTTCCTTTTGTTCTGAGGCGGAGATGTTGGGTTTGTTTCCTGTTGCGGACTACCTACCTAGGTACTATGTATGTAGGTAGGATGTTGTTGTTTGGTTCAATGCCGCTTACATGACAATCATGAATATCAATCAGTTAGAGAGCCTTTCTTGTTGACGAGTGGTGAATTCGTAGTTTGTAATTGTCAGAATAGAAAGGGTTGTTGCCGAGGATTATGTCTTGTGCACACATGCTCACAACCCGCACAACAACCAAAACACACTCTCTCTTCTCTATCAGTCAACCACGATTCAAACAAACATGGCCAAATCAGCGCCAAAAAATATGGCAAAGAAAAGAAATCCGATTGCATTCTTCCGAACACAACCAGCTGGTTATATCAACGGGTCTGGCCGGGGATTGAACCCGGGACCTCTCGCAAACAGGAGCAGTTAGGGTGGACCCTAAGCGAGAATCATACCGCTAGACCACCAGACCAAGCAATCAATTGAACCATGACAACCGGCCCGTCCCGAACTATTATATAGGGATCCTCCCTTTCTCTCTCTCACACATACATACTTATCTACATATTCTCTCTTCTAGGTACCCCCCCCCCCTCCCCTGCCCTGGCGGCCCTTCCGTTAAAAACCGCCTGCATCCCAAAATGTCGGTGAAACGCCTCAAAGATGGGGTATGAAACCAATTCCGTAGGCCGACAGCGAACGGGGGCTAAAACGTCCAAGGACTCCCTCCCCCCCCGACAAGGGCCCTGGCAGCAAACTCAATGCGTGCCATCCACGTGTTCCGGCATGGCATGTCATTGGGGCGTTCTTTTTCAATTTCTATTTCAATTTCTTTTCTTTTTTTTTTTTTTCCTTTTCATTATTTCTTCTCTTCACCCCCACGTGGCTGTGGACACTTTCTAACGCGTTGTTCGACGTTCTGTGGCTGTTTTTGTTTTCTTGGTTTTATTCTTTTTGCGTCTTGTTACTAAGGGATATGTATGTATGTAGCAGGTCGTTATAGGATGTAGTCTTCTACTTACGCAGTATGTTTGCAGTGGTTTGGTTTGTGGGTTTCATACAAACGTCTTAGCCAATGCCGAACGTCCTAAACCCCGATGCGCGTAACGATGCATACAGTATTATGTAGAGTAATTATAGGGCCCCGGGGGCGAAAGACAGACACACACGCGCGCGGAGAGAGAGCGAGCAACACATTTCCAGTCCGTGGTCATCGGGCTCGCTGTGCTGAAACTCGTTTCTCTTTTCTCCTCTCTCTTACAGGACTTCTTTGCTACGTACGTACGTACGTACATACATTCCATACATACATACATACATACATACGTGCCTCTTTACATTCACGACACAGACACATACGAAGAAAAAAAAGAAAAAACAGCGAAATGTATTCCCGTACACGGTATGTCGAATGCGCTTTATACTAGGACCCGTGGGATAACGGACTGGACCTTTTTCTGATTCACGCTGCGATATATGGCGAATCACTACTCAACACGTGCGTCGGCGACTCCGAGGAAGAGCAGTTGTTTAATGACTTATTAGCTGGGTTCACGGTCGGGTAGGTACGTATACGTACACTATGTAATGTTTGTATGGATGGACGTATCGACTTGTTATGATTTCCGTAGCCTACCTACTTTAGCGAGGGAGGCAGCGATGACAAGTAGGTATACAAGATTACCTGTTTAGTGGGTGACGGTGATGGGGATGATCCAATACGTAGTTAAGTCGGGAGTTAGACACATATTTCCCCTTCCATTTAAAAAAAAAAAAACAAAAAGAAAAGAAAAAAGCCAAAATCCCCCGTTGTCTAATGGCATTTTTTCAACAGTGAATCTACGGAGACTGGCTGGATTCTGGAAACGTGTATGGTGTAAATTCAGAAGAAGAAGAGGGAAATCAAATTTCGGTTATGCAGATGTAGACGCATTTCCCTCTCCTAATATATCGCCCTCGCCCTCCGCCTCGCCCCCCTCTCTCCCCGGACGGACTCTAGAGGGTCGTATTACCGGTACATCTCAGAGGACCGGTGGATCCGCGACGATGTCTAGTAGACCACCTAGAGAAAGCCGACTCCGCCATTCTCACCATTATTCGCACAGTCATGCGCCGCCACACGGCCAACGAGAACGAAGCCGTAGTCGAAGTCGAAGTCGAAGTCGAAGTCGGAGCAGGCCTCCCAGGAGAGCAAGGAGCAGCTCGCCCCAACTCCAAACACGCAAAACCACGTCTGGCTTCTATACGCACTCCCCTCCGCCAAAGCTCCCGCCTATCTACCTTGGTGCTATCTCGCAATACGTCCCATCCAGCGTGAACCACGCACATGCAATCCCCACTAATATAGCAGACGCACTACATAGACAAGGCCAGGAACACAGCGACGCCCTTGCGGCCGCCTATTACGGCTGCCATCTCCCGGATCCTAGGGCAAAAACTCCGGACCCGCCTCCAAGGCGCCGGCCCTCTAAATCGCCCGGTGCAGGAAAGAGCAGGCGACGGCAACGGCCTCGGCGGCCGCGACCACAGTTACACGGCGAGATCTCGGAACGAGAAGAGTCGCTCCCACCGCCACCACCGGCTCCAGCGCCGTCTAACTTTCCAATTGCTGTCCCTAGGTCGCATGCTTACGTGTTTGCGAAGCATAAGCGGGACGAGGAGGCAAGGAAAAGTCGTGAACGCGAGGGGTGGAGGGGGAGAGGGGCGGAGAGGGAGAGGGAGAGGGAGAAAGAAAACGAAAGACCGAAAAAGGAGATCGATAAAGGGAAGGACGATGGCGGTATAGATGACAAGGGTGGTGATGAGAGTGGCAACATTGACGCCGATGTTAATGTCGAAGCCTATAACCACAAGAAGCCAAAAAACGCGGAGCCGGCGGAGGCGGGGCGGGCGGGCTTCGCGCCTCCTCCGAGTCAAGTGCGTTTCCAATCCGGGGAACGAGGTCACTGCAACGAGCCTCGTGCCTATAGTCGACGTAGACACAGACATCATCATGGCCACCACCGCAGACACCGCCGTAAGCATCATCGTCGTACCGGGGACCAGCGCCACCGAAGACAGAGAAAGCGGCCGAGCTCAAGCGTGCGGAGCTTCTTCTCATCCCTCCGTAGAAAGCTGGGAGAACTGTTGAGGCCCGCGTGCGATCAGGAGAATACGACCAGAGAACCGGGGTCACCTGGCGAAAATTTGACACCACAAGACATCAGGAGTAGAAGCAGAGAGAGCGATAGTTGGGTTTCATATCAACGCCGGGGCACAAGGCAGGTGGAACAGAGAAGACCGATGTACTTCATGCACGGCGGCAGATCGCCGGCCCATACAGAGTTGCAGGGGCAGAGCAGCAGGAAACGCTACCACACTACGGTGGAATCTGTTGTTGGTTCAGGTCCGCGACCACCGCCAACACCACCAATTTCGCCGCCGCCGCCGCCGCTCCCTCCGCCTCCAGAACAGATGCGAGGAACCATTCGACCTAGGGTTCCGCATAGGTTCACCAGGTTCGCGGAGGCCGTACCTGAACCGGAATCTCGTACACAACAAGGTGGTCAGCGTGGCTCGCGAAGCTCCCGCTCGACCATTTCTATCATCGCCCGTAGATTTGTAGGGCCGTTTCTGTCTGAAGCAGGCGAAGCACCTCCACCAGAAAGTGGTGGCGGGCAAAGAAGACTGAAATGGCGAAGCCTTAAATTGCTCCCGGTGGGAACCCCGGAAACCCCGGAGTCGTCTCGCGAATCCAGCCCGAGGGGCAGAACATGGAGCGGATACCAGGAACAAGCCGTCCTTCCTGCTCCGGAGGGTTACAGGTCATCCTCGAGTTTGAGCATGGGTCTCCGGTCCCTTTATGCATTATCGTCGGCGCGTCATAGCCGTGCGTCCGTGCCGCGCCGTAACTCGACCCCGGAGTACGGGCTGACGACTTGGTTCGCGACCCCTCCGACGGTGAGTAGCCCTATTCGTCAGTCACCCGTCAGCCTGCCCTCTTCAGAGTACGGCCTGCAAAAATTGTTTGCCTCGCCGCACGCCGGCTCGGCTTCAAGTTTCGGCCTGCGTCGACTCTTTGGCGACTGACAGGGGCAGATGTGTTGTAGAAATCTGTACATAAAATTTGGCGTGCACTGCAGAGCTATAAGTTTGGAACAGGGCCGCCCATGTAATCCGGATAATGAACGGACACATATTACTGTATACTCTACTTCTCGTTATTGGGACGTACCTCTTGGCCACGCTACCGAGGCTCCATTTCCCTAGGTATAATTGCATTCCTAAACACCGGGGAATGCGAGCCAGAAATGATTTCCTTTCAACTCTATTTCCATAACCATACGCCGCCTAATCCAGGCAGACGATGCACCGAACAATCCTTTGTCGATCTCTCGGCAATCCATTCGTTTTTCAATCGACTCGACCGAAACTCGACTACTCAAGCGTAGAACCATTTGCATCATCCACTTTCCCACGATCCCATTCTCTTACACCGCCAGCTTTATTCCACTGTACATCTGATTCATCCTTCTTATCTCCTTTCTCCCATTTCCGTATCTGATCTTCAGAAAAACCTGCTGAGCGAAGTCGCTCCGCGCCTTGCTGTTTCCATTTCTGTCTGTCTCGAAACGCCTCCACTGCGTTGTCCCAATCATCGCCACCGGCTTCCTCAGGATCGGGAGTCACATCGATCGTGGGATCATAGTCGGGGGCAAAACGACTGTCAATGCCAGACATAGCGGCATTGAGACCGCGCCCACGACGACGAACGGTAGATTTTGAAGGAGGAGCAGGGCCGATAATATCGTTGAGTGGATCCGAGTCGGAATCACCATCTTTTTTAGCTGCGTGTTTATCGGAGCGATGATTGTGTCTGCTATCATGGTCTTTTCCGCGAGAAGACGATCCCTTAAGTTTCCGTTGCTTCTCTTCCCGTTCGTAAGATCTAGATCTGCGGTCGCGACGACTCTCTTCACGGCGACAGTTGTAACGCTCACTGTTCTGGGATTCAGAGCCTTGATCCTCTCTCGAATTCCTGCTTTTAGACTTGCCACCGTCCTCTCTGGGCCTCCTCTCACGAGATCTGTTTTCTTCACTATAATTATTTCTCGACGTGTGTCGTTTTGTGTCTGGCATGGAGGTCGTATCGTTCCTTTCACTTTCATTATGTCTGCGTTTTTTGGACGGGCCAGATAAAATAGCGGCTATATCTCCAAGCATGCGCTTCCGAGTATCACTGGGGCCCGGCTTAGATCGTCGTTCTCTACGTGCCACATCGTCTCGATTTTGGCGACCAGCTGCGTCAAGGTTGCGCAGCCTCGCTTTAGATTCTGCGTTTTCCTTGGCGAGCAGCGCTCGGTTGTGGCTGTTGGTTTCACGGATGATATTATTGAGAAATCGGGTGTTCGGTTTCGGTTGATTTGCCGGACGCCTTTGATAATTGTCAGCGATAGCTGGGCTCCCGCGACAAGAACAAGTGAAACAAAAACAGCAATCATTGTTGATTATATATTTGGAGGATCAAAACTAACTTGTCTGATTTGAAGGCATCAAGTCCCATGGCGGAATACTTCAAGGAGCAATCTTTGGCTTCTTTGGCTAACAATTCAGCAACATAATCATCCGTCAGGATCTCGTGAGAGGGTGGCATATTGAATAAAAGCCGGCAATATGCCAATAATAAAAACCTTCGTGATGCCACTGAGCGAGAAAGAAGACTACCTGGGACAGGGTCTCAGGCTACAATGTTACGGACTCGTATTGCGCCTTGAGATGATTCAACAGTGGTGGAACTTTAACGGTTCTAGTCACATGGGATTTAAATAAGTGCAGTTGCGTCAGCGCCTATTTTATTCCGTACTGACTTCACTGCCTTAGTACATTACACTCTGTACGTACATATATGTACATACTACAAGTATCCTATTCATTTGTAAAACATATGTATTTATCCTGACGACTAGAACGGGTACTTGTATAAATGAACCGGTCGCAGGGTCTCTATGTAAACAACAAGTTAATGTAAACACAAACTTCATAACCGCGACCAGACTTACACATTGACTTTCCCCCACATGAGCAAAAAGATCCCTCAAAATAAAAGGAGTCAACGAATCGAGATAAAGTTCAAAATTCATTATTCCAGTCATACTCAATAATAAAATCCAGGCGCCACCAATAGCGTTAAATTTGAGGAACCACGCAATTTCACCATGGCAACAATTACACGCACCCCAGAGCAAATCTTAGAAGAGCTTCAAGCGCTGGTCGCAAACCAAGAAATCACCATCCTGAAGCTGAGCGAGCCCATTTCTACGGAAATTGCACAGCGCCGGGATCACCCCCAGCGGACATCAGACGTCTCTAACACTTCGCTTGACGCAACTACTCCTGCGTCGCTGGAGGCAGATCTCACACACTACCGTGAGCTCTTTGCCAAATTACGCTTCAGCTACGTGGAGCAAGTCACTAAGGAGAAGTTCATACGCGCCATTGTTGGCGACCCGCCGTTGATCGTGAACCCGCAAGAAAATATCGATCTCGAAAAGCAGAACCTAGAGGCGAAGGCCACGCTCAAGGCGCTGAAGACAGAGGTCGCCGATATGGTCGCGGAGCTCGAGAAGAAGGCCACAAGTCTGAGCAAGAAGTACGAAAAGGTTCAGATGGAAACCGTCAAGCTACAGGAGCTTCCGGACAAGATTGCTGAGCTTGAGGGCGTGGTGGCACAGTTGAGGAATACTCAGGGCGCGGAGTTGGATCCGAACCCGGAACTGAATCTGCCTTTGGCGAAAACTCTTGAGCTGGTGGATGCGAAGAAGAGACAGATGGACGAGCTAGATCGCCAGCTAGAGCAATTGCAGAGTCAGGTCCCGCGCAAGCAGAAGGAGTTGTCGCGACTTCACGCTGAATTACAACCGTTGGAGACAAAGAGGCAGCACAGCACGGCCGCGGCTAAGGAGGCGAGGAGGCGCAAAGAGGATGCGACAGGTGGTGTCGAAGAACTAGAGGAAGTGGGTCGGTGGCATCGGGCTGCTGAGGCAGGGTTGAAGCAGATGCTGGAGATGGAAGGCTGAGTGGGTTCTAGGGGACGGTGATATGTTTGCTATTCTCTAGGGACTTTGTGACGCTAACGCTTAATTCTGGTCCCCAATATCGGGATGCTTCTGGAACCCTTAGCAAACAGTCCATTTTTTCCCGATTCGCTATATAATATGCCCAGTAGGGCGAGATCTACACCTTACAAAGGGACCAGAATCGCCACGGTAACATTCGGTTGTTTCAGCCCCTCCATCAATGCTGACTGCATTGTAACCCTCCATGGAACCAGCCTGGCCTGCGTGCCGAGTCAGGCCCTCCTATATAATTATCATGCTCAGACAAATCTGCCTAGTCAACCTATCACAAGAACAGGGCATGAAAAGACTATCACATCGCCATTTCTGCCTGGAGCTTTGATAATAGGCGCCGACTGAGGAGGGGATATCTGGTGTGCAACGTGCACGATCGCGAGTAGGTAGTAGAAGCGTGGGAACTCACCTCAGCCTTTTTCGGCATACAGCCGGGTAATATTACCTAGGTACAATACCTATCACGTAATCCTGCATGCAACTTTCAAATGGGAAGTATTTCGTTGATCTCATCAAAAGAGACGTACAGCCATGATTTGCAAAACACAAGAAGTGCCTAAAGCAATACTTGTAGTAATAGGTGTTAGATTGACCGGTTACGGCACTACACAAAGGTACTACACATACACAAAGAGGTACAGGTACAAGGGACTACACTATATACAAAGAAGGTACGAAGTACTAGATACAAAGAACCCTACTGTATAAAAGTAGTTACCTAGGACAGCCCCAAAATCAGGTCCAGAATACAGAACCATCACACTCTAAAATCTAACAATTAAGAGTCTCATTGTATCCTCATACTCTACATATACAAGAGCTTACCAAGCTACTACAACAAGCTTCTCATCATGTCGAAACTCAACGAAGTTACCTTCCATTCTCCTGATGACTTTCCACTCTGGGAAGAAGACTTTATCTCAGAGGCTCGGAACCGAGATCTTTGGGTGCACATCTCACCTGGAGAAAATCGAGCTCCATGGCCAGTAATGCCCAGAGCTCCTTTAATCTCTGATTTTCCTCTATCTGTGAACGCCAATCCTCAAACGGCAACCTTCTCGGATCTCACGCAGACTGGTAAGCTTCAATATCAGACAGCTGATCATCAGTATGATGTGGCCTTGAAGAGGTACAGTCTACATAGGACTAAGGTTACCGAGCTTGCGGCCTGGATGCGGAAGACCGTCAATGCCGAATATCGTGAGACTTATATGAAAGCTCATGAAACGGTTGATCAATGGTACAACAAACTCAAGGAGCTCGGAGAGGTATCACGACAAGCTCTCAAGTTCAAATATAAAAACGACTACGACTCCTTCATTCTTGTCTCCGGGACACGTCACATCAGAGATCTTACCTCTTGGACTAACGAATGGTTGAAGAAGATAACAAAAGCTCACGATGCTGGTGCCCAAGTAACAGAATCGTTCAAGCTTGTCAGCGACTTGGGAGCAGCTCTACGGAACACTCATCCTTCTTGGATCACATCCTTCCGAAGTACTCATAGTCAAGAAATTGCCATGGATGCACTCAATTTCCATACCATAGCTACGGAATTGCGGCAGGAAGCTACGATTATGAACGTTTCTCGCACTCCTGGAAGAATTATCAAAGGGGGTGCCTTTGTTGCTCTTAATCCTGAGGACCAAACCAATGAAGAGAATGATCTATTCACGAACACAGGTGATCATTCGGCCCACAAGAATCGACAACAACGAAGACATCAAGGTCGACATGAACGAAAACAACAGAAACAACGACAAAGCTCGTCACGCACTGCTGTGAAGAGCTTTCATCAAGACTCTCGAACAGCAGAAGAAATTGAAAATCCAAACGTCAAGGATTGTATTGTGTGTTATGGCCGTCACTCTGTTGATCGATGTTGGTTTGTTTTTGCTGAACTCCGTCCTGAAGGCTGGGAACCAAATAAGTTCATGGAAAAAATAGCAACATCCAGAATGAAGACGGACGAGAGAGTTATCAAAGCCATCAAGCAAGCCAGAATCCGAAGAGAACACCAACCACAGTCGACAAACTTTAATCAAGCTTGACTAGCAAAGCCCCCTATAGCATACACGGCGAGCAGCTTTTCTACTAGTGATAAGCTCGTCCGGAAATATCCTTTAAGGAACTGTGCTATAGTGGACTCAGGTACTAGTATACACATCTTCAATCAAGCCCGTCGCTTCTTGAATCTGAGAGATGCCCCACCAGAAGAAGTCATCCTTACTGGTGACAGCTTGATACCAGTCTATGGCTATGGGGAAGTTGATATAAAAATCAGACGTCCCCAAGGAACCGGAATCTATCGTCTCTACAATGTGGCCTTTTGTCCCGACATGGCTACCAACCTGGTATCATTACAGGCCCTGAACAGGCGTGGTATCTATTGGGACAATAAACCAAAGACAGATCTCCTCCGTCACCAGTGGGGAGAGCCCCTTTGTTCTCTCACAAGAGCTCATGGCCAATACATTATGGAGTACCTACCGTTACGACTCACTGAACAAGCTTTCTATGTTCGACGCAATCTCCTAAACTCATACACTGGAAGACCAAAATCCAGAGCTAGTATGTATAGATGGCATCAACGTCTTGGACATATTGGATCAGAGCCTCTCAAACGATTATTGACTCACACTGAGGGGGTGAACTTCTCTCGAAGACCAGATGACGAAATAATGACCAATGGCTGTGTAGCTTGCAGTGAATCAAAAGCGCACCGCAGAATAGTACGGGAAGCTCGCAAAGAAGTTACAGAAGCAGGGACAAGGCTAGCTGTTGACTTCCACGAATTCGATAATCCAGGCAACGGAAATGTATGGCGAGCCATGTTTATTACCGACAGATACTCTGGATATACATGGGATTACTATTCAGATAATAAGCGTGCCGACACTATCTAAGCAGCTCTCATAGATTGCATCCAGCATATACAATCACAGTATCATACTACTGTGAAAATTATTGAATGCGACAACGAGATGGCTGGTAACGTGGATACAACTTCACGACTCGCTCAAGCAATCTACAACAAATTTGGTATCAGATTTGAAATCTCACCACCACATACACAAGATTTGAATGGTGCTGCCGAAAGATTAGGAGCTACAATCAAGTACATGGCACGCTCTATGCGAAATGGATGTCGACTTCCACCTTTTCTATGGCAAGAAATAGTTCGAACAGCAATATATCTTTACAATCGAACACCACGAAGAGTGAATGCCTGGCGAGCTCCATACGAAAAGTTCCACTCCTATTTTGACAATCTCAAAGGAATAGTGGGATATAAAAGAGTTCCCTTCATTGGACACCTGAAAACTTATGGCTGCATGGCATTTGCCATGACCTCGGAAGCCAAGCAAAAGAAGAACAGACGTCAAAAGCTAAATCCTAATGCATGGATAGGCTACCTAGTTGGTTATCAGTCAACAAATACATATCGAATCTGGCTACCAAGAGAAAACAAGATCATTGTCACCCGGGATGTTGACTTCAATGAGGACGAATTCTTCAGTGGTGACCTGAATGAATTCAAAGATGACCTTCTACGGATCTTGACACAAGAATACGAGGAGCTCCTAAGTCAAATGAGCTATCAAGAAGCTGCTCAAGTTGATGCTCAAGTTGATGCTCAGGTTAAACATGCACAAGAAGAGGATGAGCCCATGACGACATTACCAGAAGCTCTACACATAGAGTTAACTGCTACCGAGCAGGAAGATGTTCAAGAAGATGAGGAAATGAAAGATGTATTCGAAACATCTCAACTCGAAACTGGGTTACCAACACCACCGGCAACGCCACCAAAGGCTATTGCAACAGCTCTATGCATGTTATCAATTCAGGATGGTAACCTTGATGAATGTAAGTGGCAAGCTCCTATAGAACAACTTGAACATAACCAGAATCAAAAATGGGCTGCTACTTTTAATGCAGGACGTATTCATGGTGCTCAAGCACAGAAATCTCGAATCATACGAGGTTCTAAATCACATCATAACATCATATCGCAGCTACCAAATACTGTCGATGATGTTCAAAATTCTGCCAGAGCTTATCAAACATATACCAGCAGATCACAGCTACAAAATACTGTTGACAAAGCTGATGGGAGAGACGTCTCCGAGAGAGCTACTGAGCCACTTACCAGCAGATCAAGAAGATCAAACATTGCTGAAGACGCTGAATACATTAAAGCGTATGATCACTTATCACGGCTACCAAATACCGATGAAAGTTTGAATCATGAAGCAAACTCTTGCTCAACTGCATTTGCCATGCATCATACTCTATCACAGCTACCAAATACTGTTGAAGAGCAGACATTTACAAAGGAGCGTACTATATCACTGTGACAAGGGCTTCTGTACGAGGGATAGCGTACGACAGTGCGCGCGACGAGTGCGAAGACCTTAGTCTGACGGAACAGAACTTATCGGTCACGGGTGATTGTTTGATGCGCGAGTGTCAATTGTACGAGAGCGAAGAGCTTGGAATAGTAATTCAATTCAGCTTATAATAGTTTATGGCCGCAAAGAGTCGTTTGGGTCCTCCGTCTTCTGTTAAACAACATCAGGAGGGACTACCCCTACTTAAACCTTTGCGCAAGTCCCCAGCGACTACGTCGAAACCGACAACGTCACAATTACACGCGACGAGCTCGGGGTTTGAAGAACTCCTAGCTCGCCGACTAGCGGCCGAGGCCTATTCGTATCCGTCTACAACGTGTGGGAGGTATCACCGCGTTCTGGCATGGATTCTGACTTAGAGGCGTTCAGCCATTATCCAGCAGATGGTAGCGTCGCGGCACTGCCCGGTCGGACAGCCGCAAAAACCAATTATCTGAATCCTCGATTCTCAATCTCGAAGTCTTCGCCGAGACTCCCCTGCCTTCGGCGGGGCCCCGTCCGGCGAAGACTTTGAGATTTCTAATCTCGTATTCAGATAACCCACAAATGTGCGCGCTAGGGATTTGACCCTTACGCTAACGGCTCGAATACGAGGTGTGACGTCGCAGGCGTCTGCGACGCAATCCCCGAGGACCCGCTAAAGACCGTTAGCTACCGCGGAACGAGACATGGCCACGTATCCGTGTGACAATCACAGCTATCAAATACTGTTGAAGAGCTAGCACCAAGGCCAAATACCCTAAAATCAAAGGTTCAAGGCCAAGAAAATTCAAAACCAAAAGAGCCTTTCAGCGAGGAAGCACAAGCTCGACTACAAAACTTACTAAGGGAAAGAAAGAAGATACACAGACGAGATCTCCCTTCACCACCAAGGTGGCATAACGAGCTTGATACACACCCGCTAGGAGCTCAGTTCCGCGAAGCCGAAAAAGCACATCTTCAAAGTCATAAAGAGATGAATACCTGGATCGAGACCCCAAAGGCTGTCTGCAAGAACAAGCTGACGTTAAACTGTATGTGGGTTTACATATACAAGTTTGACAAGCATGGATATTACATCAAATGTAAAGCTCGCCTAGTTGTGCGAGGAGATCAGCAACCAAATACTAGCATTGAGGATACCTATGCTAGCACATTAGCAGGGAGATCTTTCAGGACCCTCATGGCTATTGCTGCAAGGTTTGATCTTGAACTCAAACAGTATGATGCTGTCAATGCTTTTGTCAACGCAAACATCGACAAAGAAATATATATGCAGATGCCACCGGGATATCGAAAACCAAACACAGTTGTTAAGCTTCAACGAGCTTTATATGGCCTACGACAATCTCCTTTATTATGGCAAAAGGAGCTTACCAACACTCTTCACAAGATCGGTTTCAAAACTATTCCCCATGAACCGTGCTGTTTCTCCTACGACGGAATCCTACTATTCGTGTATGTAGACGACATTGTCGTTGCATACAGGAAAGAAAATCAGCAAAAGGTTGATGAAGCCATGAAGAAACTACAGAGTCACTATAACCTTACAGGAGGGGGTGATTTACAGTGGTTTCTAGGAGTAGAAATTATTCGAGATCGAGAGAAGAAGCGATTATGGCTTTCTCAATCGTCATACATTGAGAAAATTGTGCGACTTCGAGACAATACAACAACAACATATGCAAGCACACCAATGAGAGCTGGCGAGCTCTTGCCATATAAAAACCGAGCAACCCTTCAAGCAATTAGCAAGTATCAACAGAAAATAGGATCCATCCTCTATGTTGCGGTCATCACGAGACCAGACATAGCATTTGCTGCTTCACGATTAGCTCGATTCAACCATAATCCATCACCAGAGCATGATAGAGCTGCTGATCGAGTTTTGTCATATCTATGGCTTACTCGGCATCATGCACTACAATTCGGAAATGAGGACGACTTTGTAGTAGCAAGCGATGCATCATTTGCAGACAATTCGATCGATCGTAAGAGCTCCCAAGCATATGTCATGAAGCTCTTTGGTGGCATAATAGGATGGCGAGCCAACAAACAGGATACTGTCACGACTTCAACCACAGAAGCAGAGTTATTAGCTCTAGCACAAGCAGTCAAAGAAGCTATGTTTGTTAGTCGACTACTCGAAGAGCTGGGTGTAGTACTCGATACACATAAAATACGCATCCAATGTGATAATCAGCAGACCATTGGGCTAGTAACGAAAAACGTGGCCTTGTTGAGGACCAAGTTGAAGCATGTGGACATACACAAACATTGGTTACGTCAAGAGGCAGAGAAGGGGAACATACAGGTTGAATACACCCCAACTAACGACATGATAGCAGATGGACTCACCAAAGCTTTACCGGCTCAAAAGTGGAAAGCATTTTTATCCAATCTGCATCTGTGTGAAATCATTCGGGATAAGAGCTCCTCACCAACTGATGAGAAGCTCGAAAATATTCTACCTGGTGGAGAATCTACAGAGTGGCTAGTAAACTAAAACTCTATCTACTCACTCTCCTCCTCATCCTCCTCCTCACTCTCCTCCTCACTCTCCTCCTCACCTTCATCTCCATCTTCCTCCTCACTCTCCTCCTCATGGAGCTCACCAGACTGTGCGATGAGCTCCAACTCAGTACGCACAGTGGTACGCAATCGTGCAATCCACTGAGGGGGTGCACCACTCACAAGGGCATCACGAAGTGCCTTTGCAGTCATGTGTACCTGCTGGGGACTGAAATCACAAGTTAACACAACAAGGTTACATGAAGGAAAGGGGTACTTACATAGGTACACAAGAGTGACCATAGGAACACAAGACACAACGGGTGCTGTTGCCAACAGTTTCCATGCATTCACCAGTCGAACGCCCACGCAAGGCACTCTTCAGGCAACGAAGGCAAGGAACATCACGCATTCTTCCCGAGGAAGAGTGGAGAGCTCCAGAACGGCTGTGACGAGCTCTCAATGGATGAGGTTCTTGTTCATCTTGTAACACTGCTGGGGCAGTGACAACGCGACCAGAACGAGTGGTGTAGATGCGAGTGTGTTGTGATTGAACAGGAAGTTCAATTACAATACTCTGTCTGGGCTGGACAGCAGGAATTGATGACTGATCAGAAGAAGACACAGAGACATTGTCTTCACTGGAGGCAGAAACAGATTGAGGCATGATGGTAGGCCAGAAAGTGTGCTGAATTACACTGTTGATTGAATAGGACAGGCAGAAAGTGATGGAAAGGAAGGAAGTTTGAGAGCTGCTCAAAGTGGGTGATGCGCTCCTTTTGAATCACTGCCAACCGGTTTTCTAGGGTACCTACTGTACACAGTACCTACCCTAAGGGGGTGTGTTAGATTGACCGGTTACGGCACTACACAAAGGTACTACACATACACAAAGAGGTACAGGTACAAGGGACTACACTATATACAAAGAAGGTACGAAGTACTAGATACAAAGAACCCTACTGTATAAAAGTAGTTACCTAGGACAGCCCCAAAATCAGGTCCAGAATACAGAACCATCACACTCTAAAATCTAACAATAGGTACCTAGCCATTTCCCCATCCCCTTTGAAAAGTCTAGGTATAATACACGTCATGCGCTCAGCCTACAGTCCCAACTCTATACTTTTTTTTCGTTCGCCAGATTCAAATGCACTATCTCAATTTTATATCCGCATGTACTGATCCCACACCTAGATTAGGTAGGTAGGGAGAGAAAAAAGGTGTACATTCATGCGCCAATTTTGTATGTAACTCCTTTGTACGTATGCGTTGATCAACTGCTTAGCATACTTTGATACTTTGTATTGCACAATCAATGAAAATCCCTGCATTCTCTTGAAATAGCTTTGTTTCTTCCGCGCTGCTAATTGAGCGCTGTCAAATATAATGAGTGGTCAGGGACTTTCGACATGCCCAATCATGAGTGCAGTTGTCGTGGAGGATCGCGTCCGACCCGTATTATTGTATTCGCATAGCTTAACTATGCCTTCATTATGAGGGAAGTGAATCCAGTCCCCTTAGCCTTCAGCTTTCATGCTCAGTGATAATTCTCCGCGTCAAATTTATCGGAATGCGCTGCGCTTGAAACTGTGCGGTCGGAGACCAGTCATAAGTGCGATTGCACCATCTTTTTATTCGCTCATTACATCATTTCCACATTCGATATCTTCAGTCAAACCGTTTCTGGAGATCGTCGAAGAATCTCCAGTCGTCAACATGCGGCGGCGTATTGAGTCGTTGGGTCGGCTTCAACTGTACATTCTGCCAACATGGAGTTTACGATTCCTGGAGGGCACTCCGCAAGCAAACTGGCAATTCGTCTTCTGGTATCAACAATACGCCAACACGTTCAGGAATACCCTGCAAGAGAGTTGCGCGGACGAGTTCAATAACTATCTATACGGCACTGAGGCAAACCTGGCAGTCGACTGGAAGACTGGCGGCAACCTTGGCAAGCGAGTATTAAGTACCACACAGCCCGTCATCGAATGTATCTGAACAACAAATCCGACTACATCAAGAACAAGATGGCAAGCGCACAGGTTGTTCTAGGTCTTACTCCGACAATCCTATCCTTTCTTGGCCCCAGTGGCACGGAGCCTGCGCTGGTCACGTTCGTTTCACGACGCCCGGTCTTTGCTGGTCTGCTCGCTCTCGCTTGTCCGTCGATATACCTGAGCAGGGGATTCGAGCAGAGACATTCTCGGGACATATTGAAGGGCCGAGGAACAAGACTATTGATGTGGTGTCCCAAAGGAGGGAAGAGTCGGGTCTTAGGCTTGACACAGTATCTTATGGTGATTCTTGCTTTTATCAACCTCACAAGTAAGCCGTTCTCATCTTACCCATTCGCCAATCTCCTTGTCTGTAAGTAGGTTAAGATTCACTAATCACACATTGAAGCCCTCTACATTGGGTTGGGGAAAAAGACCATCTGTATGTCCTGGACGAATGGAATATCGGGCCCGTCCATCTGGGTTTTGGGGAGATTCATAGCGTCCGTCTTGGCGCGCAGGGCGGTCATCATGTATGAAATCACCGGCATGAGAGAGAACTATCTTCCTAATGGCGGGGCGAAGGTCAAGATCAGACAGGTTACGGTCAAGTGTAAACTTAGGACTGTGTCTGCTCAGCCCTCACAGTTGGCTCACCCGTTTACCAAGAGCGTGTGACGCCAACTGGGAGTGAAGTTAGGGCACAATCAAAACCCAGTGTTGGTATCAGACTCAACGTTATCTCTTTCAGCACAACAATTCTCGTAGGAAGAGCCCGGATTTCGTGAGGGCTGAAGGTGACGCAGGACGAAGCCTTCAGGGCTGTAATACCTGTGACGTTTCTGATTTTCCGTACGTATCCGTACACTGACGTACGTTTGTACATACGTATTGGCGCCCATACGTATTCGTTATGTTCGTCCGTACAAATTACGGATTACGTAATTGCCGATCGCCCTTGCAGATGCCCTATCGAGTGTGGGGTTCGCTTAGGTACTTAGTGTACACTACCTACTTACAAGGAGGACCCCCTGGTCAGGTACGGCTTGCCATTCGAGACTACCTAAGGTACCTACCTACCTACCTAGGTACCTAGGTACCTAGGTAGGTAGGGTAAGTGGGTCCTCTACCTACTTCAGGTACTTATGTACTAGGTACCTACCTAAGTACTAGTAAGAGGTGCATACACGTAGGTAGCAGGTACTTTAGTACACCACCTACCTAGGTACGGACGTAGAATGGAACCAATTGTCCAAAGTTGTCTCCAATCCTGTTGGCCGATGCCATTATCGCCGTCCTCAACACTCATACCTATCGGTCTTGTCGACATCCTCATCTCCTTTCGACCCAACCCGTGAATTTACTGAATCCTCCCTTCTCCTCCAAGTATTCTGTTAGAAAGCCTCAATGAATGACTAATAGCCACGAATTGTGGATTCGCAGGATGAGGTTCAAACTCCAAATCACCACCAACCACCAAACAGGGCTGGACGCCCCGTTGGTAGGCCAATCCTACCTACCAAACGTATCTTATCACACTTGTGGAGTCACAGTCTTCGAAGATGTTGGCCGAGAAACTACGAGAAGCCTTGAGAAACTTGACTCCTAGGTATTAGATTCTACAATCGCTATGGCGGTGACATTGGCGGCGAGTACGGCGTTCAATGGCTGCCAATCTCCCCTCACTGACACTGACATAAAGGCCGCGTCTTTCTACACCACACTCACATATCTCTCGAGTACCCTATCAACTCTTTCCGCAGCCTTCAATTGCTATCCCAAAGTTACAAATTCACTGCGCCGACCTCTTGGTGACCATCATCGGTGCCCACAATGATTCTGCCTTCCCTTTCCCCTACTGCCTGCGTTGGGTGCCGATGATGATGCCTTTGGCACCGGAAGCATCCTTGAGGCCTTCTGTTCTCACGCCTAGTACAGATTCATGTTTCGAGTAGAATTGTTGAGTTTCACTGCAATGAAGCGAAACAGGGGGTTTTCTTGATACGTAGTAGAGTCATCGCGCGACACAGCAAATACCAGGGGGCGAAACTTGATGACAGGCTCGAGTTTTATATAACGGCCTACGACACTGAAATTCATCTAGGGTCTATTTGTCTGATTTACATCAGGGAGAACGATTCACTAATATAGTGGGTTATCTTGTTGAGCTAGTTGGTATACTTAGGTAACCAACCGTTTGAGGTGAATGGGACAAATGCTTTGCTGCTCACGATAGCACATGGTCAATTTCCTCTATATCTGAATGTACTGGTGGGGACGGTGTCGTTTGTGCCTCGAACGAATTACTTCCCAAATTAAAAAGTTCACAGACAATTAGGTACTGTCTATTTATTGATGCTGACAGGACAAACTAGTAGTAGTCAGCATCCTAGTTGGCGAGTGCAGTATCTGAAGATTATGTTCTTTGTAATACGGTATCAGGTGCCACGATTATGCGATATAGCACTTCCTCGACGTCAAGCTCGCATCTTCACCAAATATGGGCTATGTTTCTATCCCGTTATCATACTGATCACGTGAATGATACTTGTCTCATATCCTAGAACCCGTCCCAACTTCACTGCACGTAGTCACCCATCTAATAACAAACTTGCGGGTCTGATATATCGAGATGGGAGGTAATATACCCTACGTAAAACATAAGCACATCACCGGTTCTTTTCGGACCTAATTCTGCTTAGGCTCTTAAGCATTGTACTTCTTGTGGGAGGTTTGTGATCAGGTTGAACTTGACGGTGTCAAACAGCGTGTCGTTTAAAATGATCTCGGTTTCCCTGCTGGAGAGCGTGCCAAGTCCAGAGCTCTGACGATTTGAATACAAAGTCTGTTCTACTATACGATACGCTGTCCTGACGTCTATCCCTTAGTTGAATTTAACGGGTCAAAGTGTATCATTTGTCAGTTTGGTTCTATTGTTTGCACAGTTAGGGCAGCAGACACAAACGCGACGAAGCTCAGGCAAACTCAGTCAGCTTGGTCATGACAAAAACAATACAGGAGACGATGCCGAAACTACAGCATTTACAACAAGTAGAAGAACAAGGATCATTATTGTTCAATATTTAATCTATCCTGATGATTCATGCGCGAACTTTGCCGGAGTCAAGTACTTGTATCGTCTTTAATCGCGTCAAGAATTCATTACTCGGCACCCTCACAAGAGGTGATCTTCCTAGGTCTTCAACACAAGTTCTAGTACCTATTTAATCCATTCCACTTCTCTTCCATCCCCATCCATCCTCATCCATCCCCGTCCATCGTCCCAACCTCTCCATTCTACGACCCAGCCACCCTACTACCTACTAGATAGTGTTACTCCTGCTTGGAAGGCGTGGCTTCGGATCACATTAACATCTCACAAGTCAGGAGTCGAAGTAACTGCACAGCCGTACTCTTAGGTACTGACTGCTCTGGGGCTTGACTGAAGCGGTACATCTTTCGCACTCTGCTACTTTAGCGCCAAAAGTCTTATACGGGCACCGACAATTTGTTCAAGGAGGTGAACCGTGACCTGCCTTCAACCAAAGAAGGTACGTATTGCCAGTTGGTGCCTTCTTGTGTTTCTTCTCTTCTTCCCACACGCCTTCCCTAAGGATGAATCAGGTTTCACTTACGTGACTGCTTCTTGTTAATTGCAAATATTCTCACGTTGCGGCTACCTTATCATTCTCAGTCCTGCTACCCTTCCACCCAGTTCTTTCCTTTCCTTCTCTTCTACCCTCCCCCCTACTCTCCCTAGGTACCTAAGTACTTTCCATTCTCTTTCTATCTCTCTCTTTCCTCCCTTCAACAACTTCTTCCTAGGTACAGTCTAAATCCCATCCTTCTCCACTGTACTGCTTCTTCCTTTTTTTTTTTCCTTCTTTCTCTTATTTACTTATCTATATATATGTATTATACGTATATATACATAATCTACATATCCCATTACACGAACCCATGCTTGATCATGATGTCGAAGACTTCCTAATCATCCATACAGTATTGACCGGGCTTCAGCGCAGTCAAAGAATTCTTCCCCATACTACGGCATACGTGCGTCCTCACGTCACGTCACAAACTTGCAGTAAGTCTCACCTGCTATCCATCGTTTTGCGTATCAGTGCCGTATTCTATCTCGGCGTCAAATGACTAAGCGTCGCTTTTGCATTGGTTATTTCTTTCTCACCTAAGTACCTAGACTTCAGATATTTTTCTACTTGCACTGGACGTATTCTGCTAAAGAACAGGATGGATTTCCAAGG
Organism: Xylaria nigripes; assembly: GCA_022984845.1. Taxonomy (NCBI): domain Eukaryota; kingdom Fungi; phylum Ascomycota; class Sordariomycetes; order Xylariales; family Xylariaceae; genus Xylaria; species Xylaria nigripes. The sequence continues at coordinate 349,377 of JAJJKC010000026.1, read as the reverse complement.
TCAAGACGGGCGCCAACCTGCGTCTAAGGTACCATGTTTCCAGTCTGCGCTTTTATGACAACTAGAACGTACCTATTGATATATGGTGATTTAGGATGAGCTTGCCATAATTCAAGCACACTTGAGACCGGATCTTCCAGCGTCTACCGAACTTCCAGAATGGCAGATGTTCCCGGAGATCCCGACTGCCAGGGATCTCAACCCGGACTGGGATAACCCAGAAGACCTGGAAAGAATCAACAGCCTGTTGCCCAATGACTGGCAGTCTCCATGGCTTGACAAGAATACTTACCTAGAGACTCATTATCGCTTACAGCGAGAAGAGGCAATTGCCATGTTACGCTACTCTATCAAGAAGTATCGCGAATGCCCCACCATGGTGGACGACGACGAGACATGTGTCTATACCAAGGTTAGAAGACCCTTTCAAGGCTGTACACTATTGTTAGCTAACATCTAACAACCCAGACTTTTGTTCGCGGATATCTGATGACTCGGTTGGGGCCTATGTGCCGCATTCAGTTCTCCACTGAGAGGGCTGAGAAGAAGATTCGTTGGACTCAGACCCGACGCCTCACAACCGGGAGTTTGGTTGCTCTTTCCACAGCAGATGACGGCTTCAAGGCGATTTGCATGCCAGCCATCATTGCTGACCATCCTATCCGGGATGGTCTTGATCAAACACCCCCGACAATTCAGATCTTCTGGGCCAATACGGGTGATGCCATTCTAGATCCCACTACCGAGCTTGTAATGCTCGAAAGCCGCATGGGATACTTCGAGGCAGTACGCCATTCTATGGTGGGATTGCAACACGTAGCCAAAGCAGTTACGCCGTTTGACAAGTACTTGGTTAGTCTTGATAAGGGCGATCTGGCCGCCAAGTATGTTCTCGAGAATCCTGAGATGAACATTTCTTCTCTTGTTCATCATGTACCGAGTTCTTCAGCTTCATCCACTGAAGCAGTTTGCCAGACCCTGCGTGAGGCGAAAGACTCATGGAAAAATTATCGAGTCCTCGAGGGAATCGACGACAAAATTTCGCTTTACACGAACCTCGATAACTCGCAACTTTCAGCAGTACATCGAATTCTCACCAAGGAACTAGCTATCATCCAGGGCCCCCCTGGCACTGGAAAGACCTTTACATCTGTGCAAGCTCTACAGATTCTACTTGAGAGCCAGAAAGAGCGAGGTAGCAACGTCATTGTCGTCGCTGCTCAGACCAATCACGCTGTGGATCAGATATTGACTCAGCTAATCAAACTTGGCTTCAATACAGTTCGCCTAGGTGGTCGCACAGAGAATGAGGACATCAAACGCTATAATATGTTCAATCTACGTCGACACACCATGCCATTGCGTTCACAAAATGAAGACAGAAAAGATAAAATGCTGGAAGCCACCAGAAGAAAGAACATATCTCGACTCGAGGAGATCGTAGCAAGCATCTTCTCTGATGGCTTGATGGACCCTGTGGCTCTCAAAGACGCGGGGATAATTTCACAGAGGCAGCTAGAGTCTTTATCGGCTGAGGATGACTGGTCGTCCGCATCACCTGCTGATATACCATCAGGCCTCCTCGCGCCGTGGCTAGGTGATCAGCGTATTGAGGCGCCATCCATCGTTTCGAGTGACCCGGAGTTTGAAACCCCGGAAAATGACGATAAGGCCGACTTTGAAGCTGAAGACTATGATATTGAGTTAGACGATTGCATAACTGATGATGATCAGAAACGTGGAAGAGTGGACGGTAGGTGGATTCCTATTGAGTACCAATGGACTGGTTCGAATCCTCGACACCGCACCGAGCACGATCTAGTGATACGCAAAGAGCTCAAGCGAGAGAACCTATGGGATATTGGCAAGCAGTATCGTGGCGCGATATACCAATACTGGCAACGCGAGTTACTGCGCCTTCGACGGGCCGAGTTCCAAGCTGAGCTGGCTGCGAGTATTCGGATTTGTACAAGCTTGAAGGCCAGCAGGTGGCTCAAGGATTCACATTGTGTAAGAATGGCCCAGGTTGAGATTATCGGCTGCACAACCACTGGGTTGTGCAAATACCGCGGCTTACTTGCTGCTCTCAAACCGCGTACGATGCTCATCGAAGAGGCAGCCGAGACCAAAGAAGCCAACATTCTCTCAGCACTATACCCATCCCTTCAGCAGCTCATACTCGTTGGCGATCACCAGCAGCTGGCTCCTTCTTGCGATACACCATACTTGGACGAAGAGCCGTACAACATCCGCATGTCAATGTTTGAACGACTCGTGAAGCTTAACATGCCATATACGATGCTCAACATGCAGCGCCGAATGCACACGACTCTGAGGGCCCTTCTCAATCCGTTCTACCCAGACCTGAAAGATCATCCGGTGGTAAACGTACCAGGCGCTCGCCCACCAGTCCCAGGCATGGGGCAACAATCCTTCTTCTTCCATCACACATGGAGCGAAGGCACTGATGAAAACCTCAGTAAATATAACATCCTAGAAGCGGAAATGATTGTAAATTTCATCAATTATCTCTTCATGAATGGTGTTCAAGGAACCGAGATAACTGTGTTGACTTTTTACCGAGGACAGCGGAAGAAGATCCTCCATGAGCTGAGAAAGCTACATAACAGAGAGCCATTCACGAATGTCCATACGGTTGACTCGTACCAAGGTGAAGAAAATGACATCGTGATTTTATCTCTAGTTCGGAGCAATGGCTCCAACGGACCACATAATGCCGGGTTTCTTCGAGATAGCAATCGGGGCGTCGTTTCCATCAGTCGTGCCCGTCGTGGATTTTATATTTTCGGCAATATGATTAACCTCCTACACGCGTGCGAAGAATCGTGGGCGATGTGGCATCCGGTTCAAGCCATATTTCAAAGTCAGAACCGATTCGGCAATGATAGTAGGCTACCTATCACTTGCCAGCAGCATGACAGAACTACCTGGATTAGTCACCCTGATGAATGGCTCAACCACCACGGTGGCTGTATGGAGCCCTGTCAGGAGAAACTTCAATGTGGCCATGACTGCGGACGTCGCTGCCATTGGTAAGTACCAATTCAAAATTCCTAGCAGCAACGAACACTCAAACCCCAAAATTTAGCTCCCGTAAAGATCATAGAATGCTAATCTCATAACTCCAGGATTCAACACAGTCGACTAATCTGCTTTAAGCCCTGTGAAAGGGCACTTAGCTGTGGCCACCGTTGCCAAAGATTTTGCGGTGAACGCTGCATATGTACATGTGAAGCCTTTACAGGAGCATATGCCACCGATGAAGCATGGGATGACGCAAACCTAGCGTCTAATGGAAGTGGTCCTGTTGCACCATTCACCGGACGGGATGGGAGGATCGGGAGACTCCGCGAGACTGGTCATGGATCCCGTGGCCGTCGAAGCGGATTTGGACACAGTGGGAGACCAGAACAAGCATCCCGACATGCTGGATCCCAATATACTTCTATAAAATCAATCCCTCTGCTAAGCCGACAGTGGGCAAACTTTGACGCTCAACAAGATGATGAAAAACGACGGCTAGAGTATAAAAATCGCCAAGGCTTGGCGCGTGAAGGTCAGGACACCTCCAATAAGGCCGAAACCATCCGAGAAACATTCCGGCAGGTCACGTTGAACGAGTGCGGCGAGCGTGAGGTCGGGAGGGGAGTTGTTTCAGAAAGAACCAGAACCTCATCGCCCGATGAAGCTGAGAACACACTCGGTGAAAACATCAATGTTTCCAGAACACCTCAGAATACTGAGGGTCTCTTGGAGTTAAGTGACTCTGTTGATAAGATGAATTTGGCGCATCTACAGGAAGATTCTGGGGCAAGTTCTTACAGCATGTCGGGAGAGTTGGTGGAGCCGAGCATCGTTAGTCGTGAGAATGCTTTCAACGGTCATTCTCTTTTGGACAGCCAAGTCGACATGGCTTATTACTCCCAGCGAAGCAATGCAGGCACGGTGATCCAGTCGTATGTACCCCGCATGAGCGGCGACGTACTGGTTCCTGTCACTATGCGCAACGCCAACATCAGGGCCAGTACCTCTGAGGACGAACCGGAATGGGGGGGAACTAGCACGCAGAACGACGACAATACAGACCTTCATGACAATCCCGCGGAAAGCGGAGATAATCTCATTGACTTCTAGAAGTTAAAGAGGTTCTGAGTTTGTCCAGCCCTTATAGTTTTTTTTTGACGAGGAGTCCTGACTGTTCAAAGTCGGACTTACGGATTAGAATGCGCCGCATTGCCGATTGTTACGGTCAAATTCGACTTCGTATAAGAACTGGGAGGAACTGGGCCGAGGGTAACAGGCAGGTCTACGAAATCATAGTCATGAAGTAGCTAGCCAATTCTGGAGTTGGGTGTCCTATGGCGTTGAGGTTGGGCACCTTACGAAGGCTTGGGATGAAGGCGGATTGCCCGGAGCGTAGTTAGCTGCCATGTCATGCACCCCTAATTTGATGCAGACTTTTTCCTAAGAATTTGAACTCCAACGAAGTCCAGTTTATGCCAAACCACCCGCAAAAGTACTTCCGTAGCTGAACTGATATATTGTATTCCGTAGGTAGGTAGTGTGAACGTAGGGTAGGTACACTACATACCGGTACCTATACGGATCCGTAGTCCGTACTTACGTGCTCCGTAAATACAAAAAGCCGGTGTACTTTAGGTTCCTCCTAATACTATCTAGGTACTACCAACTACCTAGGTTAAGGACCATACGGATGTACCTCACCACCACTATCTCCTTGGTTGCCCGAAGGCTACAATTCGGTCACTGGCTACACCGTACCAGAAAGGATACTTATATGGACTTTAATCATCACACAGCAAGTTAATAATGGCAGGTAGCTATAGGTCGACAGGTTTTTGATTGGGTTCAGCCCCCGTCAGTGACCCAATTGTAGCCTTCGGGTAGCCAAGGATACGGTACGGACGTAGGTAGGTTGAGTTTGTTATCTACCTAAACTATAAAAGGGTATAATTACTAATATCGGCTTAGCGTGTCCAAGTCATTTACCGAATTGTGCATGCCATGTCCATGCAATTTGAGGTAACGTGAACGCGACATCATCGCATCGTCAAGCATGCTTTGACTTTCAACTTTGATCCCCCTCGATATACGAAATTCCTGTCGCCTCGGTGTTATCCCAGTTTGCAACACGTCCCGCGACAAAGGCGACTCTGTCTGAAGAAAACTGTGCTGTTGCGCCAGTCGACACGTTGAAGATCACACTAAGTTCGATCATGCTACTTTTGCATCGCAAACTCTCCTTCTCATCTAGATAGCTTCACTGCACTTGGCGGCATGCCATTGACTCATGTCAAGCACGATTACTAAAAGAAGTGATTGGTCTCCACAACAGAGAAAGATTGTCTCGCTACGACACACCTGGAACACGTCAGGGCTTACCTATTAAAGTTCGGCTTACAGGATGGACGACTTCGATCGTGATTCGAGCTCCGACAACGAGCATGAACATGATGAAGACATCACCATGCACGATATCGGTACCGATGACTACAACGAGAATCCCGATCAAGATGAAGATGATGATAACGAACCCGACAATGATAATGAGAATGAAATGGACGAGAATAACGACAACGAGAACGAAGACGACGAAGAAGACGATCACGAGAATAACGAGTCGCAACGACAGCAAGACCAACAGCAAGAACTAGATCAAGAAGATGGACATCACCCGGCACCTCACCTTACATCTCGCAAGTCGTCCACTCCGTCAGGGCAGTCCTGGAGACGACAGCTTACTGTTCGACCCGAGGCGCTTACAGCCAAGACATACGATATTGTACCCACTATGGCCGCTCCCATGGCTACCAGTGTCAATGCCATCGCCATCACACCGGATCTACGATACTGGATGACCGGCGGGAGTGATGGTTATATCAGGAAGTACGACGGACCTGCAACAATTAACGGCAAGACCCTTTTGACGGTGGCCCAGCGACACCCCTTCGTCGACTCGGTCACCAAGGCTGGCGTGCTCATGTCGTATTGGGAGAACGCCGAACCCCAGCCCTCCACTGCACGCCAGGAAGACCTCATACTGAGTCCTGTTTACAGTCTGGCCGTTCATTCTCAAGCCCTCTGGCTTCTTTCTGGACTCGAGAGTGGTGGCATAAATCTACAAAGTGTCCGCCATGACGAAGGGAAACGCATCACATGTTTGCAGAAACATACTAATGCCGTCAGTGTGCTTACCTTGGCAGCCGATGAAAAAAGCGTACTGAGTGGGAGCTGGGATAAGAATATATTTGATTGGGATCTCAACACTGGCGCGACTTTCAGGCAATTCGATGGAAATGGAGGCCAGATCTCGGCCATCGAGCTCAGACCGATGAATGGCGCGCCCATCCCGCCCGAGGCAAGCGAAGAATCAATTCCCAGCGACACATTTTCTAGCAGCAACGGGCTCCGAGCTACAGCTAATTCTTCCTTCCAACTTGATGACGATTTTGACTCTCGTATGAATGGGAAGGTAAATGGGTTGGGGATCAGTGGGCACTCCGGACTGGCGGGAGACGCGCCGCAAGACATGGCAGACGGGCACGATAGCCCTGCACATGACAGTCTGTTTGGGGGCAGTCCAGGTGGTGGCTCTGACCTTTTCGGCGACAATGACGGCATGGGGGGCTTCGAGGGTGACGATGACAACGAATTCTCTCGGGCCATGATGCAAGACTCGGCGCAAGAGAACATGGCTATGGGTGATTATAACATACCAGAGACCAGTTATAATTCCGAAAATGGCACCGCGCCCGCCATTGATCCTCCCGCCAACGAGGATGGTGCCGATGCCCCGACCGAACCAGCTGACGCTGCTGTTTTCAATCACGACACAACAAATCATGTGGGGTCTGCGTCTATGCCCACGACACAATCTGGGGCCCTTACAGCAAATAACGATTCAGCTTCCACAGAGCCTCCGCCTATGACGTTGGTAGACTCGTCGACTGGGCGCGAAGGCAGACCCCACTCACCATCAACGGTATTCGCTGCCCCATCCCTTACCCATAATGACACAACACAAACATCCGATAGCACCTTTCTATCCGCTTCAATTGACGGCACCATCCGGATCTGGGACCGTCGAGTGCAAAAACCAGTAGCGAGAATTGGCAACCGATCCGGAGTTCCGCCATGGTGCATGGGTGCCTGCTGGAGTCCAGACGGGAACTGGATCTACGCAGGACGAAGAAACGGGACAGTGGAAGAATTTAGCATCCAAAAAGCCCGCGGCGGCCGTTCCGGATGGCAGCCCGAACGCGTCCTAAAGTTTCCTGCCGGCAGCGGCCCCATTAGTTGCGTGCGGCCCATGCCCAATGGAAGACATCTGGTCTGCGCTTCACACGATATCCTCCGACTCTGGGACCTCCAATCCGACAACACGTCTAAACACTCTCCGCCGCCTTTCCTCATTGTCCCCGGACCGCCCAAAGCCGGCGTCATGTCCACCCTTTACATCGACGCGTCTAGCCGCTTCATGATTTCGGCTGCGGGCAATCGAGGTTGGGAAGGAACAACGACCGAAGTGCTCATTGGTTATGAAATTAACATCCCAGAATAGATGCAATCCAGGCGCTGAGGCCATACAAGCGAGTAAAAGAGGGAGGTTGTTTGTAGCATTTAGTTAAAGAGGTGGTAGTCTGGGCGTTTCGTGGGTTACCTACTATGTGACAGCGAGATCGCTCACACTTGTATTCGTGGCGACCAGATTTCGTCGTGGCATAGCATAGCGCTTTTGTTTGGGGCTTTCAGGATTTGACTTTTACCTATATATTAGATGGCAGATACCCCCCCTGTTTTTGGATTCGGCGCATAGACTCAGTGGTGGTGTTGTTTTTGCGTAGGATAGGATTGGAATTTTAGCGATTGTTCTTTTGTATATTGACGGTTCTTGAGGTGATATTTTGCATGTACGATGGTTGATTCTGGCTGATGTATGTGAGGTGAGCCTGGTAAGGGGTATGGACAGGAGAGTCGACATTAGATGTTTATCAAGGATTATAAGTTTTATTATAGAAATTGCAGCTAACCCCTACAGCAAAATCCCAACAACATCGAACTTCATATTTCTATCTACACCACCATCACCAGCGTGGACAACAACCACACACACTCTCACCCTCATCATCCAGCCTGGTAAATAGTCAAAGCATTTACAAACGGATTAATCTGCGTCATATTGAACGGCGTAACAGGGAGATCGCGATCCGTAATCGCAAGGAAAATCGTCCCGTTAATGGCCGGATCGCCCTCGAACGTCGACACATTCGGCTGGATCGTATACGCGCTGTTGCCACTAATATTCATCAGGGGCGAGTACGTCACGTTCAGCTGCGATACCCAGCACGCGAACCGCGGCGCCCCGGCCGTCGTCGCCGTCACGTAGCTGTTATTCGGCCCCACGCGCTGCCCCGGCGCCTCCCATTCTAGATACACCGGCCGCCCCGGATACGAGAGCGGCGCCGTCCGGTTCCGCGTTATCGCGGGGCTGCAGTTCTCGCCTACCGTGCTGGCGTTCACGCAGCTTGATCCAGAGGATAGGTTCGCCGTGCTCAGCGTGTTCGCGTAGTCGCCGAGCGTCTCGTTCCATGCTTCGGACCCGTTGATGCGTGCCGGGTTCGGCTGGTTGAGGACGCGCAGCGCGGGGAAATTCTGCCAGACGAGACGCGTCTGGTTCTGTGGACACGACGATATATACGGGGCCAGCAACGTCCAGGCCCAGGACTGCGGCACGCCGAGCTCGAACCACACGGGCATGGGGAACAGGCCTGAGAACTGGCGGAATATCATCTGTTGTCGCGCCTCGGTCGTGATGGATTGCAGGAGCAATTGTCCGACCTCGCGCGCGTCGAGGTGGTTGAGGAACCCGTAGACGCCCGACTCGCCCCAGCGCGTCAGCTTCTGGCTGAAATCGATGTACTCGCGCACGTTCATGGACGGGTAGTTATATGTGCACTGCACGGGGGCGCGGGGGCCAAGCATGTTTGTGAGCAGCGTCGCGTGCCCGACTTCTTGCTCCGCCATGAATTGGAGCAGGTACCGGTCCTCGGCCGTCAGGCCGTTCGCCTCGAAATCTTGTACCGAGTACGTGGCGAGCCCGTAGTGGAAGAGGTCGAGCTCGATCCATTCTTGGTAGAGGGCGAGCGCTATCGACTCGTAGTCGAAGTCGCTTTGGACTAGGTACACCGGCTCTGATCCATTGGTGCCAAGCCCGCCGGCTGGCGTGTATGGGGCTGGCAGGGGGTGGTGTAGTTGGCCGTCGAGTGGGTATTGGAGCTTGTAGGGCTCTGGGGGCCGGGCTGGTATGGATGGTGCCAGGATCGTTGTGTTTAGGGCCCCGGTGGTTGTTGGTGGTGGTCCTGTGTATGGTCCGTGGGATGTCACGTTTGTGACGGGTATGATGCTGGGAGTTATTGATGGGGCCGAGGTCACTGTTGTCATTGTGTGAGATTCGGAGACTGCGGGCATGGCGCGGCTGCGGAGAGCCAAGGCTAGGAGGCCTGTGTATGTTAGTAAGTTGAAGCCAGCCATGGCGGTTGGTGATGCTGCGGGTCTAGCTATTGTGGTGTTGGCCGAATTTCCATGAGAATGAGAGGAGAGGCGATGTGGACGCGGGGTATATATGCGCAGCACTCATTGCCATCCACTCTCACGCCAGCTAACTCTTAGCAAAGACGCTGGGTGCGGTACTGTCCGCATCCCGAGCACGCCTATTGTCGTCATAGATTCTTAAGCCGCAACATTACATTTATATCTGGCTTCGAAGTCGGGCGAATTTAGATATCGTTGATTTGAGACTAGCTAAGTAATCAACGGAAAGAATATTGTGGCATTTCGTAAGGCATATCGTGATGTGATCGTTACGTCGGTGATATCCAGATATCCGGGGTGGTGATGCATGACGACATGCTCTCGCCCTTGGACCACTACCACGATCGCTAGTATCTAACGGCGATGAAGCGCCGGGAAAACTGCGAGTTCTTCATAATTTGGCCGAAGTAGTGTGAGACTCCATCGCTTCAAAGGCTTTGCTCAGATTGCCAATGCATAGATTAATAAATCCGCTGTTGGAGACTTAAGCGCAGTTGTTATCTGTACTTAGATACCCGCCGTAGGCACTGTATGCGTTAGATCCGCATCTTGATGAATGTCGTCAACCCATCGGCATCTGTCAATCTAATTAGCCGACTCTGTCTCAGGGGCTGGACACTCCCATGCAGTGATGTGAGTTTCTACTAGAGGAGTAGCGCGAAGATCGATGAGATCGGGCGAAGTGATAGTCTCAATTTCATCAATCTGCTTTACTCGCTAGCATCTACAATATCCATGATTCATGAATCATCACACACTCATTTCGTTTTCACTTGTCTGCGAGTTCTCAATCCTCAAACTAACTCGTTCGAGGCTTCAAAATCAATACAGCCCCTGAGCTGTCGATTTTCGCTTTCTTTGTGAGGCGCTACGGCGGTTATGAATGTATGAATGCTACCACATACTCACCTTTCCTCCCTACGTGCTTATTTGTTGCAATCGGCTCAATCCCGTCCCTTTCAAGATGACATATTAAATTCACATTATGTCATCGTACTATGCATATATCTCAAGTCCTCTCCGACACCTAAACTTCCTGTTCCAACTCAAGGGGTACAGCTTAGTAAACGTATGCATGTAGGTCACGAGCCTTCATTCTCGGTATTCCGTGCGGCTTCCGCGTCTTTTCTAGTCCCATCCCCTGATTGCTGCCACCGTGTCACAGAGCTTACCTGTAGGTTTTCCCACGATGCCATTCGGAACCTTCTATAGCCCCAGAATGCGAAATCATGGCGTCCTTGTTCTCCTTGCCCGACAATACTGCAGTTGGCGCTTTTTACCGGATGCGCCGATGAGACTTTGTCGGACTCAGATATGAATCCGAATCACCTGGTAGCGGCGACACCAAATTCCAACCGTACGAGTCCAGTCCAGGACTTCGCAGACAACAAAGAGTAGATTCTTATAGATCAGTAGCAGCAGCACACTACTCTGAGAGCGCGGAGTACAAAGTATGTAAATAGAGTTACTACCAGGCTAACAAGGTTCATTATGTAATTATCCCGCTGAAACTATTTTCCGTACTTCAAAAAAGAGGACGGATTACCTAAGTGTACTTTTACGAGGCAGATATTGCATTCCGCATTAGGGAGCCTTTACCATGCACATGCAGTATTATCTCGGATATGAAGTACACTTTCGGATCCGTTCGGTTAAGTCGTATCAAAGAAGGGATGAGTAGGTATTTATCCAACTGCAAGACTTATCGGCAACTCCTTGCGTTTTCAAGACACTCCAGGATTACGCAACATGCGGGGTTATTCAAAGCAACGACCCTTTATGGGCTGTTCCGATCCGGTTTGTCGACATAAAGCCGGACCAGGTGCTGTAGGTTGTGTATGTATTCCGTAGGTACGTATGCATCTTTGATATCTTGCTTGTCTACGTGTCCAGAACAATCCAATGAATTCGATTCAACGGTAAAGACTCGCGCCATGTCGAAAACAGAAGGTAAATTACCTAGATACAACACTCGAATTTCCCCCCTCATCGGTAAATCTTTACCGTCTCATATCATAGAGACAAATACGGAATAAGTAGCTATATACCGGTAAGCTGCCACATGGAACTGTAGGTTCTGTAGGCACTATCCCGCTTGGCTTTCCGTATCAGGATCGTGTACATCCGGAAGCTTTATCGAGATAATCTACTCTTCGGGTTGTTACACATCTTGGATTCACAGGATTGGGAATTCAGCCGTAGCACGGTTCTGTGACAATGGGAAACATGTTGCGGACATCGATTTCCCCGCAGTGTGCCCTATGGTTTCTTGTCCTCGTTTTACCACTCACGGCGCTGTGTGCCCATGGCGACGCGCTTCGCTTTGTAGATCCTCTCATCGGCAGCACAAATGGAGGTAATGTCTTCGCCGGTGCGACTCGTCCATATGGATTCGCCAAAGCTGTTGCCGACGTCGATGGTCAGAATACTGGGGGCTTCTCGACCGACGGGTCGAGTATTGTGGGCTTTTCCGCCGTTCACGACTCTGGTACTGGGGGCAACCCGAGTTTAGGGAATTTCCCTCTCTTTCCACAGCTTTGCCCCGACGACGTTGTTGATAATTGCCGCTTTCGCATCGGTGATCGCGCGACTCACTATGTGGCCGACTCGGTAACAGCTACGCCCGGGCGGTTTGCTCTCGAGCTAGAGTCTGGTATTAAGGCGTCCATGACCTCAAGTGAGCATGCTGCGCTTTTCCGGTTTGAATTCCCCTCTGGCAACTGCACCCAGCATCCGCTGGTGCTCCTTGATTTGACGGATTTGGCGAAGTCACGACAGAATGCGACCATCAATGTCGATGCCGACACTGGTCGAATGAAGGGTAACGGCACATTCCTGCCAAGCTTCGGTACCGGAACTTTTGTCATGCACTATTGCGTTGACTTTTTTGGCGGGCGAGTTTTTGACAATGGAGTTTGGGTTAATAATCGTGGTGGAACGGAACCGAAGGATCTCTATGTCACTCGAGGCTTCAACCTCTTCTACCTTGAGGCTGGAGGCTGGGCTCGATTTGAGGGGCTCACTAATAATACCCTGACCGCTCGAGTAGGCATCAGCTACATTAGTGCCGACCAAGCATGTCGGAGAGCCGAGACGGAAATTCCCAGTCCCCTTGAGGACTTTGACCGGCTTGTACAGGAAACCGAGAATGCATGGAGGGAAAAACTGAGTCCCGTATCTATCAATGCTGATGGAATAAGCAACGACCTAGTCAAAACTTGTAGGTGAACATACGCCCTCAACTTGCCTTGATGTGTTCTCGATTATCAGCGGATCCTATAACAGTAGGAAGTGTTATGGGCAGACAGTCATGACTAACAGATAATATTGTTATAGTCTGGAGCGGTTTATACCGGAGCATGATTTCGCCCCAAAATTACACTGGTGAAAACCCTCATTGGGACAGCGGGATTCCGTACTTTGACTCATTTTACTGTCTATGGGATGCTTTCCGTGTCCAGCATCCTCTTCTTACCATCCTGGATCCCGACGCGCAGGTGCAGATGGTCAACTCACTCATAGATATGTATGAGAACGAGGGCTGGCTGCCTGACTGCCACATGTCGGTCTCTAAGGGCTGGACGCAAGGTGGTTCTAATGCGGATGTGGTCCTCGTAGACGCCTATGTGAAGAACTTGACGGGCATCGACTGGGGGCTTGCTTTGAAGGCCATCATTCAGGATGCCGAAGTCGAGCCCCTCGAATGGGCCTTCCATGGACGCGGTGGACTGCAGAGTTGGCGAATTCTCGATTATATCCCCTACCTGGACTTCGATCCGGTTGGGTTTGGTACAAATTCTCGGAGTATATCGAGGACGCTGGAGTATGCATATGATGATTATTGCTTGGCTACCCTGGCACGTGGTCTCGGCCATGATGACCTATATGAAAAATATGTGGCGAGGAGTACGAATTGGCGAAATCTATGGAAGGCAGACCAGACTTCAGTTATTAAGGGCAATGATACCGGCTTCACAGGATTTTTCCAGCCTAAGTTCCAGAATGGCACGTGGGGCTTCCAAGACCCCATTGCTTGCTCCGCGCTCGCAGATTTCTGCTCGTTGACAACGAACCCAAGCGAGACTTTTGAGGCCAGTGTCTGGCAGTACCAGTTGTAAGTGATATGATCCACGTTTCATCTAGCTCAGAGAGTGAGCCATCCATGATTAGTGGCTAAGGTATTATGGACTAATAATACATCCTCCAGTCTGGTGCCTCAATCGATATCGGCATTAATTGAGCTCATGGGTGGCGAGCAGCGATTTATTAATCGACTGGACTTTTTCCACACGTCAGGTCTTGCTGACATATCAAATGAGCCTGTCTTCTCAACGGTGTACTTGTACCACTACGCTGGCCGACCAGGCCTGTCGACAAAGCGGTTGCACACCTACATTCCCTCGTCTTTCAATTCAGGCCATGGCGGACTACCCGGAAACGATGACTCCGGCTCTATGGGGTCATTTGCTGCATTCGGGATGATTGGTCTCTTCCCGATATCAGGGCAGGATGTGTATTTGATCTCGGCTCCGTTCTTCGAGAGTGTCAGTATCACAAACCCAGTAACAGGGAAGACGGCGCAGATCAAGACGGTGGGATTCGATGCTGGTTATAAGAATATTTATATTCAGAATGTCACGGTTAATTACAAGCCGTGGACTTGGTCCTGGATTGGCCATGCTTTCTTCACAGAAGGATGGACCATGGAAGTCGTTCTTGGAAGCGAGGAATCAGGCTGGGGCACTAAATTGGAAGATCGGCCTCCAAGTTGGGGCAACGCGGCGGAAGTTACGGGGCTTCTAAGTTCTGAGGTGACGAGATAATAGGGAGCAGCGACCTGGTTTTGAGAGAGAGAGAAAGGTTAGGAGAAGGAGCTACCAGATACGGATCCGTAAAGATTATATCGATGCTCATGAAGTTGGTAGGTGCGTCGGGCCGTTTGTGTGTGTGAAGGAAGGTGCCAACCAGGTACATCATGTCCCATGAATTAGGTACCTTAGGTATACTACCTCGAGGTACTTAAGGAAGGAGGTGTCTATGAGGTACACAGAAGTATCTGAATGGTGCGTGAGTCTTCTCCAGCACTCGGGCCTGCTTTGTTGACTCGAAACCCTCTGGGCAGGCACACACAATTGCTTGACGTATGTTGCTTCAATTGTGATGCGTCGTTGAGGTCGGTCACAACCCGATTCTACAGCGATCCGCCCCTTCCCCCCTCGCCGTGCAATTGTTTACTTCTTATAACGTGGACGCAACCTGTCACGGCCGATGAATTCTTCACTTTTGCATATCTCATCAACTCAAGTTATCCACAAGCACCACTCAATCCATCTTGTCATCATTACATTTAGTTACAGCGTTAATTTTTGGACGGCTTTTGCCGCGTATTTGTAACCATGAATTCTCGTAGCTCAACCTCCTCCGAGCTCTCGTCTTCCACGATGGATAGTGATAAGTCCGACCCGAACAAGAAGGACAAAACAGACAAGACCGAAACAACAGACAATAAGGAGAGTCACAGTGGGATGCATAAGGAGCGGGAGAGCAAGTTCTTGAAGATAGATATACCAAAACTTCTTGGAAGCTAACACTTCTTTCAGGGGTTGTCATCCACACTTTTTCCAAGGCAAGATATGACAAGCATTCCAGACGTATTGAGAGAGAACGGTTCGTAGCCATTCCCATCCCTCCCCCCCCCCAAAGTGTAAACTGGTGTTGCCGTTTCTGTTGCTCAGATCTGTCACGTCAGGGCCTTTCTTCTCAGTCGGAAACGGTGTGGTTCTGCCTTGTGCCCAGAAGAGATTATCCAGGTGATAGACACGAAAAATCACATCCATACAGTCAAGGTCGCTCAACTGATTACATGTGACTGTTCTTGCCGTGGTGAGCTATGCCAACACGTGGTCTTTGTGAGTCCCCCTCAACAAAAAAAAAACCAGTTCTCTTTCACCTCGGACCTTTTCATCTAATTCACGTCCCCTCCACAGGTTCTTGCCTATGTTCTTAAAGTTCCCAACGCTCTCCAGCATCTGGTTGCCTTCAGTCCAAGCGATCTGTGCATGATCTTCAAGAATACGTGGCCTGTCATCAAAGATGCCAAATCCAGTGTTCGGAGCAAACCTCAGGAGCAAATGAATAAAGAGTGCCCCGTTTGTTTCCTAAAATTCACCTCGACTCCATATGAAGCTGTTCTATATTGTCGTGCTCACTGTGGCTACAACATGCATGAGAAGTGTCTTTCTATGTGGTTCGTCGGCATCCGAATGCCTCACGAGCCTGTCCTTTGTCCAGTTTGCCTAAACAAATGGGAGGGAGATCCCAATGTGGTCGAATATATCAAGGCCAGGATCAATGGACGTACTCAACCTCCACTTGCACGCCGACCATCGTACATGTTGAAAAAGAATAAAGTATGAAAAAATTTCGCCCTACCCTTCTCTCCGATGTTATATCACTCACTGATGTTCGACAGCCTGGGGCACCCAAACCCCCAACGCCAGAATCACCGCATAATCCTGACGACGAGCTCCCAAACAATTGGGTGATCGATTTCCGAGGGATGCATACCGGAAATGGTCGGGGCGTGTCTATCGAAAAGTGGCTCGATGACCAAGACGGCCAGTACGAGCCAATGGACAAGTGGAACGATCGACAAGACCGTGAGGACCAGTGGATGAATTACCCAGAAACTCAGGACGAGCCGATGGGTGGAGTATAGACGCGAATCCACATATGTCCCCGCCTGAAAGGCCACCTCTTGATTAACCATTCTACAATCACGTCCGTGTTCTCCAGACAAGAAAACAAAACTCTCGAGCTGTTCACGATGTCCCTGTCCAGTCACTGTATAAATAGAAGGGTCTGGATTTTGTATTGGTAGGTTTGGAATCCCACTGCATATTGGAAGACTCACAAGACAACACCAACTTCTTTTGCGGAAAAGGGATTTCATAGCGTTTCTGATTTTCGGGGCGTCCATTAAAAACAAGGTAGCCTCTAGCTATTAGCGAAGTATGCCGTCAAATTCAATACAAAATATCCTACGTTTCAATCAACGTCATCGCCATAATAGTAGTACCCACAGCCCCTATTTGAGAGAGATCATAATACTGGTACTCTTTCGCCAAAGATATCACAATACAGTTGTGGTATCCCAATGTCTCGTCTCATCAACTAAAACAATTACTAGAATGCGCTGGACGAATTGGAGGGCTTGGATCTCCTCTTTGGGCCTGGCAGCTCTATTGTGCTTATGTCGAATTCCTCGCGTGGTCGCTTTCTCCTGGCCATAAACATGGAATTCGGGGGCAGGAATGGGCTACGGCCTGGATTTAGTAGGGGCCAGGTCGTTCCTTGTGACAGGGCGGCGCTGGTGTCGGGGAGCATCACGAAGTTGGCTTGGATGTTCGACGACGACGATGATGTTCCGGGCTTTCCTGATGTAGGTCTGGCAGCGGTACTTCTCTTTGAGGAAGTGGCTTGTTTGTTGTCGTCGGAAACCTTTTTCCGACCCGAAGGGGACGCTGGTGCTCTTTCCTTGTTGCTTGAGGTCGTTTTGGGGGGTGCTGCCTTTCTTTCTTCTGAGGGAGTTTTTACCTCGGTGAGTTCGTCGAGGTCAATTATGACCTTTTTCTTTTCGGCTCGCGGTTGCGCTGTTGTCGCCCGTCGACGGTTTGATGTTGCTCTTTTATTCCGGTCCGGGTCGGATGTTGGCCAGGCTGGGCCCTTGCTTGTCTGCGCTTTGTCGTCGACGTGGGTGCCGGAGAGATTGGATTTTGCGGCGGGTTGCGGGTTTGGTGCGAGTTTGGGCTGGTTCGGGACCGGGACGGGCGGTTCTAGCGGGGGGGGAGACGTCTCGTCGGGGTCTTCCCTAGTACTGGGAAGCGCATCAAGGTATTGCTCAACCTGCGGCGGCGGCCTCAATATGGCCGAATTCATTCTGTAGCTTCCGTCCGGCGCTGCCCCGGTTCCTTTTGATGGACGTGGACGCTTTTGCGGCGTTGCTGATGTGTTGTCAGGAGGCTCCATGACTTCGTTCGCTTTTTCCCACCTCACGCGCGCTCTTTGTGGATTTCTGACTAGATTAACACACTCGATGGACACACGCGCCCTGTAGTCCATGGCACGGACTCCGTTCCAGGCGCAGCGTCCGATCATCTCGCCACGCACGAAGTGCTCGTTGAACCAGCCGCTGAGGGGATTCCATAGCCTCTCTCTGTGACCAATCCCGCTTTCGTGGAGCTCGAGGAGACGATCTATTATCTGCTTTCCGTTCCAGTATGCTCGCGGGCCGCAGGAGTTCGTATCGTTCTGCGTAGGCACCCAGACTTTTCGCTTGGTGTTGGAGCCAATCTTGAAGCTACCGGACTTACCAAACCATTCTTCCAGCTGGCGGTGCACCATGTTGATTCTGGTGTCGTCATGCAACGGATCCATCACCGCGATTTGTGCTATGTACGAGTATTGCATCTTCCCTGGTTGACTAGGCTCCTCTCGTTTTTCTTTGTGTACTACCGCAAGAATCCAGTGATTGTTGTCGGTGCAAATGGGGAGAATACTATATTCGGTCTTCCTCATCCTGGCAAATAGTCGCCTCGGTGGGTGGACGACGGTCATGAACAAGGCCCTCTTCCCTGCCTCACCTGAGCTCCAAAGCTTTGGGTCTACGCCTGGGATCATGATGTCGATCTTGTCCTGGAGACGTTGTGGTAGGCCACTTTTGTACGTTGACAGCGAGACTTCGATTGCATCGCCTGCTAGCCACGCGGTGCGGCTATAATTTAGGCTGTTGAGGCCGCGGATGTCTGGCCATGACGCTGATGGTTTTTGAATTTTGTCCGCTTCCGACTTGATGTGATAAATCGGGCATGAATCGGAGCAGACATTTTGCGCCGTTCGATGGTTTTGTGTTTTCATGGGTGCTGATTATGCTGGAGAATCGCCAGCTCGACTGTCCTGGCGAAAATGTCCAGGTATATAGAGATGACAGTACCAATCAAGATCCGGAATTCAGGCCGATTGTACAACGTCGGACAATTCGTGTCAGGCCTTCGAACAAGAGATCAATGCCTCACCCTGGGCCGTATTGTTGTTGCTCAAAATTTATGTGATGACGGCGCGTTCGTGAGTAATATTCGGACACAATTTCATTCATATGATCCGAAATTACTATTTACTTGCCAAAAGCTTTCCCACAGTGCTTATTGTTTAACAGAGAGTTTTCCATGACAAAGGTTGCTCACTCGGGTTCTTCTGCTTTCTGCGGTGATGGGTTTCTTTATGACGGTTTGCTTCCGGCGTGTTTCCTTTATGCGCTCGACTGGACACGCTTGCGGGGGCAAATTTTTTTGTTGCGCATTCACTCGCTTTCTAGTGTTCTGCGCAGCGCTGAATTTCCTTCGTCACTGCTTTCGCAATGGCAAATCCTCGAGTTTCTAGAATATACCCAAGAGCCAGAGTATTCCAGTTTGGCATTTGTCGATATTTTTTTGGCGCCCGCGGCCCGCGGTGGGAATGGCTGCTTACTCGCACTGTATTCGACTCATACTTGCCTCTTTGCCATTAGAGACTCCAGGTCGTCTTGGACTGTGGTTTTAGATGCACTTGAAGAGCCGGTTTACCGGTTGAAGCGAATCACTAGATATCATTTTCGCGAACATTCGGAGCATCTCAATAGCTCTGAATAATTGACGCAGTAACCATGAAGACGAGACTCTCAAGACGTATAGAAGTCCTCTGACTTGATCCTCGGCCGCTTTTCCGAAACGGTCATATCGACGGCTGCTTCGCAAACGCCGCTTCATACCCTAATGTTGGAATGCAAAGAGAAACGAAAGCATTCTCTCAAAATGTGTCTCTTTTCCTCCAGTGTAATGCTGTGCTGGAGAATGTGGTATCAGGGTGGTTTTCTGGAAACTTAACTTTGACACAAAGTCGGTCCAACTCCTTCATCCGAGCCCAGTCTAAATTCTCGGTACCATGGGAGCTATCCCGAGTCAGCGTAAGAGCAGCATCTGGGTGGTGTGTCATAACCAGCAAATATGCGCGTATTGAATGCAGCGAGACTTACTCTTCCCAAACTTCATAAGGAGTTCCAATGAAAATGGCCGGGATGTGTGTGGCAATGACCTGTGAATAGATGTCTCTATACAGGTGAATACCAAATACTATAGTCTCAGGCTCAACGAGTTGGAAGCCAATGGGAGATTCAACGACTTCATGGCCGAGACTCGCAATGAAGGCTTTGTCAACTGAATTGAATACGGGGTCCTGAAATATGCAGTGAATACGGCGACTTGCTTTACTTTGGAGGTGTTCCACGATTGTGAGGAAAGCGGCTAGTTGGATGTGAGCTTTACGCTTCTGTTCCCATGCACCGTCCGGAGGATCAAACGTGCCGAGACCGAGGCAGATGGCCCTGGTGATATTTTGGATGCCTGTTGCATGACTTGACAACAGCTCTTGAAGTCGAATACATGAAGATGATGATTTCCAGTGGATAGAAAATCGATCATGATCCTGCTTTACTTGTTCCAGAGAGAGGCTTGGATCGCTTGGAGTCACCACTGAGGTAGACACAAAGCTGGCGGAAGTGGAAGTAGTAGCCCTTCCCCATCTACGTCCCCTGCGGCCATTCACTTTCACCCAGCCATCTGGCGGCTCGGAATGACTTAATTCTGTAGTGAGAGACATTATATCCGCAGCAGGCAGCAAGTGGTACCTATTTATGTATTCGTGTGGATGGATTCATGGACTTCTCAACTTTGATGAAATTTAAATCACGAATATGTAACTAAACGATGATCCGATGCTCCATAGTATAGCGATATCGGACAAATATGGAGATGATTAGCACCATATATGGATCTACCGGGGCGCAACTTTATCCGCATCTTCAGCAACAGAGACTTTGTGGGAGCTGATAAATCTGCTACGCATAGAAAGGAAGCAATTCAACAAATATATATCAGATGATGATAAGTCAACTGAGGCTATAGAGGACTTTCGGGCCTTGGTTCCTATCATGAATTCAAAAAAAAGCGATGATACGGTAGGTAGTCCGTATTCGCAGGAGGATTTTCAGATAAGCGGAGGTCCGGCCTGAGTCGGCCTCAAAGTATTGGCAGTCCGGCGATGACCACGCAACATGCAAACTTCATTTTACCTACGGATCCTAATTCCGTAGACTAGTGAGGCATACTAAGTCCCAAAGTTCATAAAGCTAGCTCTTAGTAAATTGCCTACGAGGTTCCTACCGATGAATTTGACATGTTGAAGCTAGTCATTAGTATGCCACCGGTTCGGCAGCTGTGTCCCAGTAGTAATTACAAGGTAGATACCTACCTAGGTAGACAGAGGACATTATCCAGGATGTACGGATCTATAAACCACGGAGGCGGAGGATTGATTTGACACTTCAAGTTGTCCCCCTAATGGCCCACCACACTCTGTCCCCGGGAGACCGGAGGTGTCCGGCGTGAACAAGTATCGTATCAGTAACGGGTAAGATGGCTAGGTAGGTGCATAACTCTATTAATTGCATATGTCATGATTATTAGGTAATAATAACCGACGCGGGACATTTGTGCTGCAAGGCCTGTGCTCTCTCTCCAGGTCTCTGTCTCCATTCTCCATTCTTGGCATCGAGATCAACAACCTGCAGTAGAAATACTGATTCCCAGCTCTGAATTTCACGTGGGCATCGCCAAAGTCAGAGCAACGAACCAGTTTCACCTCGCAAGGTGGTAGGTGTCGCCGGCCTACACATCCACCATTCAAACGAAATCTTTTCCGACGTGGGAATCACGAAGATTCCTTTCCATCGCAACGCATTCATAAGGCTCCAGTCGCGGCCAATCAATAAATTTATGCGTCGATTAATCCATCACTCAAACAAATCTCTCTTTTCATCTTTCAATTGCGCTGAATCCTTCAATTTTCTCGAGCAGCGCATGTGCGCGTCTCTCCTCGTCCCTACGAACCACTATTCTTCTCCGTATCAGCATTTTCGTTATCGTTGTGATCCTCGTCGCATAACAATATCTCTCGTCTAGCCAGATGTGATATAGGAAACAGTAGGAGAACCGACAGATAAGACCGAAAACAGAATAGTCCAGGAAGTTAGAGCGAAAGCGAAAGGTTGAAGATGGAGGGTCGAAGCCTACCTCAGGCCTTGTCTTCCAGCTATGCGCCACGACTACGCACCTACAACAATTCCCTCCTCACGCCCATATTACAATCTACGGCGCCTGGTCCCGTACCGCGCACAACGAAACGCGGTACGACCGTGATCAATTATGCCGAGGACGGCTATGATTACGACGACGACGATGACGATGATAATCGGAGACGGCCTACGGGCTTGCGTAGTTTGCGTCGCGAAGATAGTGCTTTGAGGGCAGATGCCAGCGACAAGTTTGGCAAGGACACAAGCACACCAGTACATCTCCAGCGCATCTGGAGAGACTGGATGGCGAAAGCAAGAAATACTTCTGATCTCAGTGCTCAGGCTCAGGCTGCCATGCCGGTGACGCTGATACCAATTCGGATTGATGTCGACATACCCGCTTTCATACCCGCGCCCGCCTATCCCTTGCCGCGCGGTCTTATGCAGCCAACACCTCAGATGGACCCAGCCCTATACAAGCCGGGTGAGCTAACGGTGCCCTATAAGCTAAGAGACATCTTCCTGTGGAACCTGCACGAGACCGTCATTACCACTGATCAGTTTGCGATGGCTCTCGTCCAAGATCTCGATCTGCCCAACCCAACCACCATTGCCAGCGAGATCAGCAAGCAGATTCGGACACAACTGGAAGAGTACGCTGGCGTTGCGCTCCACCCCCTCTTTCATTCCGGCGATCAAACACCTCCAAATAGCACAACACAAGCTCCCCTTTCCACAAACCGCGACAGTCCTACCACGCCTGCTACACCGATGCCCCAGTCGAGCCGCGGGCCCGAAACACCTATGCGATATGGCCTCGATACGCCCTCCAAGGTCAACCCATCCCAGCTTCAGGATGTTACTGCCAGCGCCATTCCCATCCTTGCTGACGCTGACGAGTACGGTCCTGATGACACTTACCGATGCATCGTCACGTTGAATCTTAACTTGGCGTCAGAAGTATACACGGACAAGTTTGAATGGTCCCTGTTGCACCCCCCCGGTACCGCCGAAGCCTTTGCCAAAGTTACCTGCGCCGATCTAGGCTTGTCTGGTGAATGGGTTCCGGCCTTAACGCATGCCATCTATGAGGCCGTCTTGCGCCTCAAGAAAGAGGCATGTGAATCAGGCGGTTTAGTCGCAGGATGGGGTGCCATGGGCTCCGAGTTGCCGAATGATGCCGCTCATGGTGCTACGGCTGGTTGGCGCTACGATCCCGAGCAACTCGCTGATAGCTGGGAGCCCAAGATCGAAACCTTGTCCAAGGAAGACATCGAGAAGCGTGAAGTTGACCGAGAGCGACAGATTCGTCGTCTGCGTCGGGAAACGGCTCGATTCAGTAGTAATGCCGGCATGGTAGGTGGCATGCCCTTCAATGTGGGGGTCGAGGTTGAAGAGGAGCGAATGGGACGGGGTGAGAGATCGAAGAAGAAGCGCAGGTTTCGCAGTTTGAGTCCCTTAGGACGCTCGGGTACACCCGGAGGTCGAGGGACGCCTGACGTTGGATACGGCGGGGGTGGTGTGGGTTCGTTGACCGACCAAGAAAGATATAATTGGCGCTGCTCCCATTGCCGCATTTGGGGGACAAGTGTCTGGGCTGTCCGCGATGGTCCATATGGACCTAGAGTAAGTGAAAACTCAGTTCATGATTCGCCTATTTGTCTGTCTATCTCTATATCCTCCTTCATAGCTAACGAACCACTAGTCACTTTGCGCCAAT
The DNA here is from genome assembly GCA_022984845.1 of Xylaria nigripes. Lineage (NCBI taxonomy): Eukaryota > Fungi > Ascomycota > Sordariomycetes > Xylariales > Xylariaceae > Xylaria > Xylaria nigripes. The sequence continues at coordinate 325,858 of JAJJKC010000026.1, read as the reverse complement.
TGTGGCTCATCTTTTGAAAAGCATAGAAGATTACCCCGATGGACTAGGAACCTTCACCATGCCGATTTACCCATGCGACCAGTATAGGGCAAAAAAGTGATGGTGACTGTGGGCAATCATCTTCTTTTCCCATTCTTATTTGGCACCGGCCGTAGCCTGGTTCCTGTCCAGTAGATGGCGGCCTACGTGCTCACATGTATTGGGTATGGCGTTCTACCATGATTTTCGGGCTGCTCTTTGCTGGCGTGGTTTGCTACATGAGATACCAGAAACGAAACCGGCGAGGGATAAGGGAGTGGCGGTGGCGTGGCGGTGCGCTGGTGTGCTGGACTGGTTTCAAGAGATTTGGAACTTCTCGTCCACGTGTAGGTATTATTGTAAGTGAAACTTCGTTCGGGCTGAGTGTAAATTAGACTACTTAAGAATCCCGGTTATCGAAGACCCTGAGAACAGGACGAGAGGGGACGTCATGGTGTCCGCCCTTGTCTGATCCTGTATCTGTACGAACCTCAATTGACACCTAATCGATTTTGTTTTTGTTTACAACCTCTTAACAACCCCCCCGCCCCCCCCCTTTTTTTGGGTTTGCCCACCATGACAGTTACTTAGGCGATATACTATGTTACCGCGACCCTTCTCCGGTATTCCACCGGTGAACATCACAACAACATGACACGACCACCAAAACGACTAATAAATACCCGGGATGATCTTATACGGCACTTCCCGCTTGAACTGTGTCCATTGCTGCTTATAGCGACCAGAGCAGTAATCGTCCAAGACAACGACAGCGCGCTGACTGAAGTCCCAACCATGCATCAACGCCACGACAAGACCGCCGATCCAGCCGCTCGCCACCATGCAATACCCGCCGCGCCACATCGCATACCCGAAATAATTGATATGGCGCGCCCACGACCACAGTCCCACCTTGCACACCTTCCCCTTGTTCTCGGGCCGGCTCTTGAACGCGGCGCGCTGGCGCTCAGACATAGTCTCGATCGCGATGCCGACGACGTACAGCAGCGTGCCGACGACGGTGCTCCACGGCAGCACGATTTCCGTCCCCGCGAGCGTGACGGGGGTCTGGGGCTGCGAGAGCAGCGATGTAGTGCCTAGCGCGAGGAAGAGAAGCGAGTTCGCCGTGTTCACGAACGTGTTGAACGCGCTCACTGCCGTGGCCGCGAACACGGGGAACGAGTCCTGCGTGAGACACAGGAGCCAGTAGAGCTGCTTTGCGGTGCTGCCGACGCTCATTAGGAGGAGCAGGCTGCCTGTTGGTGTCAGGGACGTGAGTGGCGCTGTCCAGGCGGGGAATAGACTTGATGATAGGGTTGAGAGCGGGGCGAGGAGGGATGCGGGGAGGGCGGTGCTGGTGTGGGTTACGATTGTGCGCAGGCCGAGGGAGGTCAGGAGGTGCACGCCTAGGCCGGCGCTTGTGGGGGTTAGGAGGGCTTGTTGGAGCGGGATGTCGGCGAGGCGGAGGCATATGAAGGTTAGTATGCCGGAAGCGGTTGGCTTCTTCTCGCCTCGCGTGATGAGGTCGTAAGGGGTTTTGTGCTCAGCCATTTTGATGGTTGCAAGCTTGCGCTCATTTGGGGATGTGTGGTTGGAATTGAGTGCCGGCGTTGGAATATGTTATCCCCCGCTTGCTTTTTGAACGCCGGAGAGTCGATGCGATTCGGGACCGCGATGACGTAACCTAGTAGGTAGTGTGTGTGTGTGTGTACCTCCTAGGTAGGTAGTGCGCGGCGAGTTCTCGTTATGTGCAAGTTTCCCTGGGAATAAATTAATGAGCTGGTTATGTTCATATCGCAAAAGCTAATTCGGATTGTCGCAATCCTCATCAGACGCGTCGCCCTGCATCAAAAAACCGTCACATACATACCTAGGATCCAAAGGAAAGGGGGGAGGGAACGATGAAGCGTTGGAGATGAATGTTCATTGGGAGGTGAGGATGTAATCCAGCCAACAATGGCTCATCTTTTGAATGGGATTCAAGCTCGGCCGACGCAGGATTGCCTAGGTTAGGTACTTAGGGTAGGTAATGTGATGTTGATGCTATACGTACCTACGGACGTACGGATGCGTACGTAATAAGTACCTCCCGTTTAGTCAATACCCATCGCCACTAGGTACCTAGGTACTTACCTAGACGCAGATTGACAATCCACCGAACCCCAACATACTTACGGCACCCCAATGAACCAATCAGCCACGAACTACGGACGTACAGAAAGAAGGCTGGACGCGCACCGCCAAGCAAACCATCCAGTGTAGGTATAAATCACCTTCCGGCCCCCTTCCCCCGCGGCAGCGCAATGAAAAGTCCAAAAGACAATCGTGAGAGAGGCGGGTTGTTTAGTCGTCACGGTCTACCTAAGCTTTATGCCAACATACTCCTACCTCTCTCTCTCTCTCTCTCTCTCTCTCTCTATGCCGAACCCATAGTATATTATCACCACGGGCGCGCCCTGTCGAGCATTCGGTATTGACGTTTCGTCTGGGTCCTTTCGTGGTTGTTTTCGCCTGCTAGCCTCCCTGGTTCTTGCCTGTGCGGCTTCTTGATTACTCGACTCGCTTCTATCATTGCGGTTTCATGCCAAACTGGGGCTTGTAGGGTTTTTTGCGGGCTTGAAGTCTGTCTGTTGGGATAGGCAAAGGCAAATTGGGGCGTGCGAGTTCTTTTAACAAGGTATGTGCGGAATAGAGGAAGCTTGATATTATATTAATTCACCAAGTATGCATCCGTAGCGTTACATGTCAATTGGAGTGTGCACGCGTTGGTATTCCGGCTTGAAACCAGGGCTTTCGCTGGCACTGTTTTTATTCCATGCTTGTTTGCCGCGGCGCTCCTGAGATACAAACGGAGGCGAGGACAAAATTGTCCCCGTAATATGTGTGTGTGTGTGTGTGTGTGCGCGCTGTCCCACGAACTCTATGAAAGAATCATCACGGGCCAATGCGATGGATGGTTCCCGAGTACATATGTAGATGGAGTTACACATTATGTATTATTATCCAGGCTCACGCGATGATGTGGCCGCTAAACTACAAATATTAACCCTTGCTTCTCACAGCTACTCTCAGATACACATATATATATATATATAAAATGCGGTTTCGAACACTCTCTCTTCGTGCTCGTAATGCCATGTGCACACCATCCAACGGATCATACATCATTCCATCATATAAAGATGGAGAAGGCAACTCAACCTCATACGGCTAGTGGCCCAGCCCGGCCCGGCCCGTTGTAAGACCAGAGAATCTGGTCAGAAGAAATTGCCATTGCACACTATTCTGGTGTGTACGAGATAGGAGGAGAGGGGGGTATATTCTGCTCTGACAAAAAGCAAACATAGAAGTTCCAAACGCTATATAAGGACCTGTGAAATCATATAATTGTGATGGGGTATCGTAGCTGGTGCTGTCTCTTCGACTAGAACTCACAGGAATTATTGAGTTCACCAGGCCTAGAACTGCGATGTTATTATAATATATTATCTTACTGTAGTGGAACGTGTGCTTCGACCACGTTCTTCGTGGCGTTTGGGGCTCGTTAACCTCGCCCAGTCGTCCCACTCCTGGCTGATCTCCATCAGCACAGTACCCATGACGGAAGCACTGGCCATTAGACCGTGGCCTTCGCCTTCTAAGACACGGACTTCGCACCTTCGCATCGCCTTGCCGAGCCATCGGACATTGTCCACAGGAACACGGGTGTCTCTGCTACCATGGTGTATGACAACCGGCCGCGTGATATCAACATAGCGGAATCCGATGGTATGTCGTCGCTCAAGACAGACTAGCAGATCGACGGCAGGGTTGGCTCCGGTCGTGGCTAGGTCCCATATGGCATGCGTAAGCCGCAGATCATAGGTGGTCTGTCGTTCCTTATCAGCCAATGAATCAGATGCGGCCGCAGCGACGCCATCTTGCGAATTCACATCATTCCCGGAATGTTGAGCCGCATCTGACGGTGCGCCATCCTCCGGGCATGAATTATTCTGGCCACTGCCCGCCATCATATTTTCCTTATCCAGACCAGACACAATGTCGCGTCCCATATCGCGATTTTGTGTTCCGCCTGCTTTCCGTTTACCTCGACGAGGACTTTTAGGGAGTGAACTCGTGATGGAACTGCTAGTGGCCGACATGAAGGAGCTATTAGCTGCTTTGAGAAATGTTGTTGGTAGGGCACGTAGGATCCTTTGTGATGTAGGTATAGCGTTTGTGGGAGGAAGTGCTTGAGTTGTGCCAAACACATTCATTTGTGAGGGTGGTATCCAAGGTGCGAGGAGATGGATCTGGCCCCGTATGTGCTGCGGCATACGAAGCGCGGTGGCGAGGGCATAAATGGCGCCGGCCGAGTGGGCGAGTATCGAGAACTTAGTGATCTTAAGCTTCTGGCATATGGCATACACGTCATCTGGCCCACTGTTAGTGTGTTTCTTCCAGATGGTGTGTACTTCTTGGAGACTCACCTGGCCAGCTAAGGGGCGTTGTAGTTCCGTCATAAGCCTCACTGTCTCCGACACCAGGTCGGTCTGGAGTGATTAATCGAAGTTTTAACGCAAGAGCCAGCTCATCATAAAATGCAGTGATATAGCGAGTCAAACCCATACCAACACAGCAGAAAACGGCCGAGCCCTCGGGATCCCCAACCTCAGAAAACGAAATAATGCGGCCCGTTTGAGGATGCTGGATCTTCTGGGATAGGCGGGGTGCGCAAAGATACGATTCGACTGCATCGTCAATAGAATCAGCACTCCTAGGTCGTTCATAACCAACCACGGGGTCAGATGGTACGAATTCTTTCTTCCGGGCGACTGGTTCAGGGGTTTTAGGACCAGCCGGACGGCGCTTCGGTTTGGAACTACTTGATTTTGTTCTGACGGCATCAGTTGCGTCTGGTACGACGCCACTCGAGATTCTGCGATCCGTAAACTGAAGACTTTGTCTGTTGTTCTGATGGATAGCCGGGGACGGAGCGCCGTCATCGATACCTGGAACCTCCAGTGGTTCTCCAGACGCACTTTCATATGCAAAACTAGAGTCGCGCGGAGCCTTGCTTGGGGCCAGGTCGCCTCGCGGTATATCCATAATATCTGTCATTAGCATGTCTTCCCAAGACCTCCTGGTCTCGATGTCGGAAAACTGTCGATGAGAGGGCCCTGAACTGTCTGAAACAATTTCGGTTGGGGCCTCTTTATTTCTTTGTCGAGAGGATCTACGAGATTTTCGGTCTGCATTATTCTCGATCTCACGTAAGGATGAATCACGCAGAGGAAAGGGTTGCAGCCGATGAGAAGGATCCGCCGAGCGGCTCTGATTACGATGTGGATTATCGTGGTAGTCAAATTGGCGAGGCTCTTCGCTGATTGGCGTTTCAGCTAGGATCTGATCAAAAGTGGATGATGACATATCGTTGATGCTAATTGATGGTGAAACCAATCCGCCAGCACCGACGCGTCTTTTCTCGCTCTCGTTGGCGCGGAGACGTTCCCTCGAGCTCATATACATTAGCCCCTTGTGACCCCGCCCTAGCTTCATGCCCCAACTGTCCTGCGATGACGGCTTGCGCGACTCGGGCGCGGCGGAGGAACCCCGTTCGATAGACAGGTTGCCGATGCTGTGTGAATCATCATCGTGCGATGACGAAACAGATCCCTTGGACGATGGCCTTGAATGGCGTAGTAGAGACTTAAGGCTGTGAGTAGGATCGCGACGAGGGGACTTTGGCGGTGCAGTGATGGGAGAGAAACCCGAGGGGGGTTTCGCGGTTCGAATAACGGGTGGACATGCGGCTAGTTCATCGAGATTGACCTCCTCCTCCTGCAACCGGTCCAGGGCGTGAATATAGGCTCCGTACTCAACACCAAACCTACTGTCGATAGGGGAAGCGGAATTCGAACTGGGGACGGAAAGACTTGAATGGTCAAAATGTTTGGAGGCGGGTCGCGAAATAGCAGATAGACTGGTGATCAAAGAGGAAATAACCTCGGGAGAAGCGGAGGGGATGTGAAGAGGGTCGTTGTCTTCGTCGCGTAGCTGCAGGTGCATCGAAGGGTCGATCGGTCTCCGGCGCGACGACTGATGGGATGGATGAGGGGAAGGGAGCAACGAGGGCAGATGGGAGGAATGGGAGGGACGAGACGACAGAGACATGGCGCCGCCAACGCGGGAGTCAGGGCCAGGAGGGCTCCTATCGGCCGAGTAGTACTCCATGGCGTTACAGGCGCCGATGGAGAGGGGTCAGGAACGGGAAGAATTTGCGAGCATGTAAGGGGAGGGAATGGTAACAGTGGCTGTCTCAGGGAACACCACATATGTATGTAATTAGGTAATGTTACGTCGTTTATAAAAGTACTCTACATGAATCTACCTTATGTAGGGACGTAGTATCCGTACGGATCCGTAAGTACCTACTTAGGTACGGACTACCTATATTTTTATTAGATACTCCGTGCTTCGTACATAAAGTACATAATGTAGTTAGCGGGTCGTTTAAGTACCTAGGTACGGTCCGTAGGTACGGACGTACATGTACCTAGGTAGTGTATGTACCTGCACCCAGCCGGCGATCTGGCTGGTACAATGTAGAACATAAGCAGGGAGGTGCAGGCCCAGACCCGACCGGTCGGTTGGCTTCTCTTTTTTTTTTTTTGATATTCACAGGGTACCGGTAGAATCTCTCTACCTATGTCCTCTCTCAACACCGGTAGGAAGGTATTCTTATATTTGAAGGTTACATGTTTTTGAGAGTTCCGTAGTGCAAATTAGACAAAAGGATGGCTTAGGTATTCTAAATTACCAAATTGCCAAATTACCAATTAAAAAGGTTTGAGACAAGTTGAGCGCGCGATACCTACTGTATGTAGTCCGGAGTCCGTACTTCGTAACTGATTACTATTGCAGTGGACACGAACTTCCAAGTGCAGGTAGGTAGTGTATATTACATAATTTATCGGCGACAGAAGTGAAGTGACTTCGTACGCTTCCGTACTTCTCTCGCCCGGGCCTCAAGACAAGAGAAATGAGACAAGGAATCTAACTGCCTATCTACTTGTTACGAAGCACTTCGTACGGGTGTCGGATTGATAAACATGTTGTTGTGCAAACCCGATATATGCATATCCATCAATACCATAGTATTTCTTCTTCTTATTTTGCATGAGAATGCTGTCAAACTTCCAACTAAGGTTACCCCTAATCGTTACTCTTAGACCACCACCAGCTGGGGGAAACACATCTGCCGAAATGGCTGAGATAGGGGCGGGAATACGTACGTACTCAATCTCTCAATTCAACATCATACCGAATACGTGAAGGCTATTGAGTCCGGCGTCGATCTGAACTGTGTTCGAGACACACTTGACAAAGTTGACAAATGTCTAAAGGTGCATACGTCGTATTTCGCTTCATTATAGCGGTTATCTCGTCTCTTGGCATATCTAAGCCTGCGCGCGCAGCCTTTTTATGTTTGGTTTGTAAACCGGCTTCGGTACCTGGCAGTCATTAGTAGGTAGTGAGCGCTCGGCATCCAATGCATGAACCCCTGGCTCTTTGCATTCGGTACCAACTCAAGTTAGTGTTCTGATTTTAGTGAGCCATCTATAAACGAAACGGATAAACGAAACGGAGAATCCAGGTATGAGATAGATACCTATATTTTATACGGACGTACGTGCAGAGTGTAGTGTAGTGTGCGGATAGAATCTGCATTGAAATTACAGAGCTGCATTGGACGTTGAACATCACATTGCGATTGTCCTCGTCAGCAACATTTTCGGCGCACTATTCCGTACAATATTGAGCATTGCATATGTACGGACGTTGAAATGGAAATGCGAGTCGGGTCGATTGAAATGGGACAGCGGCGTCGACGATTCTATTTACCCACCCTACCCCGTCTACCTAGTGTCAGCATGTATGGTACCTTAGGCAGTGTCCTATATTTAAATCCCGCTGTAGGATCAGCCAATCTACTTAGGTAGGTACCTACCTACACTGGTACCTAACTATAATTAATTATTCAACGCCCAACACCCATTTCAAATCTTCATTGTCATTATCAGCCCTTCTTGACTATTTTGACAATACTATTATATCCCCATGCTTGGTCTATTAGGGTCTACAGAACCAAAGCACCGCCAATGCATTGTTCTGAATGGTCGTTCGTCGTTAACTAAGCTTAACCCCACATCCCGCCCCCACCACCTCCCGCACTGTCCCCGTGCAGGTCGGCCCAAGGTGGGTCGATATCCGGTCGTCCAGGCAAAAGCTACGTCATTGGTCATTTGTACACCTTTTGTATTTTGTATATCAACTCCGACTGGCGAAAGATGAATCCGTAACAAGACCCCCATCGTGACTTGATGATCCTGTTTCTTGATCTATGAATCTGGACTCTCGTTGCTCTGAATCAGTGATAATGCTGACCAACAAATTTGTCAAGCTCCATCTCCGTTGCTGATATTCCTCCTCCTAACCTGCCTCAAACGCAAGAAGAGGACCAAGCTAGGCACTAGGTAGCATCACGAAAACATCTCAAGATGGACGTCCTGCTCTCACTACCGATATTCAGCTACTTCACAGCGCCAGTACTGACCGTAGTGCCCACATCCCTGAATCTGCTCTTCTTCTACCTAACATGGGCCACGCTCGTCTTCTCTCATTCACCGTTGAAGATCGAGCTGGTCGGTACATTAGCAGTACGTATTGTTTTCTGGCTCGTGCCATCGCTCCTCTCACTCCTATTCGACGACCTGGTCCCCAGCCTCTCCAAGCCCTTGAAAATCTTCGGCGCAGCATCCCTCCCGCGCCGCAGCCTCACCGCGCAAGCCCGAGAAGCCCTTCTTGCCCTCTTGAACCTGGCCCTCTTCACAGCCCTCCAAGCCGTCATCTCCATGACCGCAACGTTCATCCTCCACCGGCCGCCCTTCAAAACAAGCACGACACTCCCCTTACCCTGGCACATCGCGAAGCACATGGTCTCTTTGTATGCGGCGCGCGAAGTCCTCACCTACTACATCCATCGCTACATTCTACATTCAGGGGGGATGCTAGCTGAGCTGCATGCACAATATGCACATGAGCGCAAGGGCGCGGCCCCACACTCCCTCATGCTCTATGCCGACCACCCCCTCCCACTGCTGCTCAGTCGCCTACTTCCCATGTACCTGCCCTCGCTATTCATCCATCCACACATGCTCACTTACTTCCTCTTCACCCTTTTGACGACGCTGGAGGAGATGCTGTGCATGTCTGGCTATAACTTCATGCCGGGGACCGTGATTGGCGGCGTAGCGAAGCGCACTGCGAGTCATTATGCCAGTGGTGGGAAGGGAAATTATGGCGTTTGGGGCCTGTTAGACATTGTGCATGGCACTCGTGTCGGGAAGGGTGTCCCTAGCGATATTAAAATCGAGACTGAGAAGTTTCATGCAAAGGGGCGTGGTCGGAAGACGATGGATAGTGTGGGGAAGCTTGTGCAGAATGGCATCGGGACCCGGAAAAGGAGTCGGAAGGGTCGGAAGAGGACGCCTCGTTTCGAGTGATGTGGGACAGATCTAGATCTATTAGATGGGGCTTTTTTTTGTTAATGTATGTATTTGACATCATTCCCGACTGTGTAGATCCCAGCGAATACAAGCGTGGCGATTATCTGGTTACTCGTAGACTGCACGTTGTCGTGCACACTCTCGGGAAGCGCATTCCTTTTTTTTTCCCAGGTTTCCGTAGGTACTCCGTAAGCGTCTTTTGAATCTCAATTCCGTGCATTACAGGTTCATCTTGTAGTTACCCCTGTATTACAGCTCTGTCGCTCCGGGCTTGAGCGTCTTCGTATTCGTCGCCCGCTGACTCTACCGCCTGGCACCTGCGGCGACGGTTCCAAGGATTCGCGCCGGTTTGATCTAAACCAGTCGGCGATCAACACGATTGTTCGGAACAATCAGCCCGCCTCGATCAGTTCGTATGATGATATTGTAGTATACGAATCGAGCCGATCGATGAAAGGAAGGAACAGGGACTCCGGTCCCGCCGGTCTGGGAGCCCCATACCATGCAAGGCCCGAGGGCTTTTATTAGATATTTATATTACTCCTTTCTGACTGTTAATTGTAGCTATCGTCTCTGTGCAATTTGATATGAAGCATGATGCTATCCTAGCTCATCTTAGGATGTATTAAAGCGAGCGGCCTGCTTAGTAGTCACTAGATTGTCTATCTTTGCAGTGGACAGTCGTGACAGATAACAAATACATACAAGGTAGGGGTAACAGGCATCACCAAACCATTATCTGCGAACATACTAATCGTTCACGTTTCTCTTGGATATCTAGGATTTTCTGCTCTTAGTAAAAATACTTTTTCACCTCAGTTAGCAGGATCCAAGATCGCACCGGACCGTTTAGTAGAACACCGTAATTTCGACAAGTCAGTAAATCAAGCCGTCGTAAGACATGGATCCTGAGTGCCGTTGTCGTTGATGTAAGAGATAGCCTCAGTGGAGTACCATCCTTTAGGGGGGACCTGGGCTACACTTATGTATCAGATAGGTAGTTATCTCTGCCCTCTAGGTTCTAGAAACTGGCGTATTAGCACCTACGGCTACCTAACTAACCCGAACTCCCTCCGCCGTAGAAGATGATTTAATCAGGGTGCCTAGGTATTGATTTGTTATCGAGCGAGCAAACATGGTCTTGGCAAATGTATCTTAACGAAAGGTTATAAACCATCATAACAATCCGGACTCCAGGATCCTGCGGTGTAAGCTTTCATCTCTCGTGGTGTAGTGGTTAAAGGTGTCTCCCATACGAGTCCGCGGTAGGATGGGTTGGGAGGACTCCGGGTAGATAACCTTTCAGCTACATCGCCAGACGTTGCTGGCTCGACCGTGGGAAGGGGTGGAGCGGCGGTTTCTCCAAACTTTTTTTTTCCAATTTTTCTCCTATCTTCTTGCTTTCTTGTGTAAGTTCCCGTACTTGATAATTAAAAGAGAATATGAAGTTGCTTTCTTGATGTTGATGTTCTGAGGTTACTTCGAGGAAGGGTCGATACGTGGTGGAGGCAGTTCGTGTCTCCTTTTTTTTTTTTTCATGTTCTCGCACCTTTCGGTACGTACACTCTGGACCGGACGCCGGACACTTTCATAACTCAACATGACTCTCCTACATATTTTAAGGCAAGAACCAAAGAAAAATAACGAAGGTAGTAGTAAGAACATCTACAAGTAATGTTAACTATCGGTCCTATATGTCTCCTGATCATTAAGAGTCATCTCTACTTTCGAGAGGAAGAGACAGTCGAGACTCTCGACTCCCAGTCACATGACTTTCAACAGAGTTACTTTGCAGTATAAAAGTAATAGTCAATAGGTTCATAAACTTGATCTAGTGATATGGGAACTATCTAAGTAGTTTGTTCAACGAAAATGTTGTTATCCATACTTACGTGTGCACTTGGATTTAAGAGACTTTTAGGTAATACTACAGCACGGTCATTGAGAATGACAAATGTGTCAAGAAAGAACTGATGATGGATCTCGGACGAAGAAATGGAGGAGTGATTGAGAGTTTGATTCATCACTGCTTCTTCCCCGTGAATAGCGAGCGAGGGAAGGGCGTTGATATTCCCAGACACCACATTCGTGGTTAGGGATTCCTCATATTCATGACGCTCTCTCTTCCCCTCTCTCCTCCTCTCCTCCTCTCCTCCTCTCCTCCTCTCCTCCTCTCCTCCTCTCCTCCTCTCCTCCTCTCCTCCTTTCTTACTCTCACACACTCTCGCCCTTTTCCCCTCCTACCCCTCCCCCTAATGATGTGTATTCCTTCCTGCCAATCCCATCTCTATACGGCCTCTAAAACTCGCAGCGCCGAGTTTGACCCTCTTAATAGCACCTGTTTTTTAATGGCGTGTCAGAGCTTAGAAGTTGCATGAATTTTACACGAAACGACTAATACGCACAGCATGAGCAACCGGGTGCACGCACACAGTCCACACTCAATTTTCCTCCAAGCTCGCCCCTTTCTCTCGAGATCGAGTCGCCTTCTAGGAGCAGGCACTTTCTCCTTATCTTGCCCTTTCCATGAGATTCTTCAAAAAGGACAACGTCTGTCGGGTTTCGAGTTTCCCTCCAGTCTTCATTACGGGCCGACGAATGGGGCAGGGGGGCCATGATTGGATTTAACGTAACGTGAAGTAGGTTCTGGCCAGCAGCGGAGGGCGTGATATCAATCTCGGCCGATATTTCTTTCTTGATAACTTCAGGCATAAAAGGCAAGACGGGACGAAGCTGCCTTTTCATCAGGGTGTCATGATTGTCATCCAATACTAAACTTTTCGATCGTTCCATGATTTGTCGACTTCTTTCCCTCGAACTGTTTCTGGTCAGCAATACCACCAAGTACGACAGTACATCCCCTCCCAATAATCGGCCCAAGGACGATTATAAAAACCCCTCTCGCTCCACGACTTTCTTCGTCTTCTTCTTCCTCCCTTTTCTTTTTCTTCATACTCATTCAGCCATTTTCAGGGGCGCTCACGAGTCCCTCTGTCGAGAGTGTCTAGTCTCATTGCACAGCGAGACGAAGATACTCGGTCGGCTTACCGCGGTGAGCATGGCACAAACTCTGATTTCTCTTTACATACCCCTCCCCCCTGGTTTGATTTCTGCTAACTCCATAGGTGCTGGGGTATTGAACCTAGGCGCCGAGGACGATCAGGCGTCTGGCATAACCCCGAGCAAGGGCTGCGTGGATTGAATTGTTTGTCTCTGTACTCCTTCGAGGAGAACCTTTTCTTTTTTCATTGAGATCTTTGCTGTATGCAGGGACTTGAAGAGGAAACGAAAAGAAAAGAAGAGAAAAGAAGAGAAGAGAAGAGAAAGAAAGAAGAGAAAGAAAGAAGAGAAAGAAAGAAGAGAAAGAAAGAAGAGAAAGAAAGAAGAGAAAGAAAGAAGAGAAAGAAAGAAAGAAGAACGCGTCGATGGATCGTCGCGAAGAACGAGACGGTTTGCTGGGGCGTAGGGCGTGATGGGTGCTAAACTAACTGGGGATGGGGCAGGGGGACTTGCGAAAGAGAGCATGATAGGGAAGAGGGAGGAAAATTTCAAGAGGCTTAGGGTGCGGTTCACTCAATTTATATGTGCCGCAAACCTACGAGTGGTCACATTTACCGGAAATCTGAAGGTTTTCGGTGCGATTATATCATTGCGGCAGGTTACAGTACGTACCTAAGATTCAAAGCCGCCGGAGGTTGAAGTGGTCATATGCGCCGAACGTCAACTGATACCGAGTTCCTAGGACAGGGCTCCGGGGTTGATATCATGCAGAATATACGTATTGCTATGTCGGCAACTTATCATGTCTTCCACGGACCTGTGGAGTTGAACTTGCTGTGCGCCTGTACTGGTTCCGAGTCTGCCTAGGGTAAGTGGTCTTGATTCTTGAACGCTATAGGGAACAGAGTATAGGATTCAAACTTAGTCTCTACGATGACCGCGGTGTACAGTGAAAGGCCCTTAAACATTTCCCATGTGAATTTTATCATGATAGAGCCTATTTCGCTTCTCTCATGCTGGATCCAAAATCACACATTAATCTTCCCTACCCCGGCCCCGGCCAAAACCACAGAAGTCACCATATCCAGCGGCGTAAGCGAGTAGCTATAGTCCACGGCAGTAAAGTTACCCGTCTGCGTAATGTTGACCCCGGCCGAGCCAAAATCATTCTCGGCGCCAAGATTCGCATACCCATCCAGCTCCTGATCTCCGCACGTGCATGTATTGGGGCTATCGGCTGGGATGACGAGGCCGTACGTGCTCAGGGCCTCGCTCGTGTTGCCGACGAATACATTTCCCTCCACGAGGACCTGGTTATCCGAGCGCGAGTGGATCGCTTGGTATAGGTAGTCTTCGTAGTAGTTGTTGTATATGTGCTGGTGCCCGAAGCGGCCTGCTGGCCCTCTTGTGCCGATGTTGCGCCAGTGGTTGTGGTGGTATGTGATGTGCAGGTGTCCTTGGTCTGTGTCCCGCTGGTTGTCGCCGCTACCTACTAGGGAGGACTTCCAGTGGTCGTGGAAATAGTTCCACGATACGGTGATCCAGTCGGAGGCTTTTGAGATGTCTAATTGGCCGTCCTGATGTGTTTCTTTAGCGGTAGTTGGCCTTATAGTAGTTGAGTTAGGAAAGAAACTCACGTAGTAATCCGGCCCGTGATCAATGTCCGAGACGAACTCGTTATGATCGATCCAGATCCGCGTCGAGTTCTGAATCGAGATCCCGTCGTCGCCGTAGGCGTGACTGATCTTCACGTTCCGGATTATGACATTCGATGCGTCCGATATCGTTATCCCGTTGTTTTCAAACGTGGCCGTGTTGCCTATTCCGATCAGCGACTTGTTCGATCCCATCCGCAGTCGCGACGTCAGATTGAACGAGCCGTCGACGTAGATCACGCGTGGCTCGTCGGAGGATATTGCGGCGCTGAGGTCGTCAAGGTTGTCTATTGTTACTGTTTCCCCCTCTCCGCCGCCCGTCGTCGTCCCTAGAGGATTCGTGTTGCCGTAGCCTACTAGACCCCATTTGTCTTGTGCGGAATTGGGCTTCGAGGTTGCTTGGTGCGCTAGATGTAGCGCCAGGAAGATGTTGAGGCCTCTCATCGTCGTCTGGTCGGTTTACCCATTCTCAAATTGGGAGAACTGAAGAGGAATAGCTGTGCGATTTGACATTTGAGGAGAGCAGGAGGTTATATGCAAACGACATAACGCCGTCGCTGCGAAGCCATTGAACGCTTCGGGACAGTGGTGGCCGATATCACTGTCCCTGGATTCTTGGGTCGTATTGGAGAAATATCAACATGGATTTACGGCAATTCGAAGTAAATTATCTGCGAACGCAAACCCCAAGGGACTGGGGTAGACAACGAGAACGAGCGTGTTTGGAGGGGGGTCGCATTTTCTGTTTGGTGGGATTAATAACCATCCAGATGATCAGGCTGGTTCTCATAGAGTCTTCGTCTCATGCTGCATCTTTTTGAAGTCATGGTGATTCCGCCTCCGCTTTCTGGACGATCGTGTCAACACTTGGGGGTCATAGTTCAGATTGAACATCGAAGATGAAACGATCCCGCTAGACGACAGAAGAAGCCGACATATATATTATACACTACACTTTATAACAGTTAATCTCAGACACTGGGATACCAACTCCGTCAGTATGAATGGAGAACTTGCAATAACGATGGACTCCTAAATCTCTTCATCATCAATCCGTCGATTGCTCACGATGATGCAGCGCACAGACGAGATCGCCTCTCTCACGGCAGAAGCTGGAGAAGCCGATCCAACAATGCAGTGACTCGGCCTTCTGGGCCTGTGATCTCACTCCCTTCCTCCGTGCCCGCGGACTGTGATAGCAATGTAAAGGTATCAAGCGCTTGACATGAAGGTCAATAGTATACCGACTCTAAATATGTGATAAATAGGTAGGTAGATACTACCCAGTATTCACCAGTAGAGACCAAGTACCTACCCATGGTCGCAGGAACTGCCGGCCAATTGCCCAGCTCGCTGTAAGTACGAAGTAGAGTCCGACCTAAGTGAATCCTTCTTACCTGATCGAAGACAGGGATCGGATATACCCCACAGCGAACAAGTTCGTTGAATAGGTACCTATTCCCGGTGTCAAAGCAGTTTGCCCTTGTGGGTATTCGTTAGGTAGTATCGGAAAGGTAAATGACCTACCTACCTACATGATATATCTCCTATCTTGATTCTTGAACTGGATCGCGAGAAATCTGATTGGACGTTTGGCTCTACAATGCACGCAACGAAATAGGTATGAATCCGTAGATAGGTCCATGCATGAATAGATGGGCAGGTAAGGTAGGTAGTAGTGTAGGTATACGGACCTACGTAATTTTGCCAAGAATACGTCCGTCCTCCCCCAAGTCAAAGAGAAGATAGGTAGTAGGTATCTGTCACTCTGCGTAGTGCACCTACACTAGGTAGACTCGAGCCAGCTGCATCATGGGGAACGTATCAGCCACTTCTGGAATTGCACAAACAACGATTTGTCGACGTGAACGGAATATAATTCCTCCACCAACGCCCTGGATACCTAGATTCTCGCATCCTCAAGGAACAGGTAGGGTAATATGGCTGGCTTGACAAAGCTGCTGGCTCCATATCGCGAAGCAGATCGAATCTGTTGTCTCGTATCTTTCTGAAAGAAAAAGAAGACAACAAATCCGTACTTGTTTCCTGTGTCTCGAACGCATCTACCTAGACGCCATTAGGTAGGTAAGCAGCCAGTATTCGAGGCTGTGGGTCTGATGTGCACCTAGGTGTCGGCACTATCGTCATGAGCTGCGTCACACTGGGATGGGAGAGATGTCGAGAACGGTCTAAGTTGACATTAGGCGACTCTGAGGTTCGATGCCCCCATTGTGCTGATCGCAATAGTAAAAGGAAGGTCAGGTGCGTGAATGACATCCTATTCCGCGGGTTCGAGAATCTAGAGATAGTGAGGCTATTTCTAGACGAAGCACATGTTCGTTGAAGCCTAGGTAAGTAGCGAGGTGAATACTATCAGGCCCTAAGCTCCGTTTGGCTTTCCTTTCGAGCGGGCAACAGCGGCTCGGTTCATCCCTGCTGATCTCACTAGATATTCATGCGAAATAGTATATGAATCGAGACATACCAACGTACATAAATAGATTTGGACGTAAACGAAGATCATTAGGACCCTGTTGGAGACAGAATAGGTATGGAGACCGGGAGAAAAAGAAGAACCTGGAGTGCTCGACTAGGTACCTCCCTAAGATACCTACAGAAGCGCGAGCGGGACTCATGCCAACGACCCTGAGGTCCAGCCAGAGCGGCACACCCAGAGGGATGAATTACCCAGGTACGTCCGTACAGCAGTAGGTAACACCTAGTGTACCTTGTGCCTCTACCTAGGTAGTTCGCTGCGCCATTTCTGCAGTCCAAGGCTACCTAGGTAGGGAGGTATGGACGTAGGTATTCCATTGCACTTGTGTAGGTATGCAGTCCGTATGTAGTCCGTAGGTACGTCCGTCCGCATGTATGTAGATAGTGCATGTAACTGGCTGCAATAATCATAGTTACTATCTACCTCCTGGTCTCTTTGGTCACGCTCCAGATACAGAATAACTACGGACTAGAGGTAACCTACCTACCATTGCCCAGGTGCTTTGTACGCGGTATTACCTAACCCGCTTGGAAAAGCTTCTGGAGTTGTCGACAGAACAGGTTTGGGTTCATTTGGAAATCTTGACGCCAATGAAGGATGGAAGCCTCCCTACCTATCTAGGTACGTCCGTACGGATCCGTACCTACTATTGTGTTCCGTAGGTAGGTAGGTAGGTAGGTAGGTAGGTACTGTGCTGTACATATTGTAGGTAGGTAGCTCGGGCAAGCGGCGTGGAGGAATACCTACCTACCTAACCTGCCAGTGACAGGCATGTCGACGATGACAAGGTGCACGAATGTAGGTACCCGCCTACCTGGGTGACAGGTAGGTATGAGTACTCTAGGTACGGACGTAGGTAGGTAGGTAGTTCGTAATGTCAGCTGTGATAAGTACCTACCTAGTGCGATGGGTATGTACACTATAAAGTTCCCGGCTCAAACCGTCGTTCTCGCATCTCATTTCGAACTCGACGGCGTAAGTGTAGGTAGTGTAAGTACGGACTACCTACGTATACCTACCTACTGTAGGTAGTCCGTACCTAGGTAGGTCACATACCTACCTACGTCAAAGAAGCTCTGGTAGGCCCCGCCTCGCTTTCGGCTCCGATATTGATATTGCGGGGTGGCAAAAAGAACATGCCAGCGGCATAAACCCGCTGATCAAGTGGTAGATACGTACGTAGATACCGACGTACGAAGTAGGTAGGTAGGTAGGTAGGTAGGTAGGTAGGTAATCCGTAGGTATGCAAAGTCGTGATTAGTGAATTCGAAGCTGGGCGTCTCGATCTTGAGTACTACCCTACACTGTATTCGGAACAGCTGCCTATTTTGGCAACGCGTGTGCTCGTTCAGCAGGATCCCACGCGACGATTACTGTCAAGCTAGCTATCTACAACCTAGAGTAGGTAGATAGTGTACTCTTGGTTCGTTCGTAGTGTAGGTACGGACGTAGTTTCGGGTGCTCTGATTCGAGGCAGGTACCTAGTCCCGTGCGGATTATACCTAGCGGCTTTGCGGAGATCCGATTTCGACTTAGCCGACAACTCACAAAACCCACTGGTACTTATAAAACTGTCGGCATAGGTCGGTACGTCCGTAGGTAGGTACCTAGTCAGGCTTCAATGAGACCCAAACGTAGTGGAACTGCGTGTGACTGGCAGACTCATAGGTCATAGGTATTCCGTAGGTCCTAGGTATAGTTACTAGTATTTACCTAATGTCTCCTGCCTACCTGCTCTGAAGGGGATCGTAGCATCAGGATGCTGTTAAAAATTTTAGAAGGTCCGTAGCCCGGGGACTAGATCATCGTAAGATAACTACCTTGGTATAGGTAGGTAGGTACCTACACGTAGTTTGACGCAGGCTCAATTGGTTAGGACGATGCTTTAAAGGAGGGAAAGGTGAAAATGACCGCGAGGGGGTAGTGTAGATCAGTCCTATGGCCTAGGTACCTACCTACCTACTTCGCCGCGTAGGTAGGTAGAAGGCTGTACAGACTACACTATATATAAGTATTCTTATACCTACTTACTCACGACACGGTAGCAGGGGTGGGCGGCCGTGTTGATCGTATGAAATACCTACTTCCATACGCATGACACTAGGTACGGTACCTAGTGCAAACTTTTCATTCCTCATATCTATCTATCTCGGTGGTACCCTACCTTGGTAGGTAGTTTGTATTTCGATATCTTGGGCAATCTCTTCTACTCTTGTCCTCTCTGCTTTCACCACAGAGATGGCTATATGGGACCTGGATCCCACCCTGGGCGTCACGGCCCTCGCCGTCCCGTCAGTATATCTTGTATGGAGCGTCATCTCAACAATCAAATCATGGTGGCGGCTCCGTCACATTCCCGGTCCCATCTTTGCCTCGGTTAGTTATCTATGGGGATACTTCGCCGTGACGGGAGGGTTCATGCATCATCGTCTCCTCGAGGTGCAAGAGAAATATGGCAGGCTTATACGCATAGGCCCAAACGAACTGCTCGTTGGCGATGCCCAAAGCATTTGGAAAATGAACAGTGTGCGGGGGGCCTATGGCCGGGGTGCTTGGTATAACAGCATGAAGATCGACCCGTATGGCCACCATGTACTCTCCGAGCGTGACACCGCAAAACACGACAAGCGCAGAGCAAAATTAGCTGCTGGATATTCTGGAAAAGGCGTTGTTGATCTTGAAGGCATAGTGGACTCGCAGATCAACGTCCTCGTCGACTTGCTCAAGTCTAGGTACCTCGCGGAGGACGGCCCGAAAATCGTAGACTTTAGCCGGTTTGTCCTATACTTTCAGGTCGACGTTGTCAGCCGCGCTGCGTTTGGCGAGTCATGGGGAAACCTCCCGAACCTGACCGATCACTATGATTTCATTTCGACCACAGAGACCTTCATTCCCTGGATTGAGAGCTTTGTCATGCTGCCTTTCTTGCGAGAGTTGTTTGCATCCCCGCTGTTTCTCAAACTGGCTGGGCCTAAGATCACAGACAAAAAGGGGTTGGGCAAGTTCTTAGGGTACGTGTTATTACCTTGTTGCCACAAATTTCCGGAGCAGGACCTCTTCTAATCACAGAGAATAGGTTCGTATATGAAACCGTCAGAAAGCGCTTTGAAGAGTCGGCTGACATCCCTAACCTTGGAGATACACTCTTGGTTAGTTTGATGCAATTTCTCTTTTCCCATTCCTTATAGACATGACAATCATCTCATATATGGGTAGGATGAGTGGATAAGTCACGGCTTAACACGTCGTGAATCTGAGATTGAGTTGGCTCTTGTCCTACCGGCCGGAACCGAGACGGCGTCGACTGCAATGCGGGCCATTTTTCTTTATATTCTATCTTCCCCGAAGCAGTACCAGAAGCTTCAGGATGAAATCATGACGAGTATTCAAGAAGGCCGTATCTCCAACCCGGTTACAAACAATGAAGCCAAGCAGCTACCGTATCTCCAGGTTCGTCAGAACGCCTTGCAGCAAATGACAAGAACATGTAACTAACATGAATAGGCCGTCATCAACGAGGGGATTCGAATGGTGCCACCTCTGATCACGGGTTTTGCTAAAAGGGTTCCACCTGGCGGAGACACCCTTTGTGGACAGTTCGTACCAGAGGGGACCGATGTTTTTGTGAACACCATGGCCATTATGCGTAACACGGAGGTGTTCGGTGAGGACGCAGATATTTTCAGACCCGAACGTTTCTTAGAAGCAAGTGCTGAAAGGAGAGCCGAGATGTTGAAGCATGTTGACATCGTTTTCGGTCACGGACGATGGGGATGTCCCGGCCAAATGCTGGCAAGACTTGAGATGAACAAGTTCATTGTTGAGGTAAGCCTTACCCAGAAACTATATGCGAGCGAGGAATTCATGCTGATATCCAACTTAAGATTCTGCGGAGATGCGACCTCCAAATAGTGAACCCGCACCAACCTTGGCTATGTCGAGGTTACGTGAGCATGAAGATCGACGACTTTTTTGTTAGATTCAGCAAGAAAGAGGAGGCTTCATGAGAATTGGCGCCAACATGACCCGGGGGCGAACTGGGGCCGTGTCGAAACGTATTTGAAATACTGTGTGACGGTGCTGGTGGGGCCCACGAGACACAGTGCCCATAAATTCAATCCCTTCAAATCAAACTATCTAGGTAGATGTACGTCCGTACGGATCCGTACTTATTATGTAGGTAGTTTTATACTCACTTCTTACCTTTATATCTACTTTTCATCGGCGTCACTGGTTAGGTAGTTTCTAAAAAAAAAATCACCCAAAAGCAAGAAAAAGGTGATATCTTCTGCCATGGTGACACGGTCGATAAATAGACTCACCCGCCTGTCCAGACATCATACGGTAAGCGCTCATTTGTTCAGTCAATCTAGGTAGCAAGCATGCCACGAAAACTAGTTTGCTATCAACATACTCAACACATATATCTAGCCGCGTTGGGTAGTACCGCAAAAAGCGAAGAAACAGAGAGCTGTTGTGTCTGCAGGAACTGGCCCTGCCGACGAAGAATCGTCTTACGATGGCCGTTCTAACCCCCGCGATGATGGCTCTGCAGGGGACCGAACAGCCTGGCGCTCGGGACTCAACAAGTTGATTGAGGGTAGTGCAACGGCGTTTGGCTCCATTGCTGTGCTTGGATTCGCGGGGTATTCATATCACACTTGGTACAAGGCGCACGTACTATGGAAGATGGAGAATGCATTCGCGCCTGGGTATTCGAGCGTAGAGCTTGCTGCGATGAGCCGACATATCAACCCAGCGAGCCCGCACTCAGTCCTCCAAGCCGTCGAGTTCGAGGACAATGACTGGCTGCCACGTTCAGAGCAGGCTATTATCGACAGCATTGTTGACGGTACTACCGTGGGCCAGTATCACCTGATCACCGGAGAGAAGGGATCGGGGAAGACTTCCATGATCTTGAAAGCCATGCGGCGAATCGGTGGTGAGGCGACCGCCATGCTAGAGGCCCACGGCGATCCTGAAATCTTTCGCGTAAGACTAGGCAAGGCGCTCGACTTTGAGTTCCATGAGGATTACATCGGCAGTCTTTTCAGCTTTAAGGGCCCGCGCGAAACTACCGCCCTGCTCGATATCGAACGTGCCTTCAACAAAATGGAAAAGATTGCGCTAAAGCGCAAGGAAAAGGTTGGTAAACCCCTTGTTCTGATCATCACTGGCGCACATCTCGTGCGTGATGATGCCGACGGTCAAGATTTGCTGGACCTGATACAACAACGTGCCGAGCTCTGGGCCGCCAGTAACCTCGTTACCATGGTTTTCGTGAGCGATGATTACTGGACCTTGGAGCGCCTCATGTGGCAAGCCACTCGCCTGCGTGTCACCACGGTGCATGACGTACCTCGAGATACCTCACTCGAAGCACTCAAGGCATTTCGATTAAAAAACTTCAACGAAGTTGTGCCCACATCGGTCCTCGAACAAGTCTACGACAAGATTGGCGGGCGTCTCCGCTTTCTAAGCCGCGTCGGGAAATCCGACGATATGATACAAGCATGTAATGCCATCTGTGACCGCGAGAAGCGGTGGTTGCTCAGCCATTATTGGATACTAGGCAACGACCTGGACCCTGGAGGTGAAACACAGCAGGACTTGTCAGCGGCCGCTATGCTTCTCGCCAAGGCGCTCGTCGACAAGGAGAAGGCAATGAGACAAGCCGGTACCTATGACGGCCGGTTGCCTCAGATACCCATTCATGAAGCGCAACAGATCATGACGAACGCGGCATGGATCAGGGAACATGAACACAATAACATCTTCACCATTAACTCGGATGGTATGGTGCAGGCAGACTCGGTGGCCATGCAACATGCCATGCGTGAAGTATGCGAGCTGGAAGGATTTGACGAACATCTTCAAGCAACTTTAGATCGTCTAGACGAGATTGAGGCCCTCCAGAGAACCAGAGACCTGACGCTAAAAGACTTGCAGGGAGATGGTCAATATCGAGCCAGTCTTGGTAACAGGACTATCTCTATCAAACTTGACACGAAACAGCCAGACGATGCTTCGAAATGAATAGATAGTGCGTGACTACCATGAATGATTTTCTTGTCAAGCATATTAGGCGTGAAGCAAGTAAGAGATATATCTAGATATGTGTTGGTTTTGGGGCTACATTATAGAAGGTTCCGGTGCGATCACGATTGATGAAGTGAAGGTCAGAGTCAACAAAGCTTATACAGAGGTCATATTTTCATGTCACCAAGACGACTAGAATCAATCGAGTAAAGGTAGAGAAGAGGTTAGATTTCCGGTACGTGTACATCCGTACGTCCGTACGAAGTAGGTACTCTGAAGGATGGAAGGTCCACGTACAGTGTCTGCGCCCAGTAGTCTTAACTGTATGGAGCGCCACCTACGCTAAAGACTTACCTTAGTTTCCCGCCTTATGTAATCATACTGTCCGTACGAAACGTCACTCCGTACGTCCGCACTCCATTCACATAACAGACTGTATTGATTGATATTCTTCATCGTGAATATAATTTGATTTCATTTCATGAATCTCTTTTTGTCTTTCAGAGGTCTAAATCTTGATTAATTCAATGAACACTCGGACTCCGAGCTGGTCGCGTAAGTAACTACGGAATACTGCATACACTTTCTACCAAGTGTAGTCCGTACATACCTACCTATCTAGCGGTGCCTCTATCATACGTAGGATCTGTACGGATCCGTACTCTACCTAGGTATTCCTCCACCCGTCATGGCCTTGGATGATCCATAGGTATACCTACCTAGTCTAAGGCACGTTTGCTCGGGATAACTTTGAAATAATAATCGCATTGATTTATCGCTGTGATTGCATTGCCTGTAATATATATGTTACTCACGGATTGTCATGCTGCGGACTCATCACCAACAAGTGCAATTCATGCGGACTCACAATCCCCAAAAATAGGCAGGTAGGTCGTCTTGGGGGCTAAGAGAGGAGCGGAGAAGTGAGGTTTTCCGGCCCGCCAAGACTCATTTGATTGGAGATGATGGGCGGGCGACGCTACCAATATGGGATGGCTCGGCGCTTAATCTCTTGCCTCTCCTTGGACAGATGCTGGGCCTAGGAGTCGCTTAGCCTGTTGAATATCAGGACCCCCTGCCCTTGATCATACTCGTGCGAGGTTACCATTGGCTGTAACGGCCAAATATTACGCCCCCATGGCGATGGCAGTCGATGATCGGCGGCTTACTCTGGCAGGCTCTGCCTCGTACGGATCCGTACTGTTCCCTCATTGGCTACTTCGCAGGCTGGCTGCATGCCGTGCACGCTGTTCCGCCTTCTTCATTGGCTCGTCGTCGTGAAATGCCGCCCAGCATGACAAGGACCCTGGAGGCTGGTGCTCCGGGGGTGGGGTGGTAGATATTGGCTGGCCATAAGTACGGACTAGGTAGGTACAAGTCTACCAACCTAACTAGGTATCTAGCGCAGTCCATGCAGTGATGAGAAGACCAGCACAGTGACGGCGTCGATGCGGCCGATTGGGCCACCGTCCATTCTTAATGGCGACGTCTGCCGTTCGTCAGCCGCTCCTCAACTCTTCTAACCTTGCTGTATGTACGTCCGTATGTATGCTGCAGACCGATCTGCATCGCGACCGAGAACGATTCTTACCAATTCTTTCACCTTGACTACTGCCACGATCGAACAATCGACGAGAGACCACGCCATTTCTATCGCAGCCGCGCCACACGCTTCTTTTTTTTTATACCGAAAACAGTTACGGTGTTGCTGTTGGACGTGATTCCCCAAAAGAAAAGGACTCATTATTGCCGAGTTCAGATAAGCACGACGGGCTTGACGACAAGTGACCGACGGGAGACCTTTGTTCTAAAGAATCAAGAAACACACTCCAGATTTTTCGCAGTCGACGACTGGAGACCTCATTAGAGCGCCAAGATGCTGCCTTCACTACTCCTCGCCACAACGGCCGCCACACTAGCATCCGCCCATACCGTCCTCACATATCCCGGATGCCGAGGAAACAACCTGCACACAAATGAGGCATGGCCGTACGGCATGCAGTGGGATTATCCATGTAAGTGATGCCTCACTCACGTTCTGCGAAGCTACTAGGGGGAAAGGCTATGGACGACCGAAATCTAACAACCCCTCTAGGTGGTGGCCTCAGTTTGACGAAAAATCGAACATTTTGGCCCACAACGGGCGGTGCGGTAGCCTTCCAACCTGGCTGGTTTCAAGGCCATCAAACAGCACTACTCTATATCAACATAGGCGTCGGCACCGACGGCCCTGACGGCGGACCGCTTAACATGTCTAACATCATGATGCCCCAAATCGAGCTGCTTGGTCCCACGAACGCCCCCTATCCGGGCACCGTTTGCTTCCCGCAGGTGCCGCTGCCCACGAATTGGACGATGAACCCGGGTGACAACGCGACGATTCAAGTTGTCGAGATAGCCGCACACGGTGCAGCTCTGTATTCGGTATGTATCTGATTTCCGCTTTCTCACTTCCACATGGTCCTCGAACGCTCGAAAGGGAAGCGAAAAGGGATGAGATATCCCACCACCAGAAAAAGACACGATGACTAACTCGACCCGTACTTAGTGCGTCGACATCACATTCGCCGAACCCGGCGACCCGAGAATCCCCGAGGTCAACGGCTCAAACTGCTTCAACAGCACCGATCTCGGCTTCGCAAGCACATACAGCATCGTCACGACCCCCATCGGCGGCGCGGCCAACATGACCGGCGGCGCCTTCAGCATCCGCCAGTCCACATGGGCCTGGTTCGGCTACTTGCCCCTAGCAATGGGAGCCGCGTGGTTATTAATGTGAAAAAAAAAAACAAACAAAGCGACCAGTCCACGCGAAAAACCCAACCCAACTCGACCCAATCCAACGAGGGTAAAAGACGACAGATAGAAATTTCACCGCAAAGGTCTTTGACAAAAAAAAAAAAAAAACCAATCTTATTACCATCCGATTCAGCACCCCACTACTCCGTACTGTACATGTACACGTACACCTCCATCTCCATCATCGCGATAACGAAAACGAAACAACAATTCCAATCCGCCCATCCGGCATCCGGCATGTGGCGTCCGGGCAAAATAGGCGAATCGGCGTTTTGGAATTAACGAATTATATCCACCCAGCCTCCCAGACCTACACACGCGCACACACATCTTTCAAAAGCCGCGGGGGCGGGTATACAATTGGAATCCCGAATCAGGAGACGGAGACGGAGACGGAATCGGAATCGGAATCGGAATCGCCGCCGCAATGTGATGAAACAAACATACTGCTACATAGCTGATTTGCTTCTTGTACCTATTTACAACCTAATTATATACCCATAATGCATGACATGACGAACAAACCTCGCAGCACTCATGCCACATACGCGCGAGCGCACATATCACTTTACATAAGTAATCTACAGGACTGCCAAATATTCACTTCGAAGGCGCGGCGTGATCAAGACATGGAACCACTTACGCTCGAACTGCCTATAGTACTTAGAAGTTCATCTAGGCCATGGCGGAAAACCCGGACAGAAAAGCTTGTGACTGGCTAATGCTCTATAATTGGCTAATAAGTTAGAACTTGAAATTCTTATGCTCTGCAACCTTTCGATCTTTTCCCATTCACTCACATGCCCAATTCTGGGCACGTTATCATAAGTACCAAGAACGCCCTATCAAATAGAGCATACTGGCAACTCAATAAACACATTAAACTAGTAGCGATAGACATTCTTTTGCTATCGTCTGAACCCTGGCCTCAGATACCCTATCCTTGGCTGATTGTATCGATGAAGATAAGCTCTTGGCTTCCGGGGCAGCCTTACCAATCACGGTGATGAGGGTGCCAACAGCCACAAGTGCTCGGTATATGACCTCAGAGTCGGTTTGCTTTTGCAGGACTAAGGCGAGAGCAGACATTAACCGGGTTTGATTGTCCGTGGATATACTGCCCAATTGTTTTGATGCTAAAACAGAGTAGTTGATTGCTACCGTCGTCCAAGCAACCAAGATATTTCGATTGAATGGACCAATGGGGACCTGGCCACGCATACCAACCACTCGGCAAAGAAATGACAGGGCCGCAGAGGTCTGGGAAGACTCTGCCAGTAATTTTCTTCCCTCTGTTGTTTTGAATAGATTAGCAATGGTACGTAATGCCATCATTGCGCAATTCTCGTTGGGTTCACTTCCGTCAGGAACACCTTCGAGTACTGCAGAGATCGCTATTTGCACTGCACTATTTGGTTCTGGTGGTGGCCTGAACTTGGCAGTAGCGGTCGATGTCGCAATGCACCGTAGTAAATCAAGAGGAGCCACTCTATCTGCGTAATCCCATTGCGTGCACATCATAACAATTAAGGTTATAGTGAGCTCATCCGTGACAGGTTTCTGGGATTCTAATGCCTGCTTAAGGACTGCAAGGACATTCTGGGCTGAAGGGTTGAGAGAAATATCTTTGCGGCCCGCAGCAACGAGGGCTGAGTTGACAGATAAGATCTTCTTGAACATAGCTGGTGAGAGTCAGTATATGCTAAAGAGGAAAAAAAAGGGAAAAGAAGCAAAGGACTACACACGATCATATTTAGCCACAGTAATGTCCAGGTAATCCCGTTGTGGCAGAATATTCGAGGCATTAGTATCGTCCTCCGGCCCGTGCCGCGCTTCCGTACCAGGGCCCGGCCCTGATGAGGCTTCCGTATCTTGCCCAATATTGGCACCTTGGGTATTCGATACAATGAATTGTGCTACCTGGTCCAGAAAATTCTGAGAAAGCTCGTTGTCATTAATGAACTTCTGCGCGCGGGCGTAGGGGTTCTCGGACAGGTTATAGGGCAGCTTGAGGGATGGTTGGCCTTCCTCAATAGCAACATCGAAAACATAATCATAGGATTGCCCATTATAATCAACCTTACGACCACTGCTCCCAACCGAATCCACAACAGTGCCAATGTTGATCCATTGTTGCTGACCCATTGACCACTGGTGTGCTGTGACTGACCCATCGTCCTCTTTGATCATCTGAACCTGACCCTCTTTGGTTCCAGACTTCCTCTTCAAGAACTCTGGATCAGGGAGCTTTTCTTTATTGATACTGCCAACCTGCTGTTGAGGAATAGCGGACGACTTGACAGACTCATCGAAATGAGCCAAAGCCTCGGTGCTGGCGACGCGATCTTCACTGCGCGAAAACACGCGAACGATACCGTCACTGGCGCCGGATACAATGTCGCCGTTGCTTTGACATGCAGAAACAGACCAGACAGATATAGCAGGATGTGTGATACTTTGAACACATTCGGAACCGCGCCATATTCGAACAGTGCGGTCCTCCCCAGAACTAACCAGCTCGCCGGAGGGTAGCGACGTTAGCGAATATATGAAGCTCTCATGACCACGGAGCTCGCCAACTTTTTGCCCGTTGAGCCTCCACAATCGTATGACACCATCATTACTCGCACTTGCAATGTCGGCACCGCTTGGGTGACTTTTAGGAACTTGACAAAGAGCGCGAATGACCTCGGGAGTATAAATCGTGGATCGAGGCTGAAGCTGGCCAGCGACAGCATTGTTCAGGTCGAATACACGTATGTTTTTATCAGCGCAGCCCGTAACAACAAGGGTTTCGCTTAGGGGCAAGACATCCCAGACGGCGCCCTCATGGCCCTCTAAGACGACTTCGGTCTCCCATTTTTCGACACTCCATATACGGGCCGTGCTATCCCAGCTTCCGGATACAATATATCTAGCTCCAGGGACAACAGCCAGAGCGCATACGTTTTGAGCATGGCCTATTAGCAAGCGTTCGGCATTGTCAGAGGGATTGGCAGTAGCAGATCTAACGTCGATTATGGTGTCGGTTCCGGCCGACAAAACCAGGCCTTTCGGAAAAGCAGCAGTAGGCGGTAAACAGGTCAGACTATTGATGAATTCCGAGCCATGGGCCACTGTATGAGGCTCGAAAGTCGGGGGGGAAGCGGCAGTACGGGACCAGGCTCGTACAGTATGGTCTCTCGAAGCAGAAAGGATAAGATCGGGGGTGGGGAAGCTCACATCGCGAACCTGTTGAGATGACAGGTTAGAGATCAGGTTCAGATAAAAAGGGCCTACATGGGTTCGAGCGTATGCATGAAAGATATACATGCAAGTGTGTGTGGTATTATGACAGCAGAGAAGCGGAACAACGGCGACCGAGGTGGATGAGATAACCTGTCGACTTTGGGAGAGAGACTGGAGCACGTACGTCGGCATCGTGAGCGGCCAACTGTGCAGAAAGCCTGAAGATAGACATGGCCGCCAGCTGCAAACAAGAAACAGTAGACTGTTATTGTAGTAGGTAGGTAGTACCTTATGATCAACAGCTACCAATACCTAACCCAGATGAGTCGTGAAGGATTATAAGCAGAAGCTGTTGTTGAGTAAACGGTACCTAAGATGATGCGGGATGAGTTCAGGCTTTAGATAGTTACTGCTGTTCTGCCAAGCGACGACCGTTATGTGTACAAGTACGTCCGTCGTAGGTAGTATGTAGTAGGAAATTCAGTAAGATGTATAAGTAATCCGTAATCCGTTATTCTACTCGAGAAAGGAACAACGGACGCTTGTTAGGGATGATATCATCCGAAGCCCGGACAGTGGAAGGTACCAGCAAACAGGTACCTACTAGCTAGCGTAGGGTAGGTACCTAAGGTAGGTGCCTGCCTACGTCCGTACCTACCTAGGTATGGACTAGGTACGTCCGTACCTAGGTAGGTATTGTAGGTACCTTCGTCGGTACCTAATCTAATCCGTAGCCCTCACTGAAAGCTCCACTGAAAATGAAAGCCCCACTTCCTCAGCAACTTACCTACCTAGGTAGGTAGCTAGCGCCTATCAGTACCTCAAAGTACCTAGGTACCTAAGGTACCTGGACAAAGTTTGAAGTCTGACTCCTTCAGTGGATCTGAGTGTCCTCTAGGTACTTACATACCTTAGGGAGGTAGGTAGTATACGGACCGTAGAACGACTGTTCCTCTGTTAGGTACCTAATAAGATCAACTGTGTACCTAGGTAGGTACCTACCTACATAAGTAGAGGTAATGAGGTACCTACGTCCATACACCTGGCTGTATGTGGCTAAGCACCCTGTTCAAAGTACTTATGCTGGTACCTTCAAATACATCTTTTGGTGCCAAGATACATAGTCCAAAGCTTACTCAAACCCGAACACGAACCCTAGCCATTAATCCTAACCCTAACCCTAACCTTTGAGTATGTTTGAAGTACCATCACATACATTTGCCTAGGTAGATGGGGTACAGGGGAAGGTACCTAGGTACTCGAAATTCCGGGATGTTGCTGGACTGTGGCTGGACCGTGGCTGAGGCGTGGGTAGACCCATCCAGCCTGCAGCAGTGGGGTCCGTGGAGAGCCAATAAGCGTGTGCGGCACCCAGTCAGTCTATAAAGGGACACAAGTCGTTTTAGAGGAGTCGGTACTTAGAGGGTACACTAAAACTATGCCCCCACCACACTGCGTATAGGTACAATATACCTTATTCATGTACCTGCTTCGTACCTCTTCGAGCATGTCCATCCTTCATCATCAATCTTTTGCGACGACTACCTATCTCTACCTACCTGGTAGTCACTTTGCGCATCATCCAAACAAACGTGCGCAGCAACTGTCTCGCCATCACACGTCCTCAACCACATCTTCCCTATCCTTTCTCTTCCAGTTTCGTTCTCCCTTTCACTCTGTCCCTCTCTATTTTCTGCTCTTCTCGTCTCTCCTTCTAATTAGGGTCTCTTCTACCTACCCTTTCCCCCCCGGTCTGCTGTGGGATAGTTGCGCTCGAGTTGAAGCGCGACTCTTTATTCTTTTCTTCCTCTGTGTCCTGAACGGCACGGACTGAGACGCTCAAGAGACTCCATTTGTTCTTTTTTTAACGATTTGCACGATATCACGAGACGAAACGATTCGACTTGATACCAAGGCTATCTTCTAATCGAGACGGAACGAGTGAGACAGGTCAATTACCTAGAGTATAACTAGACTACAAGTTGCCGGCAACGGTTTTTCAAGGTTTCTTTTTCTCCTCGAAAACTCGTATTTTATTGCGTCAACAAACTCCTCCTTCTCCTTCTCCTTCTTCATAGAGCCGTCTGCTACCCTATCACACTCCCCAAAACTTGTCTCTTCTCATTTGTTTTCGCCATGGCTGCTGCTGGTACCGAAACCCCCAAGCAATATGTGCCATTGACCTGCCATGGTCACTCACGTCCCGTGCCTCATATCAGCTTCTCCTCACTTGAGAAAGATGAATCCTACTATCTGATCTCGGCTTGCAAGGGTATGTATTTTATGTGCAAACTCCTGAGCTCTTCATATTCGCATGTGCACGAACTAAACTGAATTCAGACGGTAATCCCATGCTTCGCGACGGCCAGACGGGTGACTGGATCGGGACTTTTATAGGTCACAAGGGTGCGGTGTGGCAAGCAAGACTGAGTTCTGATGCCAGCATCGCCGCTACTGCTTCGGCAGATTTCACCGCGTACGCTGCCCCTTATGTCCCATCCACTTTCTATCCGCATCGACACAGCAGAGTCTAACTATCATCCACAGCAAGATATGGGATACCCATACTGGTGAACTGCTTTGTACTCTTCAGCATGATCACATTGTTCGCGCCGTCGCGTACCCCCCCGATAGTTGTGACCTTGTTGCAACGGGCGGAGTGGAGAAAAAGCTTCGTATCTTTGATTTGACTAACGTCAAGCCGGCCGAGAACATTGAAACAGAGCCCCGTACAATCCCGGCCTCCTCCGGTTTTGAGATTGGGCAGAATGTGCATACAGCCTCCATCAAATTCATTGTTTGGACTAGGGATCCCAACTACCTGATCACTGCATCTGACAACACTTTGCGTTGGTTCGACCTTCGCACACGAAGTGTTGCCAGGCAAGAGGTCTTGGATGGAGAAATCGGTTCTTGCGAGTTCTGTGCTCTAGCCCCTGAGCACACTTCTAGGGCAGATATCGGCGGGGGCCTGCCCGTGTTGGCAGTTGCTGCTGGAAAACATATCTACTTCTGGGGAGGACTCCAAGCCACTGAGGAGCTCAAACGCATGAAGATGGACTATAAGGTGGCTAGCGTGGCTGTGGACCCGAAAAGTAGAAAGATTATCGTCGGTGAAGACAAACCAGCAACATGGGCAAGGGTCTACCGTTGGGACGATGGTGCTGAAATTGGTGAGTTTCAAGGAATCCTCTATTTGTGCCATCTTAGTTCAACTGCTGATACAAAGTAGATGTCCATAAAGGTCACCACGGGCCTGTTTGGTCGGTTGCATTTTCTCCTGACGGTAGGCTCTATGCAACCGGCTCAGAAGATGGCACTATAAAGATGTGGAAGAACTGCGAGGGTTACTATGGACTCTGGCGTGGTGGGAACGGAGCTGAGCGATCTGCCGAATAGAATAGCACATCGCATCATGATCTTGCGTCCAACTCGGGTCCCATGAGTTCCGGTACACCTCAATCTTCACTGACAGACGAGTCACAGTGGGTTCTCATGCCCGTGGAGCCTAATGTCCCCCGTCTTTCTAAAGGGCAGGGCAATTAGCGTCATGGGGCCATATGCCCTGACTACGAAACGAAGGGGCTTCTGGCTGAACTTGCACAAGGCAGTGAGTGAATAGCACACCGTGTTTAGCGGGTGCCTCAACTTAGTTCTTTGGTATTGGCGAAAGCCGCTAAATGAATTATTCTCCTAATCCCATCATTGATCTGGTACAACCCCCTACATAGTTGTCAATTTCCATCATCTCCACGTTTTGGGAGTACCTATTATACCAGCCGTATGTAGGACCCATTATGACAACATCAATGGGCAAAATGAGATAGATATACGGGTGTTCAATACATTAGCTTCTTTACCACGAGAACCATTCTTTCAGGTAGCAGACCTCCTACCAATTCATTGAGCCTCAATCGACGTTCCACGCGGAGTATGTCAGTGCGGTCGTGATACCCGTGGCAGTTCGCGTATTGCAGATGGCTACTTCTTGGGTTTCGGCAGAAGGAACCTAGGCAACACCTGAGTAGAACCGCGTCCCTCACAGCAACGGACTGGTTGACCTCCAACTTCTAACATGGGCCTAGCATGTTCATGATAGATCACATAGTCACATTTTCTCATATATGTTCATTTTCGTACCATTTGTTCAACGGGAGACTCCATCTATTTTTGTGTACTTCCAACTCGATCTCGTCTAGCGGCGCTCGACATCAGCCGACCTCAGCGCGTAACTCCTGTTGAAGGTGCCTACATATGAGGCGCGTCTGAATAACTACGTACCTGCAACCTGACATCTGCTTCCCATCCTCCACGCGTCAACGTACCTTCCACTTCTCTATCCTTTTCACATCAATTAAATTCCCATCTCCCTCTCTCCTCTACACCAACCTACATCTATTCCACCCTCCTATCTACATCAACCTAACCTCTTCCCTATTGTCCATCTCTAACCTAACTCCTACTTCCACACCTCCATACCATTACCTAATTTTCATTTCTACTTTCTCTATCCCTAACTTTTGCTCCTACATACCCATTGCCTATCCTTATACATCGTCCATACGTCAACGCTTGCATATGAGCCTCGTCTCGAATGACGGGCTTGGGAATACAACACAAGCCATTCTCAACCTCATCAGCTGGTTCTACGAGCAGGCCAGTTGTGCCTAGGTTGTTTGCGAGGTCAGTTTGTTTGCTATCTATTCAATCGGCGAGTCGACCTGCTGTCCCCTTTCCACTCGATCTATCACTCTAGCAGTGACAAACCTGACCACGTGCTTGTTGTTTAGGTACAAGGTACTTCCGCTCAGGGTCATTGAGCAACATTACCTGCCAATCTACAACTTAGCCGTCCTTCCTCATTCACCAAAGCAGGTACCTAGGTACCTCCTTATATATATTCAACTTAACTGGTACGTACCCTATAAGATAACTCATTACCTCTGGTACGCTCCCACGCTCCTACCCTTCTTCCCTCTCCTGTTTCAACTTGATCTCCTTCCCTTCTCTACTTAACTTCAACTTAACTCCATAACTCCAACGTTCTTTCCCATTTCTACTTCAACTCGGCCTACTTCCCTTTTTCTAACTCGACTCACCATCGTCCTACAACTCCCACGTTACTTCTCTGTCTCCTTCAACAACCCGACATACTTCCAACTTCTACTTCAACCTAACTCCACTATTCCCAAGGTTCGTCCCCATCTCCCATTCTATTTAACTTACTCCCATTCCCACGAGTACTCTTCTATCCATCTTCACCTTTACATTACCGCCCATTCTCTTCCACCTACTCTTATTCCCAAGAGTACTTTTCTATTCATCGCCACCGTTACACCACCATCCATTCTCTTTAACTTAGTCATCTTTACGAAGGCATATCTATATATCTCCACGTCTTCCCCTCTCTATGGGTGCCCATCATCATCACTCCTATCCTAACTTCCACTCTAGTTCAGTGTTACCCTGATCTTCAGCATCGCTTCTCCTTAAGGCATCCACGAGGATCTACACTTTGATCTATCCTGATCATCGCTCTAATATTCGCCGGTCCTCTGCTCCGGTTAGTAGACCTATCATGGGTTTCGATTTCTACGACATCTAACATTATTCCATATAGCGCCTCTTCATCAAGAAATCATATCACCACCAAGATACAACCTGCTACACCATAGGGTGATCTACATACAACAAGTAAGCCATTCCAACAAGATCTGCCTATGTTGACTCCCTATCCTTTCCACATAATTTTACTTAGCTACTGGCTCTGCCGCATGCATATCTCACTTCTATCGTCACCTTGTTGTTCTCATATGACTGCTCTCTCCTTCGCCCATTCACCCTACTCACATGTTCTAGCTCTCATTTATCTGCGCTTGCAAATTGCAAGACTAAACAAGATGGACTCTCAACGCGATTCAAACCAAAACTTACCCACCAATGAAAACACATCATCTATCAACACATACGTTCCCACCATCAACAGAACGAGGCCTCCATCTCCAAGTCAATTTCCTGCACCATTTCAACAGCCTAGACCAGCCCGGGCACAACCATACAACAATAACAACCTGGTTTTCGGCGAAGGAGGTCAACAAGAGCCTCACAGAAATCCCACAAACCCAAACACAATCAGTGTCACCGAGGGAAACCTCCCCCTCAACCCAAACCAACAAGGGGTTGAGCGTATCGGATCCGGTGATCCAGGAGCCGTCTCTGGCGAATGGAAACACCTCAAAAATTCAGCGGCATACACCCATGCCACTCCCGCTGAAAGGGAGCAGTTGCTCAAGGAGGCGGCAGAAGTCACTGCCAATAGACGCCGCCTCCAGCAACTCGACTACAACTCAAGAGTCGAGTTGCTGGGTCGCCAGTGTAACCTCGCTGGCACCCACTCCACCCAAGAGCAAGAAGCTCTAAAGCTTCTTGCGACGGCTGCTTTGGCGACTGCGCCGCCAGCCTACACTCCCGTGCGCGAGCACGGGAGTGTAGGCACCCCCCGCCTGGGGTCAAATGAGGGCATCGCCGACATAACATACGAACATCTCCGGTCGGCCGTCGACGACATAGATCAAAATTCATATTCCCGATTCCTCGACTTGAGTTTGGAGATGAACTTGGCTTTCTGTGAGATTCAAAGAGATCTTATGAACGACAATGGAGAATTGCGTGGTGTCGTCAATGGCATGCGTGGCACAGTCAATGAGCTCGAGGGTAGTGTGAATGAGATGCAGGGTAAGATCAGACAATTACAGGGAACGGTCGATGGACTACAAGGCACCGTGAACAATCTACAGGGCACCGTGAACAACCTTCAAGGCACAATCAACGGACTGCAAGGTCAGCTTGGAGATATGACCGATATGCTCCGCGAGGCTCTCCACCCTCGTGCCCCCGTCGCCCCTATGGATGACTTTTTATTCAACATTAATCCCATACCTGAGCAACGAGATGTCCGCGCTCCGCAGCAGCAGAACCCAGATTACCCGATTCTACTGGACCCTCAGGTATGTATCATCGCCGTTCAAAACAGACCGTGTATTAACGTACACAGGACAATAATAATGACAACATGGGCGTTATCGTCGGTCGTGAGGAGCAACAGGGCCAAAAATCTCCTGAGCCTGGCTCGGAGGTATGCAGCTTCACCGCTTGAGACACACAGCATGCTAACATGAACAGGATCATAACAATGAAGTGCTTTCACGCGAGAGTTATGAAGAATATCAGCCTGAGGAAGAAATTGATCTCGACTTTGATGTAAGTGCCTCCATCGCCGGCCCACCCAAACACAGGACACTGATATGACACATGAGGTCGACATCAAGATGGAGGAATTCGATATCAAGATGGAAGAGTTTGATCCTCATTACTAGTGACATACCGTCAATGGTCATATCACATCGCGGGGACGATGATGACGACTCTTGGCAAGATTATAGCAGTTTGATGAATTGGCTTGGCCATGGATTGATAAACCCGACCTGGTTCGTCGCGTGGTTTTTTTCTTTTGTTGGCGTTTGGACTGAGGATAATGATACCCACTACTTCTTCGCATCGCGATTCCCAGGTCATAGGGATTTCGCGCATGCGATTGACGAAGATTCCTCCTATGGATCATCGCGTCCCTTATTCTGAAGCATATTGATGGCGTTTGGGCAAAGAATTGTCTCTGAATCAAGATGACCATAACTTGTATCGTGCATTGAGGTCTCAAGTCATAGGGATGCTCGCGCGTGGTCATTCCACGTACGTCTCATAGGTTTTCGCGTGGTTCTTCTGAGGCATATCGATGGCGTTTAACCGGGAAGTTATTTCGTGCTACATGATACCCACTGTCGTGCATCGCGGTCTCAGGTCTTAGGGATGTTTGTGTGCGTTTTCTTTCCGAGTACTAGGTAGACCTGACCTTCTATACTGCTGATGAGTTCTGGATCTTGCGAGGCGAGATGGCCTTGCTGCTTATGAGGAAGTTGAAGTTTCTCACAACGACATACGATTGATCCCTCCTCTATTGCTTGGTGACTTGCTTGTGTTCTGTCGTGACCTCGTAGTGTGAAGCGGTACATGTGCGGGCTCGTGGCCCCAATGCTCATCTGACTTCATTCATGGCAACCTGAAGTAATTGATTTTCGCATAGTATACTTGTTCATTTATTACTAGATCCCAGAAGTCCTGAACCTGCAAGGCTGCAGCCGCCTTACTCTCAAGGCTTCGGCTCACGAACCAGGGAACCTCTTAGCACAGAAGGCCCGTGATGCATTACTAGGCCATACAATCACCTTTTATTTTATTTCTCCAGACACAGATTCAAGGTACCACCACTGTATTTGGCCCCCGGTGTCTAACTATGTAATAATACACCTTTCCAAATTACTACTTGTTGATAGGCCCAAGGGAGACGCCAATAGGATCAGCAAACCGGTAGACAACCAATGAGTATGAGAGGCCTATTCATGACGGGCGCGTTTCGTGCAATCTTGAAACTCCTTCTTGAGAAGATTATGGTGTGTTGATTCGTCATGCGCCTCCAATTTGAGAACACTGCTTAGAATGCACCTCAGTAATACGCACTCAAACACCCCATGATGATGACAACCGACTTCAAAGTGCTAGCCTTAGCCTGTATTAGGCGGCAAATCCAAGCCGACTCTGGACGAAGGCACCTTACACTGTAACCCAAATCAACCAAATCAACTTATTGGAGACTTCGCGGCTTCTATCTGAATGATGATGAAGATGAAGATGATGATTATACACTGTTAAACCACGGAGAGGACAGCTTGTAAATGTATGAACGGCTGGGTGACTTTCGTCCAACGTTCCGCATTCGTACATGGGAACAATAGCAAAAGGGAAACGTACCGTCGCAAATCTGCCGGTGTGCCTCAATGTTCGCCACAGTCAAGAGCCTCCCCTGTTCGTGCTGCCTGTCATCTGAGTTCCCGAGTGCGGTATCGTGCCTCCTTCACAAATCAAGTATACTGTGCCACCCTTGGTGCCCAGCCGCGGCGTTAGCCAGTCATCGTTCCAGCTCCGATCCATGTGGCAAGGCATACTTCAGCTCAGCGGAATTTGTCAACTTTCGCCGGCATCTTCTCTCGCATTGAGGGAACGTGGCCTTCGTCAATCTCACGAACCAGCCAGATGATCCACTCCTGTTCTTGTTGTAACAGTGAAGTAGAGACACTATTGTATGTATATGTACATATGGTCTCCTTGGCGTCTTTGACGTTTGGAATGTCACGCCGTTGAATGGAGTAAACCATGGTCACAACGAATCCGACCTTGATCGAAACTCTAGCACATATTCCGTATTTCGCAAGACAGACGGCTAGGGAAGGCAGCTGTTTGCAGCTGTCTCAATGGAGTCATAACTACCGGTACGCAGTCATTCCTCCGAGATCATCGTGAACAAGAAACTCCATATGCTTAAGCATACAGCACGAATTTGCTAGTGGTCTCCAAAGTTCAATCCACCCGCCTTCATTACGCACCGGACGGGACGACTTGTTCTCCGATTAACATTATGTATTTTGTTACTCTGCAGTCTCAGTCTTATTCCAAGTTTTATCCCATCTCACCTTTATGTCTGAGTACAAAGCACTCCAAGTCACAGATCAAACACGCTTGTAATCTGAGCCGCATCGCGTGTGTAAAATCGATGGGAGTTAGTCTCCGTCCTCCGACACATCATATTCCAAGATCTAGCAAATTGATACCTTATGAAGCTTCATTGCACGGTTTTCACTCATTGTGCTTGCTTTCATGTGATTCCGAATGCTCACCTCAGAGCCGCAAAGCACCAATTTGCTATTCACAATGAATGGACTTAAGTGACTGAGCCGTATTCATGCCGTCCTACCCAAACGCTATGGGAATAAACGTGTCAGTTATCTGGCTTGAGCCGTTTGTTCATTCATGCCGTTTTGAAATCTATCCTGTTGCTAACATTGATTGGTATTGCTATCGAAACTCACGCCAGCCGACAAGCATAGCTTCTTCCATAGCCATTCTATTTATCAGGCACATCAGGCTTGTTTTTTTTTTAAGAAACGCGCACCCTTCAACTCTTGTTGAAAATAGGCAGGAACGAAACAGCAATTCAAGTTCTCTTATCCAGTTCGGAACTGATTCTACGTCCTTTAAAACTCGCGCTAACTAGAACCCCGAACAACCCTCACAATGGAGAGACTTCTCAACGTTATCACCTCACCGTACTCTATCGTCTTTCCTGAGCTCTACGACATTAAGTACGACAATTTCTCTACATATCCCAATCACCAAGAGAAGCCCAAAAAGACGGTCACAGGCACGGGCATCTGGGGCACGATGTGGGCTACGTTAGCACGACAATTCGCCCCTAGGTCAGCGAGGAAGAAAGAAGAGGTTGAAAAATCCATCAATGAGAAGATGGACAAGATAGACGACATGTTCCGGCCTACACTGGAGATGCTGCAGATCCAGAAACAGAGAAGCAAGCAGGCTGTTCCGCATGATCAAAAAGCTTCCTTGCCCAGTTCCACCGACAATGGAGACAATAACAAGAAAGCTGAGGGCAAGAAGAAGACGGGGGCGTCACCCCGCCGTTAGCTTCACGATCTTTCTACAGGTGTGGTGTCAATTCCATCCAGTGTATCGTGCACCCTCTGGGGAATCACACCGCGTCATGAAACTTGAAAGTAGTAAGTAACTAACTTTCATCAAGCTAGCTGAAATTCTTACTCTCATTTAATGTAACTGACGTGACGAGATGTGAATAGTCTATCAAGCCGACTGTATATATCTAGCTCCTATTTCCTCGTTCACTGCACCAATCCCCAAAACAACACCAAATCAACTGCTAGCACCTTTTGCTGAACTCTGTCTCCCGAGTCTATCATGGAAATGAGCCTGTGGTCGAACTTCGTCGACTCAATCGAGTCGGTGAAGCAAAAAATGCCAGGCGGCGCCACCATGTCAGAAAGCAACGAGTTATCATTAGGGGGTATACAGTCATCACATGCAGCCGACAACTCAGAATCACACACACATTCAGACGAATCCTGGCAGGCATGCAATTCCACAGAGCAAGAAGACACACCTCCCCATCTTAGTCTATCACAACAGACACCAGCAGAACACACGAACACGAGCGCGAATGTAACCCCAGCCCCCGAACTACAAGACTCAATCCTCACCGTCATAAACAAACTCCTAACCGCACATCTCGGACCCGAGCACGAAGTGAAAACAATCGAGGACCTCGTCCCCTGGATCCAACACATCGCCGTCCGCGCAGCAGAGCGCGAAGTCGACAGACTAAGCGGGACAATGCGCAGCGAGACAACGAGCGATAAGATCCAGGCGGTCCTGACGCGCGTGCAGGAGCTTCCGGACGACGCGCTGGAAACACTGTTCTTGCGGCGGTCCGTGATGATCGATGCGTTGCGGCGGGTGATGCGGCGCGTCGAGGTCGAGGATGCGTGTGCGGAGTGGGAGGACGTTGCGCCTGGGTACTGATGATTGAACTGCTTGATTAATCGAATGCTGTATGTAAGCTTATTACGTGCATAATCGTAGTTTGAAAAATCAAACCGTTTCATTTCCTTCTTTCTTTTTCTCGGTTCTGGGAAAGAAGTGCTAGTCGGCTGTAGAGTGGCCCGGATAATAATTGGGGAGAAGGGAGAGGGGCTTGTATTACTATCTCAGAAAAAGAAATCCGTGAAGAATGCTGTGAGATTCATGCTGTCACGTAAGCTCCGTCGACAGTACAATACGTAGATAGGCAAAGTAGGTACATTTCAGGCCGCCACCGTAGAAATCATGTCTCGCCACCAGTATCAGTCCATGTTTCGTCCAGGGAGGGTAAATCGCGCAAAAGGCTTGACTTGACACAGTGAATGAATATGTAGATGAGACAAGAGGTTGAGCGTGGAGAGGGGGGATAAGACGAGAAGAATCGATGTAAGAATGCACAGGGACAATATTTGAAGAATCAAAAACTTCACTACGTAGCCGAATCCTACATATTATCTATGGGTTTCGTGTGCGTACCCATTCTTGCAACGATTACCGCTCCGCGGGATGGCGGTTTTTTTTTTTCTTGTCTGGTTTCAATTCCGATATGATTTCCGATCAATCTGAATTTATAGCAAATGACTTACCTCCATTTTGAAGCAGCAGTCGATGATGTTTCAGTCTCTATTAAACACTCCGCTTCCAAAAGGAGGAGGGGGGGGGGGGGGGGGAAGAGCGCGGGGCGCTGGCCTAGGATTTTCTAGGCTGAAAGTTTATGAGTATGTCCGATGGAGACGACCGCGGCGATCAGCGCGGCTGTGCTTCGGTTCCTTTCCCGTTTTTTGCGATGTAATCTCTTATTAAAAATTTACTCAGTGTATCCCATGCACTCCTTACATGAAGGGGGGCAAAGTTGAAGTCGGTGTACTCCATTTGAAGCAAGTCAACAGCCGAAGAAGATATATAGCTTTGAGACGCCCCGCTAACTACCGATCGATTATTCGAAAATTACTGCTAAGAGAGAGCAGTCATTCTTTGTCTGTTTTTACGGTCTTTATAAGCTGTTCCATCCATGTATAGACGGAGGCGTTTGCATCTGGATATCCCATATGCAATTTTCCGGGGAAGAATC
Organism: Xylaria nigripes; assembly: GCA_022984845.1. Taxonomy (NCBI): domain Eukaryota; kingdom Fungi; phylum Ascomycota; class Sordariomycetes; order Xylariales; family Xylariaceae; genus Xylaria; species Xylaria nigripes. Next base: position 284,443 of record JAJJKC010000026.1, on the reverse strand, counting down.
GACCCTCTTTTGGAGATCCGTATTCGAATAAAAGCAGCGAGTCTTCGATAGGCATGAGGCCGTCTTGCATGCCCTGGAGAGAGACCGTTAGCAACTTGGATGATGGATAGAATGAGGTAGTGGAGAGGACAGTATAGGAAAATGAAAGCAGTCAATATACTCACATTAATCAACAATAGCCTTGTAGATGGCATAGAGAGAATTCCGTTTTCAAGTAGCGAGAATAGCTTCAATGCATTCTTCTTATATTCCTCAACGCTTTTGAAACCATGCTTCATGGCAAGCGCAGGGAGTAGTCGAAACGGATACTCATGTCCATCGGCCTTTTCGAGCCAAGCAGGGTCGAAGAAATGATGCGACCCGGCGCCCTGGGCAATAGATCCCACCAACCGGTGCCGATGAGTATGAGCGATGCGGACGGCGTAGTAGCCGCCAGAGCTTAAGCCCCAGCACATTACTCGTTTCATATCAAAGCGCTGATGCTCATCTTTGGCCATCCAGTCGAACACGGAGTCCCAAAGCCGATCGGGCGAAACTGGGTCGGCAGGATCGGCAGGACAATCTGCCGTACCTGGGATCTCAACGACAACAGCAGCCCACCCTTGGGAAAGAAACGAGTCGCACCGACCTGTATTATCCGGTCGATAGCCATCAAGGCCTGTGAGAAGCAGCACGACAGGACAATTTGTCTTGCCTTTAGGCGCTCGCACATAGGCAGGGATAATCTCGCGATCATTGCCACTGCGATGCACATGTGGGATTTCGACCTCCTCTAAAGTATGGTGCCAAAATTTTGAAGCTTTCATGTAAACGCGCTTCTGCATTTCCCAGGCTTTCCATTTGATTGGGTTGTTGATTTCCGGGAAGCTTGTGATGTAGGGGAATCGGGCAATGCGCAACACGCACGCGGAGCGCATATAAAGTCGGGAAGCCATTCCAGAAAGCTTGGCGCTGGCAGCCTGATCGCCAGCCTCTTCGAGCGCCTCAGCCGTGCTGAAAAATGCCTTGGTGTAGTCATCGCTGTTCCCGTCGTTGATGGAACGAGCAATCAGGTCGGCAAAGATTGGTTCAAAGTCTGTATACAGACCGTCGTGGAAGGGATACACGGCCTTAGAGCAGGGGAACTGCCACTTTGTCTCCCAGAGGGCCTTGATGCCGTTGTGGTGTGGCATGCGGTACTCAAATGCTTCAGTGCCCATGAGCCAGTGCTCGGGGGCTTCGCGTGTTGGTTTAGAGCACGACATGATTTGAACGTATCGATTTATCTGATATTTTGGGTTGGAGATGATATGTTGCTTAAAATCTTAGAAGAGAACCATGGTCCGTTTGCTGTGGCTTCTCAGACGATCGACGGGTTTATGTAGTCGCGAATCAGTAGCTGCCAGGCCGGACTGTCAGGCCGGACTGTCAGGGACCAGGATTAGGAACATTCGGAGGTGAGACCGATGTCTGTACGTGCATATGCAGGCGCGGTGTCTTCCACCATGGATGGAGGTAAGAAATCGGGACCATAACCGTTCATCCTGTACAGTGCCTATTTACCTCTTCGGCTCGCCGTGAACCCGTCGTACCTGTTCCTCCACTCTCGGTTCTGCATGGTCTCGATGGACTGAGAGGGAGGGACGGAATTCCAAGAACGTACCTAGAAAGGTGGTTGTATTCATGATGGAGAGTACAAGAGAGAGCGGTACGGCAGAACAAGATATTAGGGCTGTACACACTGTGGCTTCCAACGTAACAAGTACCCCTCACGACGCCTGCCTACAGGACAGACTGTTGTATCGCATATTAGATGTTCCCAAGAACAAGCATCCTGTCTCTCGTCGAACACCTGAGGTATCTGCATTGGAGGAAACCTAAAATACTCCATCGACCATCCAGAAACTCCGGCTTGGCAGTCATTCTCAATCTCTGCGACTCCCGAGAGTAAAGAAGTAGAAGTAAGTAGCTGCAGACAGCCAAAGAGCCCCTTGATAATGAATGTTCTACTTTTAGTACTGTGGCGTTGCGGTGCGACATTTTGTTCCACGCCAAATACTACCTACCGAGCAAGTTTCTTAAGTTCACGGACATTCGCACCGGTAGGGTTGGGGGTGTGCGCAATAGTATGTCGTTATCTTCAAGCTTACCTATGTACTGTCAATATTGTGTTGTCCACTTAGGGCCAGGCATCTGCAATAGCTGCGAGGTCCGTAAACATACCTCATCATAATGTACGGACGTACTATTCCTCCGGACCTTCTCCGCAGCACCTATAGTCAGCCAGGCCACATCCTCATTGTCTCATGCTATATCGGTGGAGGATGAGTCGTCAGCATCGCCCGCGTCGTACCAGTCATACGGACCGCAAAGTGCCGAAGGTAGCAATTCTGCTCTTAATGGTTCTAGAAGACGGGTTTTGTACCTGTTGGTCAATAGGTAGGTACCAGAGAAGCCATGTCTAGCTTGATGTAGCTGAACTTCGACAGCAACATTGTAAATGTCTTTGTTGAAACTTTGAGAGTTTATCCCAACCGAATGTTAATGGTGACCCGACGAGTCTGTTCAGAATTTACCGAATATCCTACAAACACACTGCATTTGCAGCGGGTAGCTACGAATACCTAGGCAATCTAGATGTTTATTATTCCTTAATTGATAGCAGAGGAATGCACAGTGTTCACTACGCTCTACGGTGTACGTAGGTTATTTACTCTACGTGGCCGGCTCAAATACTGTTTTGTTTTTGGACCGTAGGATCTTTAGAGACCGCGTCATAGGTGTATCGGGAGCGGCCATTATGAACTCAATCTCTTTTCATCCGTTGTCTTTCTTTAACTTACGGTCGTAATTGCATGCTAAATTTTAAGATCCCGAAGGTCCGTCCTTTTGCGGGATGTTAGATCTACCCATCTAGGTAGAGTTTTCGGGCATCTTCACATGCAAATTCAAGCTGGGCCGCACGGGGTTCGAGAGGCGGAATAATACAGTGTCGACCGAAATCGCTCGAGGAGCATGGGTCTAGATTCACGATGTTATCGGATGAGGGCTTTTACACCATCGTTCCAAAGTCATTTTTAACCCCACCGTCTGCGAAACAAGCCTTCGGAGTAGGTGTTGATAGGTAAATTGAAGCCCCTCCCCGGAGTTTAACTTAACCTACAAACGCGAGGACATGCGGGAAATTTGTGTAGGGGAGGTACCTAGAACAGAATAGGGGTCCCGGGTTATCGCGTGCAGAAAGAATGTGCCGGTGCGGTGTGGGCTAGACCGGTCCGTCAACTTTCACCTCTTTGCCGTTTTCTGCGCTGTTTATTCAAGTGCTTACTGTATTATTAGTAGTATAGCTAAACTTCGTATGTTCCGAGTAAAACAGATCATCCAGCAAAATTCAAAGACATAGCCCCTGTCCTAGTCAAGCATCGTTTATGTAGGTATTGCGCCGTAACGCCGAGACCATCTAGGTACCTATACCGGCTATTCAAGGCTAATGACGGGCGGAACTCCGTGATACCGATATCATGTTCCGGATATTAAGCTCTATTATTGTATGGTTTACTGGCTGAGCCCGGTGCAGCATGCGATTTTGGAGGCGGTTCTCAATAGGACCATCCTTACTTCTTGCCTTCGTAGTAATGAGCCATCTCGAGTCCGGCTCGTCTAAAGCCACACTTGACGTAGAAACCCTCGTTCGCTTCGCTGCAGTCGAGAATCGTCTTGTAGCAGCCAACCTTTTCAGCTATGAAGTCGAGCGCTTGTATCAGGCGAAGGCCGAGCTTCTTGCCTTGTTGGTCTTTTGAGACAGCAATATCCTCGATGTGACCAACAAGGCCAAGACTATGAATGCTGTTCATCGAGGCACATTAGCCATAAGGACTGTCTCGATATAGGCTCACCTGATCTTCAAGAACACAGGCGTGTACAAATATGGGATGGAAGCGATCTTCTGTCCTTACAATTTCCTCTCCACAAGGAGGTTACCTGTACCGACTACCTTCCCAGTGTTTGTGTCCTCGATGACGAGCACATAGTAGGCATCCTGCGATAGTATCCACTTATATCGTTCGTTGAATGCCTCCTGGCTGATATCTCCGACGGTAGTGAGAACTCGCAGGCAATCAAGAAAGCCGGCATCGTAGTCGGAGAGACGAAGAGACCGGGCGATGTAGCCCTCGGGGAGCGCAGCGGCAACGGTAGGTGAGATGAGATCGGACGAAAAAAGTCCGTGGTCTTCCATGTTTGCTGTTGCCTGGAATCGGTCGATGACAGATGGATGAGAGGACATGAGGTTGGGCGAGAAGAGCGGTCGGAGTAGGGCAGACTATTTACACTATATGGATGCGCAATGGAGGTGGCAGATGCAAGCGAACGAATGACAGTTGGATGAATTGCAATTAAACCAAGAGATCAAAACAAAATGGGCTTCGTCAAAGAATGGAATAACAAGGCCAACCGTTGGGCATAGATATATCTAACGAGGGACAACACAGAGACGTGATGAGAAGATCTAGTTTATCTATTGGCGAGAGAGGAGAGATTGACGGGATGGAGCGGACTCTACCTCATACCTATCAGCGCAATCTATCTGGCGACAACGCTGCAGGGAATGGGATGTACACCACATGCATCCATACGAAGCGACACGAGGAGGCTATAATTAACTAATAAAATGTACATAATTTTCACTAGTTGACGGTGCTAGTACGAGGTAGCGCATAACTATTTATGTATATCTTTTCTCCGCACAGCCGCCCGTCAGCTGGTCAGTTGAATTTCCAAATAGTGTACAGATCCGTAGTCCGCGTAGGTTACCTGTCAGCTACCCTGTATTTATGTCTATGCCTTTCATCCTGACTCCTTCACAACGGCGTTATCGGCAAAATGGTATATTTAGATCTTGTAATACTCTCAAGAAATCCTAATGAAGAATATTTAACGATGGCTGGTGTACCTAATAGGTAGTGTACACTAGAAGATTGTTGCCGGCTTCTAGAGATCCGTAGTACGTATAGTTGCTCCAATAACTTTTTCCATTGGCTGGCTGACAGCTGTAGCAGACCGTTGCGAAAGTGGTGGAAAAGCAGGGCTGTGCACTGCTTTGTACGAAGGCAGCATCTTCTGCGAGACTACGGATTACGTTAGGTACGTACCTAAAGGGGATCCATCCTTACTACGAAGTACGGATTACGGATTAGGTACTAGGTTTTGTACGTAGGCAGATAATACTTCGTACTTACACAAAAATCAGTAGCTACCTGTAGGTGTTGCATTCCCGTACTTTGCAGTGATAACGATGATCAAAGACATTTTTCGACAAATAATAAATCATCCTCAAAAAATACACGTTGTTCTCATTGCTCAAAACTCCTGTCTAGGGGGCATCCTCGTAGTGTGCCTCCCTAAGGCAGGGGCTACACGCGAGTAGGTACCTAGGTACCTACGGATCCGTACCTAGCACGGATTAGGTACTTATTACTAATAAGATACGGTCCGTACTGAGCACCGTGTGCTGAATACATTCCGCCCTACGGAATATGCAGCAACTAAATGTTGACGGCGGCTTTCCTATGCGAGGTACAGCACTATCACACTGTAGAAAATACAGTACAAAATCTGATTTATGCGCACTGTATGAATATGTACCTAACCGGTAGGTACTGCGTACAGGCTACTTGATGACCAATGATCAATCACATGCTTCAAAACATGAGCTCTAATTCGTGGTCTGTGTGGTCGTTGGCCAGCACCAGTGACAAAAGAGCGCCTCATGGATCTACCCAACTTTTATAATAATCCGTATGGCTTCAAACTACCTACCATTCATCGCCCAAGATCTGACGCGATATACAGTACAGCAGTCATAAACTGCCAAGTGTTCAGTCATGTTCAAGAAACATCGAATGTCTGGACATTCCTATTTCATCGTCATGATCGCGAGTCGCATCAATCCCTTCAAGCTCTGATTGCCACGCATTCCGGCCCGCTAGTAATAAATAATATAATGATACACATTCCGATTGAGAAAACAACACACGCTTGTTCATATCATATCGTTAATCCACCTTTTAATAGACTTGTTCCTGCGTACTTCATCCTGGTCTACCTACTCATAAACGTTGTGGACCAATGTTGCCTTGTGCGGTTACCAAAATCACAATACTGTGGTCTCCACGCCTGAAAGTCTCGAAATCATGGGCATCGATGCTACTGACGACAATACAGAACAGGATAGCGTCCTTGTGCCCTTAAAATGTGCCAACAGCTGTCCAGAAATGCTAGCCAGGTCGCCCCCTGCCCGCACACTTTTACCGCGTTCGATAGCAAATGCTGTAAGCTTTGCTACGAGGTCCACCTCTCTTGCCCTGCGAATAGGTACCGTCATCGGCGGTTATGGTTTTGATGCCGCTCAGACTGCCACGCTCTCCAGTCTTGAATTGGGAAGGGTTATTCTTCATGAAACACTGAACAGGGCCGGGCACGATGTCTTGTCTGGTTCGCCTTCTGATCCGGCTCGTGCTGATGCTGAGTCGTTACTGGCTGGGAGTTTAGAAAGCATGCACCGGACCATGTCACGCATTTGTTTCTGGACTGCTGCCGGTTTCCACGCAGCTGGAACTACTGCTTCTACCGCATCCCAGATTTCTCAAATATTCCTGTCCGTACTTGACCAGTTTCTTGGCTCGACAGATTCCTCTAGGGCCATAGCGAGCATCATTACTCTCATTCGCCGAGAGTTGCAGAATCCGGCCACCGGCGTTGAAGGCGAAAAGGTTGGTGTCATCGACTTAGTCCTCGGGCTCTGTGGCCTTGCCTATCTCCAGAATGAGTGTCAGAAGATGATACGAGATGAGTCTCGACGCTTAGGATATGAAGAGATCATATGGGATATGGTTTTAAACCACGACGCTTGTGTCGGTACTTTTCAAGATGGCACTGGCAATGTCAGCAGAGCCCAATCTCCGAGCGCATGCGATCCACACCCAGCGACAGGCGCCATTGGTCAACATGGTATGAAGCACGGGAGCGTAGACCCTGTGAATGACGAAGGTAATCATCTGTTTGAAGCTCAGCTAACAAAACAATTATCCAAGTCATTACCAAAGGACGCAAATATATCTGTCTTCGTCTCTTCTACCACTACTACGAGAATTACGGTTACTATGACGGGAGATTCGAGGATGCCTATCCCATCATTCCCCGGGCTTGATCTGGTGGAAAGTGAAGTCAGTGATACTCATCATGTCCCTCAGGGTAGTCGGGATCAGACTACCAAATATAGGATAGTATACTCAGTCAGTCGAAACAGAGAAGGAAGCATACTGCAAAATAATCAACAGGAAGCCCGACCTCATATTAATGATTCTGTTAAAACGCACTTTGAGCAGACGAGCTCACCAACCGGCCTCGGCACTGAGAAGGTCCAAGCAACACCACCTATTCCCTTGAAGTTCATGCATTCAACCGCATCTTCGGTCAGGAGACGGGACAAAACTCTGAACAAAGGACTTACACTTCAGCCTGTTGAAATGCCGGATAATTCTACGGGGCATAAGGTTGAACCACCTAAGGGGCAGCACTTCAGAGATTGGATGGCAAATACAAGTCCGGTGAATCGGAAAAAATCAAATAGCCCCTTAGAACCCCAACGCAAATTCATCCAAGAACCACTAGGCAACGTCAGACCACTAGACAAGAAAGCGAAGAAGATATCATATCCAAGTTTGGTCAGGTGTGGCGAGAAAAGGACTGGCGTTCAAGGCAGCACACTTGAGAAAGACAGTTCTCAGAACCGCCAGTCTAATTTGAGCGATATGGTCGGTGTGAAATTGAAGTCGAGTATCAAACCTGCTTGGAGCGGTCCCGGACTCTTTCAGAGTCCGCCCTTAAATACGTCACCCAGACGTTCAGCCCCTGAAAGGACTCCCAGTGGAGTTCTGGGTCGCGATACCTCTCGACCTTCCCAGCAAGGCAACTCAAACACATTATCACCCAGAAATCAGATTTTAACTCCCGATTCTAATCGAGATGAGGAGCAACATAAGTCACCTATGTCCCCAGTAGGTGACAGCATGCAGAGATCACCAACATCTCGGACGGATGAAAGCCCTACTACCTCACAAGCCGTCGAAGAAGATGATATAAAATCAAGCCCTAGGGTTACAGCCAAGGAACAAGCATGTAATGTCAGGTTCAACATGTCTCAGGAAATCCATCTCCAGTCAGCTTCGCAAAATTACACACTAGAGACTCACAATCCCCAAACGTCGCTACTTGTTTCTTCTGCCCATCTGAGGAGCGCTTATTGCAATTCGATCGATCTGGATTCCCTCCGGATGTCAGAAGGGGCCAAAAGATTATTTCCCAGGTTCCACTTCCTCCGAAATATTAGCCGATATAGTCGATATGCTTCGGCGGTTTATGGGCACAGTTTTCTGAAACTTATGGGTATCTTGAAAGATTGGCCTGCTACCAATATGGCCGATCAGGTACACTACGATGTCCGCTCCTTCGCCCACCATACAAAATTACCATGTGATAGTATTCTACTCTCATCTTTTGTCGATTCACAAGGCGGATCAGACTCCACTGGCGCTACCCATACAGGCATACCCCTAGTCCATACGGTGGCTCTTGATAAGGAATCCAAGGCTGTCGTTCTCACGTGCAGGGGAACTCTCGGGTTTGAAGATATACTTGCTGACATGATGTGCGACTATGACGAGCTCGTTTGGCGAGGGAAGACGTATAATGTTCACAAAGGAATCCATGCTTCGGCAAGGCGACTTTTGTACGGTGGTGATGGGCGCGTCCTGCTCACGATCAAGGCGGCCCTGGAACAATATTCAGACTATGGACTGGTATTATGTGGTCACTCATTAGGTGGGTCGGTAACCGCTTTGCTCGGGGTCATGTTGGCAGAGCCGTCGAATACCGGTGCTGGGTTTATTACTTCTCATGCGGGTCACCAGGAATTTCTCGGTAGTGGGGATGCTTCTGAGATGCCAGTAAACACATGTTTACCGTCAGGTAGACCAATCCACGTGTATGCGTACGGACCACCGGCCACCATGTCACCGTCCCTTCAGGTAGCTACGCGGGGCCTTATCACCAGCACTGTCCACGGGCACGACCTGGTCCCGTACTTATCGTTAGGTGTCTTGCATGACTTTCAAGCTCTAGCTCTAGCATTCAAATCCGATAACTATGAAGCTAAGGCCGAGGTCAAGCGCCGTGTCTGGGCAGGGCTGCGCTCTGGACTCGCTGATAAGTTGTACAGCAATCCAACCAAGCAGTCCAACGAGGACGAGGCACAGTGGGCGTATGTTGCGCTCAAGACCTTACGCGCAAGCATGGTTAGCTCCAAGCTTCTGCCGCCAGGTGAAGTCTTCAAAGTGGAGAGCACGAAGGTCATGCGAAAAGATGAACCGGCTGTGACGGAATCTGGCCAGCCTACCTCGCGAATCGTTTTCAAGTACATTCGAGATGTCGAAGCTTACTTCAGACAGGTGTGTTTTGGCGCCAGTATGCTTACGGACCATAGCCCCGGACGATACGAAGACGCGCTTGGACGGCTTGCTTCGTCCGTTGTGGGAATTTGACAAAGCGGCATTTTGCGGAATTCGGACGGGACGCGATATCTTGCTCTCAGGACCAAGAAGAATATTTATGTTGTATATACAAATTATAGGATTTGCGCCCAACCAGCACGGCATTTCTCTTCATACAAGTTAAAAGGGGGGAGACGCCAATTCCCCCACCGATTCCATGCGTATGCACCGTGAACTCGACGACTCAGTGTAGGTACTGCCACCTACGTAGACTTCACCGGCAAAATCTTGCCCTCTTCGTCATAGAATATTTCAGTCACTTTCGAATTCCTCAAATGGTTCACACCCTCGCTGAGCTCGCAATCATGATGGAACAACCACCAGCGTCCCTGGTACTCAGCTATAGAATGATGCGTAGTCCACCCCAGCACAGGCTCCAATATCCGCCCAGCATACGTGAACGGCCCCAGCGGCGAATCGCCTATCGCGTACACAAGGTAATGCGAGTCGCCAGTCGAATAGCTGAAGTAATACTTTCCACCGCGCTTGTGCATCCACGCGGCCTCGAAGAAGCGGCGGTCGTGATCATCCGCCAGGATCGGCTTCCCTGTCTCCGGCGCCAGGATCACCAGATCCTGCGCCGGCGACGCGAAACTCCGCATGTCCTCCGCCAGCACCGCTACCTGCGGAAACAACGCCGCTTTCCCGCTTCCCGATGGCTCCTGCGGCCCCTGCCATGCCCCGTCGAATTCGGGCACGCCGTGCGCATCGCGCTTCGTCTTGTTCTGGTAGCATTGCAGTTGTCCGCCCCATAGGCCGCCGAAATAGAGGTATGCGACGCCCGTGTCTGGATCCACGAAGGAAGCCGGGTCAATGCTGAAGCTGCCTGGGATTGGCTCCGGGTCGGCTTTGAACGGCCCCGCAGGCGTGTTGCCTACTGCGACGCCGATGCGGAAGATGTTGTCCTTGGCCCGCGCCGGGAAGAAAAGATAGTACTTCCCGTTCTTGGTCGCGGCGTCGGGCGCCCAGAGTTGTTTTGAGGCCCACGGCACGTCGGCGGTGCTGAGGACGACGCCGTGGTCCGTTACGTTGTAGGGCGGCTCTAGCGTTGTGGTTGAGAAGACGTGGTAGTCGGCCATGTCGTATTGGTCGCCGTTGTCGTTGAATTTTATGTCTGTTTCGCGGTCGTGAGAGGGGTAGATGTATACTTTTCCCTCGAAGACGTGCGCGGAGGGGTCCGCGGTGTAGATGTGGGTTATTAGTGGTGGCGACATCTTTGGGGATCTTTCTGTGTTTTCCTTTCTGAAGATTGTTTTTTTTTGTGGTAGGTATTGTTGCGACTTCTTGGAGTGAGGAAACTCGTTTTATATGTCACGATCCCGTCTTACGCCTCTCTATAACTGGGGTCGGTAATAGTCGAGGCTAAATAGTAATTATCGTGAGGTGAACCTAGTGGGGATCTTGGTGTTGAGGGGGGAGGATGCCTTGATCGACGTCGGTTTCTATTCCATCGCGCACTTATAAGTGCGTTGCCATGTATGGATCCGTCCTCTTGTTCTCCTCAGCTCCCCTCATCGCCATTTATCCCCATTTACCCGGCCGCGGGTCGCCCCACCCCCGCGCGTACCGATCCCGACTCCCGAGTCCCCCGGTCGAGTCGCGAGCGTAGATACTTACGTAGGTCGTTTTTAATAGGTAGTCTTGTAATTGACCTTTGAACTTCAGCGTCTTGACATATTTTGTTGTTGATCTGGATTGGGCTAGATGAGATATCCGCCTCTGACTCCGTCGATGACAATGAAGACTACCTATTACTACCATCAATCAACATAACTAGAACTCCGTGAGTCACCCGCATTCTCAGATACCTAAAGTGCCTATTAGATCCGGTACCTGCATGTTTTTCCTGGACGAGTCGTGCTTGAACCCCAACGGTGACTGGTAAATTCGAACGATCACGGCCCGAGGACCCATATTGCCGAATTCCGCACCGCATTGTGTAAATGAAGCCTGCTTAGCGCGTCTCAATTTCTCCAGCGCCCTTCAAGTTAACAATATAGCCAAATATTTTCGGCAGATCTAGCTGGTTATGATGAGTGGGAGTCTACTCAACATATGTCAAACATATTGTTTGAAAAGGGGGGCAGCAATTCGGCGATAGATGCGCATTTCTGCGAGTTGGCGGAGGACTGAGACTCGGCAGAAGTGCGATCGTAACCCCTGACTTTCACATAATTCTGTCCGTTGGTGGTGTTTGCGTTCATTGATCCACGAATCACCTCGCAGAAAATGATGGTGTCGACTCTTTGTAGCTGAGCGAGGGGTGTTGAACATGTGAAGTTTGGAATGATGGGTTTTGCCGATCTGTCAAATTGAGCGACAAATTGGCGAGCAAAAGGGTTCAGTTGATGATGTCGGGTGACTGGTCGCTGGTGAACAGAGGATATGAGACGTGGTCATCGTGAGATCCCATGTCAGACCGGATTGCCTGTTTGTATGGCGTATCTGATCCTCAACTGCCGACATCTTGCAAGGATATTAATACTCGTTTCTCTCCTCAGATCATGGTGTTGTTATATTCACATATGGTCGACAAATATGACTGTCGGGGACAGGCCTGCTTCCTTGTCAAAGTTAGCATAGATTAGAGCCTTATTATCACCACACACAACAAACATTGTTTTGGACATACATTTGATAATTCCGGGCGCAACGCATATATTATTTTTGTATACTTGCGATGTATATTATAAATTTATGAATACAAGTGCATCGAGCACATCATCTATCTAGTCTGGAAGAGAGAATCAACGGCATTCAGCGCAACGCGCATGAAGACATTTCTTACACTCCATCTCGACGGAATACGTGTAATTCGGCACCTTGCACCGATGGCACGTCCATGAGAACTTGGGGCCCTTGGGCACGCATCTTCTCTTGCAGTTGGCGCAGAACGCGGAACCCAGCACTGGTTCGGTGCACGTATGCTTGGGGCATTGGCATGGTGTCCAGGTTTGGACGGAATCATTCCAAAGGCTGTTGCAGTCAACGCAGTGCCAGCTGAGCTGCTTTCTCTCGCTGTTGCATTTATTGCACTTGTAGGGCCTGGTGAGACAGGTTGATCCGCAGGAATCGTGCAAATCGGCAGGCTCATACTTCCTTACATGGTCTTTGCAGGGAACTTCGGACCTTGCGAGAGTCAGAACTTTTGCGGTCTTTGCCTTGTTGCAATACTCCCACCGTGTCCGGACATGTGAGCACGGATATGTGGAAAGGTGACAAATGCACATGGCTGGTAAATTTATAAAAGTTTGATGATGGACACGTTACCAGACAATGAAGAATTAGATAAACCGGGATGGTTTCGAGTTTTCTGAAAACTGATAGCGGTGAGTTGACTTGGGAGTTTAGTTGGATCTGCCTGGTAAATATTCTGCGTCTCTTGCCGGAGACTCTACGAATGTTTTATAGTTGAGCTATCTCAAGCATTCACATGTTGTTGAACAAAAGACGGGATAACACAATTTATTGTTGCACGTCTCGTTGGGGCAGCTGAAAGAAAAAAAAAAGGCTTCCAGCAAAACCTAGGCCAAGCAACTGTTTCTATAAAAATGACCAATAACTTCTTCTCGTTGTGTGTAGAAGCCTGGGAACAAAGAGGTTGGCCCTATGGTGATTGATCATGTCTAACAATGAAAAGAGTCTGCACCACCTGGAAGGTATCATCAGATCTCGTCACCAACGCCCAAGGGTTGTCGTCTGACTTCTAAGCGCTCTTGAGATGGCACAATCATGATTGATGTCGAAGTGACTTCGTTGTCGAACTAACTTTGTACACTACTTTAAAATCTGGCTACAGAATTCAGTCCAACGCTAGAAGTTATAAGGATGAGTCCCGCCAAGTGTACGGAATACGGATCCGTACGCAGTAGGCATACGTACCTACGTACTCAGAATTCAGCGTTGTCGATTATTCCAGCACGAGTCATGTACAGTGCGAGAAACAGTGTTAGGAACTGAGTACCCCTTAGACAGCAGAATTCCTCACCCTACCGAGGAGGTCAGGTAATTGGTAAGTGGTACCTTAGGTACTGTACCTGACTCGCGAGACTTAATTACCGAGCCGATCTTCTCCAAGGCGTTAATATACCTACTACCTACCGTCTACCTACCTACTACTACCGAGCCGATCTAAAACTTGTCGACTAGGGAGAACATGCGGATTGGAAATAGGTAGTAGGTACGAAGTAAGTAGGTAGGTATCTCTCATTCTCACATACCTAATTGCCTCTTATGTAGTCCAAGCAGGTTTTCAAAGATCGAGTTGGATTCTTTCAACAGTAAAGGCACCCAGCCAATCAATAGATAGTTAGGAACCTGTCCAGGTAGGTAGAATACACTAGAAAGGCAGCCTTGTAGGTACTTCGTACAGCACGTGATAACCTGACAGTCAACCAACTCTCCTATCCTCACGAAGTTACTACTGCACCGTCGCCAATTCAACCCGCGTGTCTGGAAGTTTTGAGGAGCAGACTGTAATAGCGTGTAGGGGCCTCATGTCATGGGTCATTGGGTCATCAGGGTAGAGCCCGTTAGATAACCAACGCATAATCCAAAAAACCTGTTCAAGATCACACACAGCATAAGTCGCACCACCTAAGTCACACGTCCTTTGCGTTCAATATGGCCTATAGTGAGTCGAGACCAAAATTGCATGTCTGCTGTAAATATCACAGAACACTCAGGCTTGATAAGAGATCCTTTATCTTATATGAAAGGGAATTACATTGATCTTTAATCATTCGTTGAATCGTTCATTCTTTCACTCCTACCTTGGGCATCATGCGTCAACGCAATCATCGTCATTCAGCGGCAAAATAAAGGGAGCGACGAGTTTGTCTTGGGTACACTACCTACTTAGGTTGGGCTGACTGTCATTCAATATTACCTAGTATGAGGTTGTCACCCTTGCTTTCTTCTTTTTTTCTTCCCACACACAACAGCTTCCAGATTTGTGCCAACTAGTATGGGTGCACTACCTACGGCAACGGCTTCCTATGGAATTACAGTAATGTAAGTGGAATACCTAGCGAGAAGGTGTGGATGGCCATATCGAACGCTTGCCGATCCTATAGGTATTGGACGGTGGAGGATAGTTGTCTGTTATTAATATAAGCTTTTCGAGAACCTCGCATAGGTAGATCTCCTGACTTCGACCACATCACTGCATCGTTGAATTGGGGTCAAGATGCCTACATACTCAGTGAAAACAGTCTGTTTTGACTCCGATTATTATTGCTGGTTCCGATGCAGTAAAAGCGTTTGTATCTCGGCCGACTACAAGAGAGACGGTGACCAGCGAAAAACCACCTACGTATAAGTAGGTAAATATATCTTTGAACCCCGGCTGTGTGGAGTTATATAGGTAATTGGTACCCGCAACAGCGTCATCTGTGCAATGGCATGATGTTTTTGGCATTTCGTCTACCTAGGAGTATGTTGTCTCTTGAAGCATCCTGGGACTCGGGTCGCCGCAAGCCTCCAGGAGCCCAGTTTCGGGGAGCCTCATTTGGAAGTGGTTGATGCATATTGAAGACTAGGTATGTTGCTGATGGTTGCATCTCGGACCCGGCGCGACCCTGAGGCCACATTCGGCGTGCCACTTAAGGAAGTGGGATGTTAATAACGGGACCACCAACAAAGAAAGAAGCCTCGAAAGCAAGGGCACCGGCTGGAAGCTTGGCAAGGGTCCGTAAACTACCTACATCAGAGAAATGGCAAAGCCAGAGAAACCCCGTATTAACTATTCAAGGCTTACCTACTATAGTGAATATGGATGTATCGAAGTCTAGAACTTCCTGACTGCATCAGCGTTTAGCATCAACCATGTTGCCAGATCAGTGACATCGGAGCAAACCAATGGCCGAGCACATCGCCGCCTAACAATGGGTTTTTCTTACCGATTGCGGAGCGTTGGCTGCGGCCGGGCTACACGATACCTACCCGACGAAGCCTCGCAGACAGAATACATAAGGTAACCATTTGGCACCTTTTGTTTTGATCTGATGACGATTATCTGAGAAGCCATATCGAAGCACCAGTGTCGAAACGGCAGGCAGATGTACGGATTATAGTCAGGGTATATTGCAATTACCGATTCACATAATAGGTTTCTAGGTAGGTATTGTATATTAATTCCACGCCCAAGACACACCATGGGATCTCTTCCGGTCGAAAGTGGAGTGGACTGCTACGTCAGCCAGACAGACTCCAGCCATGTAACGTCATTTGAACCCATCGCCATCATCGGTATGGCCATGCGGCTTCCCGGGCGGGTCACAAATGATATTGAATTCTGGAATTTACTCTCCCAGAAGAAGAGTGGACTCGTCGATATACCCAAGAATCGTTTCAATATCGATGGGTTCTATAATCCTACTAACACCCCCGGAACAATTCCCATCAGGCAAGGATTCTTTCTCGATGATGTCGAAGTTCAGCAGTTCGACTCTTCTGTTTTCCCTATTCCCAGGACAGAACTAGAGCGTCTCGATCCGGCGCAACGGCAGCTACTACAAGTAGCATATGAATGTTTTGAGAGCGCCGGTATAACGTCATGGCGTGGCAGCAGCGTTGGCTGTTATGTGGGCGAATTCGGCGAGGACTGGGCCGACGTTAACGCCAAAGAGACGCAACATAGAGGTGGCTATCGAGGCTCTTCTTTCGGAGACTTCGCCATGAGCAACAGAATATCATACGAGTTTGATCTGCGCGGTCCTAGGTGAGTCGTCAAAACTTGTTACATTTACGCATATTCTAACATTGGATTTAGCATGACAGTCAAGACTGCTTGCTCTTCCTCACTTGTAGGCCTTGGCCTAGCATGCGAGGCCATCCGCAATGGAGAGTGCGATAGTGCTCTTGTCGGCGGTACCAGTTTAATCTTCTCCCCAACTACGTTCCTGGCCCTGCAGGACATGGAATTGCTGTCTCCTAGAGGTCAATGCCGGACATTTGATGCCACGGCAGATGGCTATGCTCGTGGCGAAGCTGTAAACATGGTGCTTATCAAGAAACTCAGTCATGCTTTAAGGGACAAGGATCCCATTCGAGCCGTCATTCGGGGAACCGGTGTTAATAGTGATGGTCGAACGAAGGGAATGCTTACGCCAAGCCCAGCTGCCCAAGCAGAGCTAATTCGTCACACTTACAAAGTCGCCGGGATAAAAGACGTGACGCAAACAGCTATCGTCGAGTGTCACGGTACGGGTACTCCTGTTGGCGATCCCCTTGAGGTCCAAGCGGTGACGAGCTGTTTTGGTGATAAGGGCGTCATTATCACCTCTGTAAGTCCCTGTTACCAACTGTGACTGATCGGGTACTAACCTCGGAACTTGCTGGTCAGGTAAAACCCAATGTCGGCCACTCAGAGGGTGCAGCCGGCATAACGAGCTTGATTAAGAATATCCTGGCTCTAGAGCATCAATTGGTCTTACCAAACATCAACTTTGAGACCCCTAATCCAAAGAGTGAGTCATGACATCAGACACCACATGTAAGCTCTTTCTTTCAAACCACTGATGGCTTGATGACAGTCCCGTTTAAGCAGTTCAATCTGCATGTACCAACAGAAGTCGAGGCGTGGCCGAAAGATCGTGCAGAGAGAGTCAGCATCAACTCGTTCGGCATTGGGGGTGTTAATGCTCATGTTAGTAATGGTGGCACGCGTGCCTTGTAAATATCTTACTGATCTGATCACAGGTCATTATTGAATCGGCACGAGAATTCGGTATCACGCAATATGGGGCAACTGAAAATGCTGCGCCCATCAGCCGCGCAGGTACTAACGGGGGCTTTCGCAACGGTGTCCCAAACAATGGTACCGTCCAGGACAGTACTTCGACAAATGGTGATTCAACGAATGGTACTTCCACGAATGGCCATGTCGATGAAGAGAAGCCGCAAACTCTTCTCCTTTTCTCAGCCTATAGCACAGCTTCACTGGACGCCCAGATCGACACTTATCGTGAGCACATGAAGACTCACGACATCGATATTACGGACGTCGCATACACACTTGCGCACAAACGAGAACACAAGCCTCACCGCTCTTACGCGGTGACAAATGATTTCTCTAGCGTGCAATCCTCCATCACGCAGGCGGCGCCTGACTCGCCACCTCGCATTGGTTGGGTTTTCACTGGACAAGGGGCCCAGTGGCCCGAGATGGGAGCCAGGTTGATCGATAGCAACGCTACGTTCCGGGCAACCATTAACAAGCTCGACGATTTCTTACTGACGCTACCCACGCCATTATCGTGGTCTATCGAGAGTGAGTGCAATCCCATGTCGAGTTGCCTTGCTAGTCAGTGTGATGATGAAAGCTAACATAAGTTTTCTCTGTATACAGGCGAACTGCGCAAAGCCAAAGCCAATAGTGGTGTTCACAGAGCGGAGCTGGGACATCCGTTATGCGTGGCTCTACAGATCGCGTTGGTTGACGTGCTGCAGTCCTGGGTCATAAAACCAGACTTCGTCCTAGGACATTCGTCCGGTGAAGTTGCCGCGGCATATGCCAGCGGTGCCATAACAGCCGAGGCCGCGATGGCCACTGCGACTTTCCGTGGCACTAGCAATGTTTCAACACCTCAGAAGGGCTCGATGGCAGCTGTCGGCCTCGGCCGCAAAGAAGTTCTCCCCTATCTGGAACCCGGAGTTGATATCGCTTGTGAAAACAGCCAATTGAGCGTCACTGTGTCAGGCGATACCGAAGCAGTCGAGAAGGTGATAGAGAAGCTTAAGGTTCAAAGACCAGAGGTCTTCACTCGCATGCTGCGGGTAGAAAAAGCGTTCCACTCACGTACGTAACTAGATTGATGGCTTGCTAGCAGGTCGGATAGTATTACTGATGCTGATGCTAACGGAATCAATAGATCATATGCTCCAGTCTGGAGCTTCGTACGAGAAGGATATTAGGCCCTACGTCTCTAGTATAGACCCGGCGATACCTCTATATTCCTCTGTTACGGGCAAGCGGCGGCGCGGGAAACAATGCCTCGATGCGCCATATTGGCGGGCCAACATGGAGAAGCCTGTTTTATTCAACGCTGCCCTTCGCACAGCGCTTTTTGAAGAATCTGACTCTGTTGTCCTCCTTGAGATTGGACCTCACCCGGCACTGGCTGGACCTATTGGCCAAATTCTAAAAGACATTGGCCGTTCGGATGTCGTACACATAGGAACGCTTTCAAGAAACAACGACTGCCGGGCGAGCATCTTGCATGCGGCGGGAAAGCTTTATCAGCAGTCCGTTAAATTGGATTACTCCAAGATCTGCAAATCAGGAACTTTTGTGACTGATCTTCCACGATATGCTTGGAAGCAGGAGACCAGCCACTGGTCAGAGTCACGAGTTTCACAAGAATGGAGATCTCGCGAGAATCCGCCCCACGAGCTCCTTGGAAACAGGCTGTTTGAGATCACTAGCGAGCCCACTTGGCGAAAGGTACTTTCACTCGAGGATGCATCGTGGCTGGCAGGACATGAAGTCAACCGGCAAACAGTATTCCCCGCTGCTGGATATATCGCCATGATAGGTGAAGCTATTCAGCAACTCACAGGTGAAACAAAATTCAGCGTCAAGAACGTACGTATCGCCGCGGCGTTACTTCTTGACACGGATAAAACGGTCGAGCTTGTTACTAGTCTTAAGGTCGTGATGCTCGATGCCTCCGAAGCTTCGCCCTGGTACGAGTTCAATATCACTTCCTGGGATGGAAACAGGTGGAGCAAGAATTGTTTTGGTGAGGTTAGGGCGACGGCAGATGAATCTTTCAAATGTGATCCTGTAGCCTGGCGTTCTTCTCCGTTTCCACGGAGAGTGGACGAAAATTCATGGTACGCTGCCCTCAAACGACTCGGATTCAACTATACCGGGTTATTTGATGGTTTGCAATCCGTCTCCGCCGCTACAAACACAACTGAGGCCAAGGCAACCGTGGAAACGCTGGTGGACAGCACGAAATGCTCAAGATACGTGCTGCACCCTGCTGCCATTGATCAGTGTTTCCAGCTATTCATGGCAGCATCATTTCGTGGTCTTAGTCGCAACATGAGGCAACTATCGGTGCCCACTTTCATCGAGGAGATGGTCATCTGCCATAGCGTGGAGAAAACCGATGTCACGGCTATGGTTGCCAACATTGAAGAGCGTGGATCTTTCACTGGGAATCTGCTGGGTTTGAGCCCTGATGGACAAACTGTTATCAGTTTAAAAGGTCTCAAGACGACTGCTCTTACCAGTGATGACCTGACGGAAGATGAATCGCCGCTTATAACGCAATTCGAATGGAGGCCGCACAGCGATTTCGTGGACTTCAAGAGTTGCTTACGGCGGCGCAGTTCCCGAGAAAATGAATGGCCACTGTTGGAAGAGCTCGTTGTCCTGTGTATGCTGGACCACCACGAGCGCATCAAGATTGGCGAAACGACTGCCGAGCATTTAGCCCAATTTTACAATTGGATGGGCCAGCAGATACAACGCTATCGATCGGGGGCAAACCCTTTTGTGCCTAGTCAAATGCAATTAGAGAAGCAAGACCTCAGTCAAAGACTTGCACGAATAGAAGAGATTGTGGCCGCACTCGCAAGCTCGCCGTACTCTGTGTATGGTGTTGCGATCCACCGCCTCTTCAAAGCAGCAACGTCCATCTTCACAGGTGAAACGCATCCGCTGCACGTCCTCTTGGAGGATAATATACTGGCCGCCTTTTACGATGCAGCGTCGGTCGATTCAACGGACATAATTCGACTTCTAGCCAACACTAACCCTCACCTTCGCATTCTCGAGGTTGGTGCCGGCACCGGCGGTTCGACTGCTCGTGTGCTGCAGGCGCTGACTTCCTCATACGGTGAGCGACTATATAGCCTCTACTCATTCACCGACGTGTCGGCTGGCTTCATGAAGGCTGCTCAAGAAAGGTTTGCCATATACGACAACATTGAGTACAGAGTTTTCGATGTGACAAAAGATCCGGAAGAGCAGGGCTTTCAGTTGGGCAGTTATGACTTGATCATCGCAGCCAACGTTATCCATGCCACCCCAAGTTTAAACGCCAGTCTGGGCAACTTGCATCAATTACTAAGTCCCGGGGGTCGTCTCTTCCTTGAAGAGCTTACGCCTGCTACCATGTTCTTCAACTATGTTATGGGTTACCTTCCAGGATGGTGGCTCGGCGCTGTCGATAACCGGACGGACACCCCTTGGGTTTCCCCAGAACGCTGGGCTCAGGAATTGGTCTCTGCCGGCTTCCAGGAGCCTGAATGTATTGCGCTTGATTATGAGGCGCCATATCAAGTCAACGCCGCCATTATCGCTTCACGCGAATCTAGAAAAACAGTACCACCGCGAGTGTCACTACTTTGCCATAGCACCAACGCCCCTTATACCGCCGAGATGACGAACAGCTTGCAGGCGCGTGGCATACATGTGGATATTTGTGTACTTGGAGAAGCTCTGTCTCCTGAGCAAGATGTTGTGTCGGTACTGGATATGAATGAGCCCGTGCTCCATGGCATGACAGAGGAGACCTTCAAGACTGTGATCGGGTATCTGACTTCGCAAAAGCAAACGATGCTCTGGATGACTCATGCCTCCCAAATCCTCTGTGAAGATCCAAGAGCTGCCATGGTGCTTGGTCTCGCCAGAACAGCCCGTAACGAGTTAGCTTTGCCACTTTTCACCATAGAAGTGGAAACTGCAACTTCAACATCTCTGGCAACTGAGGCTATCACCGATATTTTGCTGCGGGCTAAATCGACTCACGTTAATCCGGAATCTGTCGATCCGGATTATGAGTTTTCTATTGTCAATGGCGAGATTCTGATCCCTCGACTACACTGGCAAACATTGTCTAAAGCATTTTCTCAAACTAACAATATAAGAAAGGCCGATGATGGTAGCATCCGGAAACGTCTCACAATGAAGACCCCAGGTCTCTTGCACACAATGCAGTGGAGCGACGCAGATACTCCTGACCTCGGGGACGAAGATGTTCTTGTTGAAACTAGGGCAGTTGGTCTTAACTTTAGGGTTCGTATTTCTATCGTCATTTTCTGGACTTTGCGCGCACTGCAGCAGATAATATGAGACGGTTTTGCTAACGTAGAACAGGACGTCCTTCTTTCTCTCGGTGCCCTCGAAAATAGCCCCGCGGAGATGGGCTTTGAGGGAAGCGGCATTGTACGAGCTATAGGACCACGGGTCACACGTTTCCGAGTTGGCGACAGAGTGATGTACCAGGGAAGCTCGTGCTTCACGTCGTTTCATGTAATGAAAGAAGCGCTATGCGTGGCAATAGAAGACTCGATGAGCTTCGAGCAAGCTGCTGCAATGCCGTGTGTTTATGCCACGGCCTTGATGGCACTGAAAGATAAGGCGCACCTTGAAAAGGGACAGGTATGTAAAACAGGCGTGTTACAGTAAGAAGCCGCAAGCTAACGAAACAACCGGTTGATAAGTCCATTCTCATACACGCTGCTTGTGGTGGTGTCGGTCTGGCGGCTGTTCAGATAGCGAAAATGATAGATGCTGAGGTGAGTTTCCGACTCAGTATGCCGTTACAACGGGTACTAACCTTGGCAAAGATATACTGCACAGTAGGCAGTCAAGCAAAGCGGGATTATCTCCGAGAGAAATATGGCATTCAAGACTCCCACATCTTCAATTCACGCAATGCTTCATTCCTCCCTAACGTTCTACATGCTACCAACCAGCGCGGCGTCGATGTAGTCCTCAATTCTTTATCGGGAGATCTGTTAACCGCATCGTGGAGGTGCGTGGCAGAGTTCGGGATCATGGTTGAGATCGGAAAGCGCGATTTCCAACGACGCGCCAAGCTACCTATGGAAGCCTTTGAGGCTAACCGTACATTTACTGGTCTCGAGTTGCGCTTTTTGACCGAGGCGTATCCTCGAAAGGCTGCGGCACTATTGGAACAGTGTGTTGAATGGATTCGCGAGGGCAAGATCGCGGGTCCGACCATTTCGAGCATATACCCTGCTACGCAGATTCAGAATGCTTTTAGATATATGCAAACGGCCAAGCATATCGGTAAAATTGTTGTCACAATGCCTGACGATTCACATCATTTAACAACGGAAGGCCCAGACTCAGATGTGGCCGGGCCAAAGCCGGCGGCGCGTTTCCGTCCAGACCGGACCTATCTGCTAGTTGGCGGCTTGGGCGGCCTCGGACGACCCCTTTCCACATGGATGGCGGAGAATGGGGCACGATCTCTTGTTTTCCTTTCGAGGTCTGCCAAAAAGGGGCCCGAGACAGATCAATTTATAGAAGAACTAGCCTCTCTTGGGTGTCAAGTACAGCTAGTTGCGGGTAGCGTCACCAGCAAGGCCGATGTGATGAGAGCTGTCAACAATGCTGAGACGGCCGAAAAGCCAATTGCAGGCGTCATGAACCTATCCATGGTGGTTAAGGACACCGAGATCGCGAACATGACCTTTGCTGACTGGAACACGGCAGTCCAGCCTAAGGTCCAGGGCACGTGGAACTTGCATGAAGCAACTTCGTCTTCTGAGTTGGATTTCTTCATCCTCTTCTCCTCATACATGAGCATAATTGGCCAGTGGGGTCAGGCCAACTACTCGGCAGCCAACACCTTTATGGATGCCTTTGTACAGTACCGTCACCACAATGGCTTAGTCGCCTCTGTTATCGACGTTGGTGTGATGGGCGAAGTCGGCTTCGTTTCACGGAACCAGGATGTGCTCGATCGACTGAGTCGCCTTGGTATGCACATCCTGCAAGAGCGAAACTTCCTCGACGCCGTGCCTTTGGCCGTGAACAGGTCTGCTCCCTCAATTGCCACTAACGGCGACAGTGTCAGGCTGGGCGATAGTTCTTACGCCAATTCCAGCCAGATGGTCTTGGGACTGAACAGCACAGTACCTATCTCTGCACCTCAGAGCCGCGTCGCATGGAGACGTGATGTGCGCATGAGCATCTACCACAACCTTGAGAAGCTAAGGGGAGCTGCAGATTCAGACAAGCCGATGAATCCCAACGCAGTAGGAGCGCAGTTGGCACTGTTGTCAGATGACGATGGCAAGAAAGACCGCATTGCTCAAACACTGGCCACAGCCATTGCCAACTTATTAAACAAGGACGAGGGCAGCATCAGGTTGAACCAGCCGCTCGAGAGCCTAGGATTGGACTCCCTCGTGGCTATGGAGGTTCGGAACTGGATCCGACAGAATCTTGGCGTGGACTTGAGTACAATCACTATTGTGCAAAGTCCATCGCTTGTAGACTTAGCCAAACAGGTTCATCGCAGTATGTCAAGGGCCGGGAACAAAGCTTAGATGGATGAGGCCAATCAGAAGCAACGATTGAAGAGGACATCCGTAGAGTCGGCGCATGGAACTCATGATGAATGGAGATTCTTCGTTGGGTCGCTATTGAATCGGGCGAGTTCTGTAAGCTAGGTATATGCACACAGATGTCAAGACCTAGGGTGCTTAGAATTGCACCCGATCGCGGGGACTTTGTTACTGATTATGGAGTTCATATCTCTGTGCAAGTCTCATAGGTATGTTGATCGTTTTCCATCAAATGATACTTACGGGACACGTGATTATCTCATCAGGAATTGTGGCTGATAGGTAGTGGCTGGGGGTAAATAACTTTCACGGAGTGCCTCGACATGCTAAGGAACGTTAGTATCAAAGACGGATGAATCAAGCAAGTCGCATCATGATTGTCTCTGTTGTTGCGGTATTTATTTCGCAACAGCTCTTTCGTGAACATATTCAACATGCATGATGAGTTGTCAAGCCGTGTACCATGGTGCCAAGTTCGTGCCTCCAACTGGACACTGGCTTCATGTGTCTACATCCAGTGCTTCTTGGCGCAGGATCGCAACTTGCACTTCAGCCCTCAGAAGGTGACATATTCACAACCCATGTTGTCCGTGTGGGTTCATATAGGTATACGCAGAACTATCGCCGTCGATGCTTTGGTGATAGACGAATTTGACTGCTCAGCGTTTCGAGGCACCGGTAGCGACAAGCTAGGGGCCAACTACCTGCCCCTATAGCTGGCTGTTCTAGCACAAGGCATACGCAGAGTATAATGTGCATCTCGACAGCTAGACTTTATCCGTGCTTCAGGGCTCAGAGTCAGTACGCGTGGGCTCATCGACCTGATGAACCCGGACGGGAAACGAAAGTTGCTGTACTTACTTCTTATACCTACGGTATATTACCTGTCAGAGGCGCCTGGGTGTCACAAGCGACGCTTTAGTTATTATGAGGGTTAAAATCTTACGTTTAGAAGATCCGTCATTCATTGGCTTCTCTGCCGTAACTGTAGCATCCCTCGCGGATGCTCGCCTCGAAAGCCCGCTGCCCAGAGCCTGTCTCGTTCACGCGCAGATGGAACGTGCAGGCCGAAGCAACTGATGGGCAGTCTCTCTTATTCTCAATGATGATCTATCTTCAGTCGGAGGCCCCTTCTAACTTACATAGCAAATACCATATCATACCAGAAGGCTATAGACCCACTCCTGGCACGTGCCGTCACGTGCATCCTGCCCCATAGACCTGCCTCATCCTGACCCATGAACCTGCTTCTGTGGGTAATGCTACAGTAACTCAGTGCCGTTCGAACTCACAAGCGCGTCGTAATACCGCCATAATCATGACTCAGTCGTACTGACTCGGCAATCTGACCTGGCATACGTATCGGTTCCCTACATGCAGCAGAATCGAAAGCTCTCAATACTAATGGTAGGCTCTAGAGCCGGCGCCGTTCCAACGGGATCCGTAAACCGCCCATCTAGGTAGGTACTGGAGACCGGCCGCTCTGGTTTCGGCTGCGAAGGATCAGTGTTAGACTTGTCGAGGAAGTTGCTGACTGCACAGCTCGAGACCGACCAAGCAGAATCCCAATGTGAAAAGCGTAGCATCTTCAGCATCGCCTGTGGCTCCTGAACCTATTTGGGTATTTCAGAGTCAGTCTGCGCACCGGTTTCTTCGAAGCGTAGGTAGACAAGCCCTAACTCATAAGTCTACTGCATTTTGCGTAAAATGCCACGTAATGAAACCACGACTACTTACGTCTTATACGTAAAAGAGACCTACCTATGTCGATCGTCGAGGCCCTTTTGCTTGTGTAATTGTAGCATCATGAAGGAAGAACGGCCAGCCAACGGGAGGAACGGCCAGCCACCCACGTGCACGGAGGACGCGGCAGGCGAGACACTCCTGGGCACAGATACGAGGAGATCACCTGTGGCTGCTGGTAGGTAGCCTCCATTCTAGCTTAGACATCAAGAGATATACAGAGATTGCCCATATGAGAGCCTAGCCTCACGATCCCACGTGCCGTGTGATTCTGCGAGACTGCAGGTTCTGGGCCTTCTGTATTATTCTTGATGCGTCGGTCCTCCTGAGACGTGATAGTAATGCCCGGATTCCAGCTATCGGCCCTCTTCGATATCGACACCTTCCACTTGAATATGGCGCCCTCATCGCTTTGGCCTCAATATCTTCTTACCTTTTTAGGCCCTAACATGGAAGGATATTACTGCGACCATAAAGCGGAGGGGTTCGACTGGTCCAAGATGTAATGAAAGACCTCGTCCCCTCGCTGAGAAATGTGATACTAGAGCTCTGCCTACCGTTTCCAAACAGGTCATCGTTGATCTTGTCAACATCATTGGCCCTGTTTTGAGTGTATAAGCACGGCTTTTTTATTTGAGGTTTTTACGACCCAGAACACCGCTGCAGAAGCAGACTACCTACTATTACCAAGGCTGGACTTCTTAGCTTAGGTATCGAACTAGGTAAATTATTGAGATGTTTTAGAAAGGCTCACCGCTAAGCAAACACTTTACTTAGCCATTCTTCTCATTAATGAGCCCACCCAGTTCCTCCCGTCTTGGAGTTTACGGACTCGATGACCCCTTCGTTTTGATTTGTTGGTGGGAATGCAGTCCAATTGATGCAGCTTCTTGGTACTACCTAGAGCAGACCAAAGCCTCCAAGCCGGCCCCTCGTATATGTAAATAACCTAGTCCGTAGGTGCCTCTGCAGCTTACCGTCGCTTCGTCTCCGATAATCGGACTTAAAGCTAGGTATGCCGCATTGCCAGAGTTCAGCGAATCTTGGTGGGTTGGTCTCCGCGTCGCAAAACCCCTTTTAAATCCGTCCGATTTCTGTAAATACCTAGTCTCACCTACTTACAGTAGGTATTAAGCACAACCCCTGCAGATACCCAGGAAAAGCGTACTGAGAGATCAAAAGTAGGTAGCTCTCCACTCAATGGATAATGGAGCATCAGGGTATGTGGGCACTACTACTTTTTGGCCTTGTCGAAAGACTCTCCTCGTCGTTTCGCTATACTACGTACTTTTCAGAGCAGTGATGTGAGTTCTTCGCAGCAAGAATGCGATGGTGAAAGATACCTACTGAACATGCAACCCTCATGCGGACGTGAAGTGATCGCTGTTGATTGGCCTGTCAGGTTAGTCAAAAAAGGAATGTCTCATTTGCAGCTCGCAAAGTTGCCTAACTGCCCGATTGCCGCTGGAGTTCCGATCGGCAGATCGTCGAATTAGGTAGCCGGCCGATTGCCGCTCAGCTTCCGCTTCAGGAGTTAATCTCCGTATTGCGAAGAATTCCCGCTCACCTCGGTACTTATTCTGTACTGACCGAATAATGGCTGATCTACCGAGCAAGCCACCACCAGCCACACAGTTGAATAAGCTCGCGGAGATAGGTACCATAGACAAAGTGCTGCAGCTCCCGAGAGATGGAGGATGATGATCTGTAGATGAATCTACCTATCTAGACCATGTTCGCTCTCTAATAGTATCTAGTGCAGTACACCAAGGTTCGGGATATTTTGCTCTCGGGTCTCCGAATTAAAGATTTGCGGAGCCCGTCAATTTGGCAGATCTAACGTATATCTACGGAATGAGTTGATTGGTCCATTGGCGGATTTAAGAGCATCACCAACACTTGCGACTTCGCGCTGAGCGCGAGATCGAAGGAAGATGATGGCTAGGTAGTGTACATATGGGGTCCGTACCTATATTTATTAACGCAGATATACGAAGTAGGTAGGGCCAACCCGACTCGCTTGACATTGATTAGGTTCACGATAGGTACATCATCTACTGCGTCTGCTAGCCTCTAGTCTGTTGCTTCCCTCAGGAGCCCGTGTTACAATCGCTCTTCAAATTTTTCTTTCCCGTTCTCATCTAGCTACGTGACCTGTATTACCCACCTACCTAAAAAAAAATTCACCGATTTGCGTCGGTGCCATCGTCGAGGCTAATACCTATACGTACTCCAGATACGGACGTACGTCCGTACGCGCCAAAAAGTTCGATCGCCAAGGCACCTACTATAGATAATCTAGGCGGGTAGTAGTATCAGCTTAGTCTAGGTAATTAGTTTCAATCCTCCCGTGCTACCGGGCTCCTCAGACGTTCCAGTACGTCCGTACCTACGGACGTACGTCCGTAAGTGTCCTAGGTAGGTAGTTGCAGCTTCACCATGTCGGCCAATATGGTCTTAATCGCCGTTGGTCAGTCTCAAGCGACAACTCGGTCACTAGTCCGAGACTTTGAGATTGCCTCCTAGACGCAAGCAATATCGGTATTGGCCTAGAAGCAGCCAAAGCTCTCTATGAAAGCCAGAAAGCCTACAATGTCATTATAGGAAGCCGAACGGTCTCGAAGGGCCAGGACGCTGGTGAGTGACATGGGAGGCCCTCCTCTCTCTCATGCAAGTACGTCCGTACCTACGTCGGTAATCACATTTCCGATGTATACGGATTCCGCCTGCTGTGTAATACCTATTCCTAGATATGAGACATTAGTTGAGGGATGGACGAGATATTACTAACCCTAGATGCGCCAGTAATGGAGTTGAGGCAAAAATATCCGCAAACCGTCTCAACGCTTAGCGTAGCGCAGGTCGATCTAGAATCCGACGAATCACTAGAAAACGCTGTTTTGGGAATCCCGTCTAGTTACAAATATGGGCGTCTAGACGTATTGCTTAATAATGGCAGGGCCGATTTCGACAATGAAATGCAAGCCGGCCGGAAGTCGACGCGGGAGAGCTTCAATGCCTCCTGGAACGTCGTTGTTACAAGCACGCATACCTATCTTGACGACACTAGCAGTGCCGCTACTGCTCAAGTCGTCTGACCCGCGCCTCATATTCTTGACAAGCGGCCGTTCGTCGGCAGCTGAGTCCGAGCAGTCCGACACACCGGCAACAGCCCGTCTCAACACATCCCCTCCAGCCGGCCGGCCATAGTGATTGCCTATGCCAATCACGTCGTATCGAAGTACCAAGGCTAGGCTTAACACGCTGATGCGCGAATGGCACAGAATGCTCTTGAATGACGGTGTGAAAGTTTGGGCAGTCCCCCCCTGGGTTCCTGGCCACGAATCTAAGTGAAGTTGGAGCGGAAAGATTGAAGCAAGTGAGGAAGCACTGAAGTCATGACCGGCTCGTTTGCGATGCTGACGTCATCGCAGATGGGCGCACTTGACCCGTCTATTGGCGGACACTTCCTCAAGGATGTCGTCGAGGGGAAGCGAGACCATGATGAGGGCAAGGCCATCAGGAAGGATATGATCCAGCCATGAAAAGCAGGGCTGCAGAGCTTGTCACGCCGAGCCATGCATGCCGTGTATTATCAGTGGATGTCTTTGACGTGCATCTCGTGCCGGCAAATGAGAAGACATTTATTTGTCAGATAAGAGCTGTGCTATAATCGTCAATGATACGGCAGTCACTCGCCAACTTCGAAATACCTAGATAGGGAGGCAAACTTGCGCGGATATGGTGGAGAAAGGTATTCCATCTAATAGTACGTCCTTAGGTAGATATCTATTTTGGGAACATGGTTGACAATGGTAAAATACCTAGGTAGGCACCTAATGTACCCGTAGTCCTATGCCACGAAAGGAAGGCTTAAGATAAGTAAAGCGGTCATTGGCGATCAGCGGCTTGCTAAGCATGCTCCCGTCCGAACGGTGCGACGACAGCCGGCGCCGTGAACCATGAGCCGGAAGACCTTCCAGTAAGTGTACGCAACGGGGGGCCGACATCCGATCGTGCCCAATGTGGTAACACTGTAGAAGTTCCGGATGATCCCTATGAAAGTTGCTCATGTGCAGATCAACAATCACATTGAGCTCATATTGTTCGACCAGAATTCTAAAATGACAAACAACGCAGAGGGATGGGGTCTTCACACTGCTATGTACCTCTTTCTGAGGGGATCATCCTGTTCACGCGTCTCCGAAATCTGGCCGGGCCGTGGATTGCTTTGTCCAACCTAGAAGTGTGTTGACCGGCAGGCGTTCTTTTTTGCCGAGTTCTAGGTAAAACCACCGGCAGTGGTGTCAGTCGTCAACCAGGCTGACTAGTGTACCTACCGTAGTCAATCTCGAACCCACCCCACGAGAAGCCCATCCGTAGAAGTGGGAGCCTCTAGGAGTCAAAGATGCGGTTCTGGAGACCTGCTTCCGCTAAGAATCTCTCTGTCATGCAAGTACGAAGTAGGTACGCTAGGTAAGTACTTATATCTTGAGCTTCACACTACGTATACATACCTACTTGTTACCTTAGGTAGTTTAGCGTACCTAGGTATCTTAGAAGGACCCAGGAAGACCCCCGGTCACAGATTGGTGTTGAGGTTTGAGGTTTGAGGTTTGAGGTTGCTGCCCTAGGAGTAGGTAGGTAGGTATGTAGCTGACTACCTACACAACATCCCTACTTACAAATGCGGACTGTAATTATACCTACCTAGGTACGTCCGAATCTACGAAGTATTCCGTACTTCGTACGGATCCGTACCTACTTACCTGGGTAAGTTACATGGCTTGCGTGGCCCCCTGGCCGCCCCCGAAGACCTAGGACGAGAAGGTTGATAGCGTACGGACAACGTCCGTAGGTCGGTACGAAATAGGTACCTAGTGTACACCAGATTGGTAGGTAGTGTACCTACCTACGTAATGTGAAGGAAAAGATGTTATGTTTTCTACCTACCTAGTGTCCCTCCAAGTGACGATCTTACCGAGTAAGTAAAAGAGAAGTGACCTACGGATCCGTACGGCGTAAGCCATGACTTAAATTACCTCGTTACCTACATACCCGCCTATCACACTTCCTCTCATTTTCATATGTATTTAAACGTACACGGCATGTGCAAGCTTCGCTGTGAGGTTCATTTACCTACACGCGATACGACCATCCTGTTGGTTCTTAACAAGAGACATATTGAGATTGGAAATGTGCCGAAGAACCGGCGTGAAGCAATTGACAATGGGAACAAGGCCTTTCACACTTGATCGGGAATGAAATCGAGCATTATTCCCCTCAATTGCGTACTTTAGGTAGATAGACTAGACTGCCCTGCCCGCGGCTTTAACAAGATAACGATTTTCCAAAAATGTCTTGGCATGCTACGGACATAAACGGCGAACGAAAAAAAGAAGAGGATAAAAAACTAGAGAGAAAAAGGAAGCCCACCGAAACTAGAAGACAACTCAGACAACTTCGCTTCACATTCGTACAATTCATTGTATATAGGTATACGTCTATGAAATACCTACGGATCCGTACAATGAGTACGTAACCAGTTGCAGTACCTAGGTAGAGTCATCATGTGTAGTCCGTAAGGTACATCATAATTACTCGTCCGGGTAAATTGTACCGATGCGCCGCTGCAACCCAGAATATGTACCTACTTACTTACTTATACGTACAGTAGGTAGGTATTTATACCTGGGTAATAGTAACTAGGTAGTTGACAGTTTGAGACTAGATCTATTGTGGAAATCACAACATCCGTTTCACTTGTCCTTTTTTCATCTAACAACGAGAATTAACAGGTCGCCTAAGTGGCTAGTTAATAGGATATTTCCTATCCATTGCAGTCAATATTCTTACCCCTTATCCGATTCCACGCATCACATGGGTTTTATGAGGCTGCAGGATCCGGAACTGGGCGGACGTGCCGCATTCACGTGCATGTTATACCTAGGTAGGTATTCAAGGAATAGAACCTCCTCTATCTACTTAGGTACTGATCAGATATAGGTTTGGTAAACCTAGATATCAGAGATGTTATACCTATGGATCCGTACTGTATACACCATTAAGGGACGGATTACCTACCTACACTAATTACAACCGCCGTTAAACAGCACTAAAGTGTATCTACGTATACTTACCTAGACAATCAGACTACCTACCTAGTATAGAAAGTCCGAAGTACCTAGACTGACCATATGAACTCCAGTCCATTGGTGTTATACCTAGTCCCACATACCTATACGCGACTCAGTGGAAGTCATATATCTACAGTAGAGTTAAGTGACTGAAGAGAGGCATCAGAGGAGGATTACCTACGAGGTAGGTAGACTACCTACCTACCTATCTATAATGTGACGGTGCGACGCAACTCGACATCTTTCCTATTCGTACATAGTAAAGGGAAACAAAAAAAAAAAAAAAACCAAAGCGGCCCCCACCAACAACTCGTGCAGTAGGTACCTAGTGCAGAGCACGAAGCAAGGTACAAGTTCTCATCACCTCCGGCACATACTCCGGCCCCTTGGCCGACGAAAAAGGTATCTGGTCTACACTAGGTGGTACCTGGCTGTTAAAACACGAGGATCCTCATCCCAAAATGTTATTAATCTACCTACGGACCTACCCTATCGGCAACCGTAGGAGAACTCGCCTACCTGACCTACTAGTAATAGGTACACCTCCGAATTGTATAACTTCATACTCCTTTCCTCCTCTCGACCAGCTATCCTATCAACTGCCACTCCTTTCATTATACTGATTGTCTTTATTATATCGATTATCTGTCATTCTACGGACGCATACATATAATATATATATCTTATATGAGACATAAGACCACATAGGTGAACCTTCTCTCGCTCTTGCGTATATATATTCTGCTTGAAATAAGTAGTCAGTCCTGAGATTGAGTCGGCCCCTCCTCTAATCGAATATTCTCCTTTCCTCCTCTGGATAATACCTCCCGAACCCCTCATACGCAATATTTTTGCCCATCATGTCGTACGCCGATAGATACACCAAGAAGCCCATTACGGACATCTTTACCAGTGACACGGATATCGATCGCCGACAATGCACACGGACCGTGCCCATGAGGGCACTCCTTCTGGCACCAGGCCGCACGGGAACAGCTTGTACGTGAAAAAATTTGATGATCAATAGTCGTACATGCGTACAACTGCGGCCCTACTGCAAAATGAACATGTGGCATTGCGAGCCGACCAATTTCACCTACTGACATTTTCTTTGCGCTTGATGCAGCTATGCGAGCCGCCATGAAACAGCTTGGTTTCGTCGACACTTACCATATGATGAACTGTTCCATCGAGAACCCGCCAGACGCCCTTCTCTGGATGGATGCCCTGCGAGCTAAGTACGATGGTATCGGCGAGTTCACCCGGAAGGACTGGGACAAGCTTCTCGGTAACTCACAAGCCGTTTGCGATTGGCCTGCCTGTGCTTTCGCCAAGGAACTTATCGATGCATATCCCGAAGCCAAGGTCGTTATGACGACCCGCGAAGTCAACTCATGGCACGCATCGACAATGAAGACTGTTTGGTGGCGCGCGACGGACCAGGAATTGCGCATGCTCTCCAACTTCAGCTGGGCGGCCAAGATGTATTACCCCATGCTAAAGAAGTTCTTCGACAACTTCTTCGAGGGCGACTTCCCGAACCGCGGCAAGGAGGTTTTCACGCGCCACTACGAAGAGATTAGAAAGATGGTCCCCCCCGAGCGACTACTCGAATACCGCGTCCAAGACGGCTGGGAGCCATTATGCAAATTCCTTGACGTTCCGGTGCCCAAGGATGTGCCATTCCCCAACGTGAACGACAACTCGGACTTCATCACACGGTCGCGCCGGAGGAACCGCAACCAGATGTACAACGTGGCGCTCCAAGCACTGGAGATAATCGGCCTGGCGGTCCTCGCGCTGTTCCTAATATTCTACGTCCAAGCCTCCATGTTCTCATAAAAGGCTTTTATGACTGTTCTTTTCTTTTTTTTCTTTTTTTTTGTTTTCTGGTCTGTCTTCGAAGACAAAATGGATAGCCTTTTTGTTCTAGACACGGCGTTTTAGGGCACATGGAGGTTCGCTCGTATGATATCGCGACTTGCGCTGGGCCGCAGCGCATCCCTGCATATCGAATTAAGATGGAGGATTTCATGAGCGGTACCTAATATTATTTGTTCGCAGCTATCTTGGCATGCATATACCTTTACTGCCGTATATGATATAATATACAGGACATTTTGAATATAGGCCTACATACTTGCTTGTTTTGTGTACAATGCGAAGTTTACGAATTACTAGCACCTACCTAGCTACTATCAATGTTGCTGCCATCATGGCTCGGCCTAGGCTTACACAGGACGATCTTTGTCTTAAGCAGATGACGTCGGCGCAATCGCGCCCGCGCCATCTTCCTTCGGCCGCCTTGGCAAAGTGCTCTTGGAAATTTTGATTCGACGGCGCTCTTACGGCGAGCTTAAGTCAGCCGTCAGAGTGAAGTGTCACAGAAGACTGATGGGCATCATGCCAAGCTTATGTTGACTACGTTTTACCGTAGCTCGGGGACCAATATGAAGCATGAAAAACGAGGGCTTTAATGGGCTATGGCTTTTACCTATACTGAGACTGTAATCTACTCCTTTTCGTTACAGATTGAGATTGAGTATCTCAACAACTCCTTGGCGACTGAAAGATGCTCTCGTCTACAAGAGAGGTATAATATACACTATCTACACTACTTGCCGAGAAAGATCGTTGGTGGTCCGATCAGCTTTTTTCGTTTTTGTTACGAGGAGTTGTAGTGAACCACTTTTTCAGATGAATGGACGTGAGGTCCCATCTATACTGCTACTAACTACCTAGAACTAAGGTATAGTTGATGCGACAACACATAGGTAGGCAGTCAGCATGAACATACAAGCAAATGCAATGCAACAGACTTTTGAGAACGGGGGGAAGGAATCCATCCCCAGATATCATGACCCCATTCATTCGATCGGTAGACATACCTACCTGCATGAAGTGTAACACCTACCGTTACTCCATAGCTAGAATCTATGGAACTGTTATTACTTATATTATATATTACTTAGGTTACCGGTATTCCGTTCTGGTTCAGGGTGTGGGCTCTCCCACTAAGTACGGAATGCCTACGTAAGTAGGTACACCATCCATCACGCACTACACTACTAATCACCCCTGAAGTTGTAGGTAACCTTTTTCCAACATGCGAAACTACACTCTAAAAATAATGGTAAAGGGATGGTAAAACAAGCCGTCCGTTAAACTGCCTCTTTAAGAAAAGCGAGGTTCGGAGCGACCTACTGTGCAATGCTAAGATCATCAGCGCAATCGGCAGTGTCGTTACTCGACTTGGTGATCGCAGGGAATACCTACCTTTCATTGCAGTGAAGGGGTTTTTCATTGCGTACGTACATCCTAATTACGGCATACTACCTACCTGCCTCATTACCTACATCATCTTACTAGGTAGGTAGAGTGAGAATTTCCTGCTCAACTTCTGAACTCCTACCTAGGTTGATGCAGGCGGCGCGATTACTACTTACTTTACTGTACGAACGTTAGGTACATACTTTTCCCTAACTTTCCTTGTGGGCATACACTGAGTATCTATCCAGGTAGGTATCAAGTTGTTACCCTGAATCGCTTATGAACTCAACTGCTCCTTAACAGGCCCGAAAAAGTCGTAGTACGTAATGAGGTGTTGCGCACGCACTTGTTACAGTAACATGGACGAGCACCACAGTTACTAACTACCTACATACTTACATAGACTACGTAAGTGTATAATACTACCTGCCGTAATCCGTATACCTACTGAATGCTTCCTGCATACCTAGGTAGGTACACCATCAAGCGCGTTGAATTGCCCTGAGAAAAATGCCCGTTACATTTCAAAGTCTTATCCAAGCAATTGACTTGGTCATCCATCGCATGCAAGCATAGACATAGACACTTGGTATCATCGATAGTGCTTTCTTTTCTCGTTTCCCCGTTTTCCAGAAAACACCAGGCTTCATTATCCATTTAATTATACTCGTAGGTACCCGTACAATACAGAAGCGAGGGGTGGCCGGGCCGAGATATTTATTCTTTTGACGATCCGATTGGTTCGTTGGTACCATCGAATAGGTAGATATTATAAGCCTAGTTGCTTACGTACTTCCTCCATACCGGTACACGTGTTGCCGGTATGTTCTTACTAGTATTAACAGTTCGTTATATTAGCCATTGACCCCGGAATACTTGAAAGCTACGTACGTACGTCCGTACGAATTAAGAGCCTACCTAGGTATTTAGCCGGACGTAGAATGAGTCTTTTCACGCCATAATTCACACAACTATACGTACCTATTCCGTACTTACCATAGGAAGGTAGTGTACCTAGTCCGTATACCCTCACTTTACTATCTAACCTCGTGTACCTACTTAGATTGGTGGATATACAACGGTCATCGGCCTGACTTGGGTCTACCTACACCACAGTAGGTAGGTAGTCACCTACCTACCTACTTCGTATGTTAATGCAATTCCTACCTAGCAAGTCCGGAACACGTCGTCACCAGAAAGTCTCCTCCAGTTTCAAGTTAAGTTGGATCTCCCTACATACTACCTACCAACTACCTATACGAAATACTACACACTAGCTATGCCGCGCTCCATCAGGACCATCTTCTCCTGCTTGTGGTGTAGTTCTCATAACTATCACCATTCGGCAGTGGATTCCTGTACATAATAATAACAATAATACCGGTAGATCACTGTACATACACTAGGTACAAAGTCTCATGACGCTAAGACTTAATCACACGCACAAAAGCACTTCCACTGCTAGGTACATACGCTCGTTCTCATACGCCTACATGATCTTCGTCCTCACCGGTCGCTCCGCTCTCCCATAACCCTCTCTTTTCCCCCTCGTTATGGCCCGGGCATCCAAGGCCACAATGGGACACGCGAGGACAACATCAATTCATTTCGATACTGCTCCGCGCACCTCATCAGATATCTTCCGGCAGGTGGGCATGAGAGGAGGAGACCGAGGAGATGGCGAGGCGGAGACGACAACCCTGAACCTGCCGCAGATTTCCCCGATTATCACAAAGAAGGATGCCCCGGTGACGTGGATGTCGCTGCCGCGGAAGGACCAGCTAGCCATCCTGTTCCTGTCCCGGCTCGTCGATTTCTTACAGGTGGCCTCGCTGCAGGCGTACGTCTTCTATCAGCTCAGGAGCTTCGACCGCACGCTCGCGGACGCCCAGATCTCGAGTCAGGCCGGGCTATTGCAGGGCGCGTTCACGGGCGCCCAGGTGCTGACGGCGTTCCTGTGGGGCAAGGCAGCCGATGCGAGCTGGTGTGGACGGAAGAACGTGTTGATAATCGGACTTTTCGGCACGGCGATCTCGTGCATCGGCTACGGGTTTGCGACCAGTTTCTGGTCAGCTATGTTCTGGCGTGCCGCGGGCGGCGCCATCAATGGCACGGTTGGCATCATGTGAGTGACGAGCTATTTATATATATATACATATACTACACACACTTAAGGCCTAGAAGCAGACAGAGCTGCAACGGCACTGCTCTTGCTTCGCTTACATTTTTTTCTCTCTGGGGCACATCGGATACTAACATGACGTGCTTCGCCCTAACTAGTCGTACCATGATTGCTGAGATCACGGTTGAGAGAAAGTACCAGTCCAGGGCCTTCTTACTTTTACCTATAAGTTTCAGTGTTGCCAGTACTTTGGGCCCATGTGAGTAATCTATTCCGTCCCTTTCCCCATTCCTTTATTCTTTCATGATTGTTGCAGACATGTAGTCATGCGACTCGCTGGCTAACGTATGACTTTCCTTAGTGATGGGCGGTCTTCTAGCTGATCCGGCTCTGACATTGCCTGGTATTTTTGGCGAGGGCGCAATCTGGGGGTTTGACTGGATCTACAAATATCCCTATGCGCTCCCCAGCTTAATTAACACAGTGACACTAACCCTCACGGGCCTGATCGTGGTCCTGGGGCTCGAAGAGGTATGTAAAAGACGAGCCGCGAAACCCAATAAATTATGCTAAGAGTAATCCAGACATCGGTCAAGCGACGCAACGTGTTCGATCTGGGCTTATACATCGCCCATAGATGGAAAGCAACGATCCTACGACGTCCAGTCGACGACGGGTACTACAAACTCGACACCTTCAACTCGCCCGACTCCCCGATCGACGCCGGCGAGAAGCCCGGCGCATCCGCACCAAAGCCCAAGCGCACGCTCAAAACCCTCCCTTTCCGCCGCGTCTGGACGCGCAACGTAATCTTCACCCTCGTTACTGAAGCTCTCTTCGACTTTCAGCTAGGTGCATTCATAAACCTCTGGACCCTCTTCCTCTCCAGCCCGCGCTCCACGCCCGAAGAGAACGCCGTGCGTTCCCTCCCCTGGGTCTTCGCGGGCGGTCTCGGCATGCCCGCCGCCACCGTCGGCTTCGCGACTTCCATCCTCGGTATCCTCGGCATGATCCTCCAGATCTTCGTGTACCCCTCCATCCACGCGCGCTTGGGCACGCTGCGTGGCTTCCGGTACTTCATGGCGCTGTTCCCCGTTGCGTACTTCCTGGCCCCGTATCTCTCTGTGCTCCCCTCGCCTTCCGAACCGCCTGCCCCGGCGTCAGGGTTCATTATTTGGATCTTCATGACTGTTGTGCAGGTGTTTCAGGTCATGGCGCGCACGGTAACGCTGCCTGCGAGTATCATTCTGCTCAACAATTGCAGTCCACACCCGAGCGTGCTCGGATTGGTGCACGGGCTGGGACAGAGCGTGTCGGCCGGGTTCCGGACTGTCGGGCCTGTTGTGGGCGGCTGGTGGTACGGCGCGAGTCTGGAGTCTGGTGTTGTTGGCGCCGGCTGGTGGGGTATTGCTGGTGTTGCGGCGTTAGGGTGTGCATCGTCGTTCTTGATCTATGAGGGTAGTGGGCATGATATTATTCTCGAGGGAGAGGAGGATGAGATCCCGTGATGAGATAGACTCTTAACGTTTTACCATACCGGAAGAATTATGTTTTTTTGTGGTAGATAATATGCGTTGGGTATAATAATGGATACTGTGTATAGAAGGTACAGGCACATAAAAGCGCTTTGTTCATATTAACCCAGACTCCATATTTAAAATTCGGAGTCAGTATCTACATAGTATCTCACCGACTTCGCTCTACCTATCGTGCGATACTGGCTAGCTAAACTCCACTACATATGAGGTTGAGTGAAGAGTATTATCTATGACCGAAGATCTGACACGTCCAGATAAGGTACCTTATTGCACAATCAGACTATCCGTCATCGATCAGTACGGTGCAGAGAAGTCTTAAACCCGGCTCGAAGATCAAACCGTTGGGCGTTGGTCTCAGGTAGGAATGCTTACCGACCGACCTAGATCATCATGGGTCTCCAAGCTATTAGTATCTACCTGCCACCAACTCTAGTGCAGCGCGCCGACATCGTAAGTGCTCACATCCTATGAGGTTTTACTTCGTATCCAATGAAATACCACCTACCTAATAGTATTATCGAGGCCACATGTTGACATCGATACTTTGCATCCGGTCGATTGGCAGTCTACCTACACGAGGTATCTAGAGTGGCTCCCTGATCCCTAGCGATGCTCAAGCATATCTACGGGATCCGCACCTACGTACGGTACCTACCGGTATCAATACCTACTTACGTCCGTATATCTGGGCTTCATGCGCACTAGGATCTCGACTTCCGAAATTGGATGATCCCGCAGCCCGAGCGGAAAAATCCTCTGGTGTTATCGGGTCGCGTTGAATCAGTAGTGTAGGTATGATGGAGTTGGGGTAAGATGACAAATTATCCCGAATGCCAGGGCCGAGAGGTGTCGTGCCGATTCAGCTGTGCCAACTTAGGTATGTACAAGCCAGCCTATTCATCTTCAAAACTCTCTCGTAGGTACCTAGTATACCTACCTAATATAATATACTACTAGGTCCTGCCAGGTAACTTCCAAAAATATCATCTCTTGCCAGAATGCGGACGACAGATCTTGCAACGGTGCTCGCGGCCGCATGCTGCGTGGTTGAGACAAGCGCAGGTGAAGTTTCGAAGAAGACGCCCCAGATCCAGATACTGCCATCGCTACGAGAGCAAGCTGATCTCATCGACTCGTGGACCGAGGAACGGAGAGCCCTCATCCCGGGCCTCCTTCGAAAATATGGCGTTGACGCATGGCTAGTGAGTGACCTGGCCCCTTTCCTCTTCTCATTACATCTGTCACCCGGAGACACCGGCCGCTCTTTCATATAGAGTGTACTTACATGTCGTAGATGAGCCAGCGCGAATACGCAGAGGACCCAGTCTTCTGGACACTGAAAAACGCCGTCCAGTTCGCTGCGCGCCGGCGGACCACCCAGCTGTACCTCGCGTCGCCCAAGCACGGCGCGAAGAGCTCGTACTTGTGGGTCGACGACACGGCCGGCGTCTGGACGGAGCTGCGAAACGTCCTGACAGAGCAGCAGCCAGAAACCATTGCGCTGAACACGAATTCAGAGATTGGGTGGGCATCGGGCCTCCATGCCGGCGAGCTGAATGCCATCACCGCTGCCGTTGGCGCGGATTTGGCGCAACGCTTCGTCTTGGAGACCATGCTCCCTGTCGAGGTTGTGGCTACCATGGTCCCCAGCAGATTGCCCTGGTATCGCCGCATGCAGGAGAATGCGTGGGCGATCATCGGGGAGGCGTTCAGTGAGAAGGTTATCGTGCCTGGGAAAACGATGCCTGAGGTGAGTTTCCCTGTCCTTCCTCCCGCGACAAGTATTCATTAAGATGTTTCCGTAGGATGTCGAATGGTGGATGCGTGAGAGGCTTCTGTCCCTTAATTATAGCTCGTGGGACCAACCCGTCGTCACCAT
The DNA here is from genome assembly GCA_022984845.1 of Xylaria nigripes. Lineage (NCBI taxonomy): Eukaryota > Fungi > Ascomycota > Sordariomycetes > Xylariales > Xylariaceae > Xylaria > Xylaria nigripes. Next base: position 243,830 of record JAJJKC010000026.1, on the reverse strand, counting down.
CATGAAGGAGCAAACCTTCCCCAGGCCAGAGTCGTTTGAGCCCAAGAACAGGCCCATCGAGTACGGCGACTACATTCATGTTGACTTCGGCTCCAGCGCGCTCGGGCTCAATACGGATACGCAGCACATGGGCTACGTGCTGTACCCGGGGGAAACAGAGGCTGATATTCCGGAGGGATTGAGGGCCGGGCTCAGGAAGGTCAATCGCCTCCAGGACATCGCGAGAGCGAATATGAAAATCGGTATGACAGGGAACGAGATCCTGAAGGCTACGCAGAAGCAGATGCGCGAGGAGGGCATTGAGGGGAAGATCTACTCCCATGCTGTGGGCGAAAGGGGCCATTCCGCAGGCACTGTGGTTGGTATGTTATTCCCCCCTCTCACCCTCTTTTCTTTTCGCATGTGGAGGTAGCGGGTAGCTAATGTGATCTGTAGGCATGACGAATATCCAAGACCACGTCCCGGCACTTGGCGATATGCCGTTGTTGAAGGATACGTATTATAGCGTCGAGCTCTTCGCGGAACACTTCATTCCTGAATGGAACCGGACGCTGCACTTTCCGCTGGAGGAAGAGGTGTTTTGGGATACGCGCACGAAGTCGTGGGAGTGGGTGTATGCGCGACAGGAGGAATTCCTCTTGGTTAGGACGCCGGCTGAGGACGGTGCGAAGGAGACGAGCGAGCTCTGAGGTACGTTTTATATTGAATGGTTGACGTGTGTCCGTCCTATTATCTCTTGGAGAAGCATCAAGCAGTTGCAATCTTGGCAGCCATGGACACTCGACACCTTATTTCGAATCATGCGGCGATATGACAATCATGGCAGGCCGTCAATCTTACACTCTACCTCCTCGCCATGGAACATCCTGTCTTGAAGGAAGGGCCATAAAAGCACAACACGAGGGGATGGCGCATGTTCCTATTTTCTTACGATAGTCTCATTCTAATAGCTTTCAACTATAATCAAGTGTTGATCCATTATCAGGACAATTTGCCTTGAAGTCTTCTATGGATATCGTACCTACTAGACTGAGAACATCGAGGCCCAGCGCGATCTGAGGGATGCGAGACGCGGCTTGCACGGCTCTTCATACACATACCCGTTACCAACACAATCTAGATCTTGATGCAAGCAACGCTTTCTTTTCTCGATCTTCGCCTTAGAAAAACGAGTTACACTGAATTTATTCCCACGCCCTGCCCGGAGTAACGTGATATTTGTCCGCGCCATATTTGAATTTATCCGAATTAACATACTGATAGGTACCCAGGAATTGAGCCAGCCTTTGTTTTAGACACGGCGCCGTGGCGAATGCCATAACCAGATCCACGCCATCCGATATTGAACAAAGGTCTCAGCCTCCGCTTCACTCGGACAAATCGGGGCAAGATTAGCTGTAGCAACGAGACATATTTGGTACCTATATCGCCCCAGAATCTAGCCCATACCACCGAGCAATGGCAACTACGATTGGATTGCAGGATTCGACAACAAAATAATGGACATTGTTGCTTTCGTTCTTGCAGCCCACGGCGTTTAGTATGGTTACAGGTCCCTCCGCCAGTATTGTGTTTTGCCGAAAACACCTTCCGAGAGGGTTTGGACAGTGACGGTAGGCGATCGAAAATCGGATTAAGATGGTAAACTCAGCGAATATCCTGAGGGAATTCCTCTGTACTGAACATATGAGATAGTTGCAAATATACAAGTCCAGAGACGAAGCGATTCAAAAATTCGTAGCGGATATGTTTTGTATATTGATCGTATTCGTTACGTGCGGGCGCGTGGCTTGATTCGAGTGCCCGCTCTGATAAAAGTCGAACCCTCCTTTTCATCTTGAAATCAACTGGTATATCTGGAATCTACTGCTTAGTAAGACCAGGTAATTTTTGTCATCGTCGTCCTCACAGTGACGTTCGTGATAGTAGTAGTGGCTATGTTTTGTACACAGGTAGGGTAGGTAGCTCTACTTGAGATTTTCTGACACTCCGATTGTAGAGCGCTGTCTCTGACCGAACAATAGCCGGGCGATTCAGGGTAGGTATGTAGATACTTTTCCGAGGTATTTGCAGGGAGGTTGAGCGTAATACACAATGTTCTACGGATCCGTACCTACACCACCGACAGATTATGTAGCTAACTCTGCCAGTCGATAGCTAAACTCCTCAGAAACTGCAGATGATCTTGTCTGTTTGATAGAGAATAACTGTATGACTATGGTCAAATGTGTTATAAAACCAGTATATCATCGCTATATATGTTGCCGTTTAGGTCGATATAGTGATCTGTAGGTAGGTATATGTACCTAGGTATGTACTCAGCAAAGCAGGGGCGTGGGTTTATTTTACTTATCCGTCCCTATATCTAGGTACGGAGTACGGACGTACATTTGAGGTACATACCTGCTTCGGACAGCATGGAACCCTAGATGGGGCAGAAGTCACGCGAGCCAAGCTGGTCGGGAGGGGCGTCGATGCGGCGGTGCATCGGTGGAGAGAGATGATGCAATCCAGGTACCTACATGCCTACACATACTTGTGCCTGGTGTTTCCGATGATAGAGCGGAGCAACCAGTCTGGCCCATAATATAGGTACGCGATGATGCAGCCTTCAGTTGGTTGATGCACGGTATCGATTCCCGCGATGCAGCTGCAGAGGGCCGTCGCTCTGGCATTCGATTCAGCTGGGCATTCCATTATTTGTCGCTCCGAGATAGGTATGGAACGACTCGGGGTAGAATCGAGATCCCAATGAGGCTTATTGCAGGATAGCTATACCATGGTACGATGATAAGCGTGTATTTTGTACCTAGTCTAGCGAATGGATGGACCAGTGGGCCGGTACATTTGTATTTCACATGACGAATGTCCGTTGACGAGGCGAGTCGAGGGGCTGTGAGGATGATCCTATCATCCTCTTCACCCGGAGGTGTTTCGGATTGCCCAATCGCGAGAAATGGTATTGGATAGGGCGGTTACAATCACTACCGCACTGCATTGAAAAAGCCGGGCCTCACCAGTCTGCTTACCTACTTTACTGTCTGTGTTCCGCATCGTCGCGAAAAACAGATAACGCCTCGCACATGATTAGCAAGTCGGGATAGGTAATAGGTAAGCTGAGAGGCGACGAGCAAAGGAATTATAGAAGCCCAATAGAACAGAAAGTAAAATGTCTTTTTTCGAAGCTGCAGATGATATATCATAACGTGATTTGTTCTTCCTACAGTCAATTGTGTGCGCGGAAAGCGACACTGGCACGTTGTCAAAACGTGACCTCACGTATTCTTATGACCACCGCCACTAAAACTTGGTGTTTCTCTTCGCTCAGGATTTGAGAAGTCGGGTGACTTGGAGTACCAGTAGAAGCCCAAACATACCTAGGCACTCAGTCGGGCTTTTCAACTGAGTTATAGGTATGAAGTAATGTAGGTATTGTACACAACAAGTCCGTAGGTACGGTAAATCTCGAGTCCGAATCGACCTGCCAATTAGATAGGTGGTTGTTGTTTTGACGCCCTGGGTCATCCTCAACGAGGTTTTGATCCAATGAGGAGGCATGGAGGAGAAAGTCATACTCTATAAGGTCATAACCACCTGTTAGGTGCATACATACCTCTGTAGTGAGGCATGTCCAGTCGGCAATACGGTACATGTGCGTACCTAACACAAGTGAGATGCTCATACAAAGGTTTATTCCTTTACTGTACGGATCCGTACGTACGGACACTACCTACCTATTGTATCTCCTTGACTGTTCGAAGACAACAATTCGGTCACTCACAGGGGTGAGAACCAATCAAAAAAGTGTAGACTCACGGATACCTTGCCCTTCTTGAGAAGTTGGCTGGTATTAGAAGTCCAGCTGAGTCTTCTTTTTGGTAGCGTGGGGCCAGTACCCATTTGTTGTCTTCGAACAGTCAAGGAGATACTACCTACTCGTACCTACGGGAATACTTTGTAAGGATTCACGAATCCCCCAATCGGGAAGAAATACCTGATTGATGGCGACGATGCGCAATTTGCGGGCCGTGACTGCATTACTAGTGGATACAAGTGCTCCTGATATCCGCCTCAGTCGTCCGACCCCACGAGCACGAGGAGCAGGTTTGAATCTGGTTGGTTCCTAGCTTACTTAATACATGTTTTTCCTCCCTGATCACAAGCGTTAGTTCAGCCATTGCCCCAAACTTGGCCTCAGTGAGTCAGTGAGATGAGAGAAATCATCACACCAGTGTCTTCTCAGAGGGTATGTTTGCGATTCTCGTCTCGGAAACAGATTATTGTTTCCAGCACCTTTTGCTCCGATCGAGGTGCTCTATACTTGGTTGGTCCTTGTTGTTATTTGCCAGATGAGATTCAACAAGGAAGAAACAAACCCAACAATGTAGCGCCACGATCTTGCTGCACCAACATACGAATTCCTATTCCGGAGCTCACCACCATGAATGTACTACTGTAGGTCTTCATGTCTCCAACGGTCGCGACGTCTTGCATGTGCATACACCTGTAATATTCCGTACACACACTCGGAATTATAAACCACCACAGCTTTATACAGGTACAAACGGCACATCATACTCCTCTAGGCCATTGCACTGTGTCACTTTCTGGTGGAAATGGTGGTGGTATTGGTAATTATAGTTGAAGTTTTTGGAACAGAGTCGATGATCGACTCGGTTGTCAGCTATCTACCGTCAAGTGTTGGTGGTAGGTAGACCACACATTGGATTTCGGTCATCTTATTTGCGCATGCCTGGCCCCCCTCCCTCCCCCCTCTCCTCTCTTTCCCCCTTCGACCGGGCTGAGGATGTTGACTCAAGCGAAGACCAGGTAAAGTACACCGAAATCATATACGAAGCAGGTAACAGGTAGATGGTGTGGTCTAGCTATAAGTACCTAATGTACATGCGCAAAAGTACTCGGACGGTACCTACCATCAACCGTCATTATCCACTTTTCATCTGTGCCTAGTGTACGTCCGTAGTTGATATGACCGACCTATTCACGTCAACGCTGGACTTACCGCTTGCCCGCCACTCGGTCTCCATACTTACTTAAAAGGTACTTAATCAGCTGCTTCCATCTTCTCAATGGCGCATTCACAACCTTGACGCTATACTTATACTTGCCGCACTACATTAAACTACAAGAATTTATACTACCTACACTACCTACCTACACTGTATTTTCTCTTATAAGTAGGTATGTAATATCACACCCGCCTCCAATACCTACCTAGGCCCACTCTCTCACCATCTTCTGGTGCCTGCAGGATATTTATGTTGTCTTTCGTCCCAGGCGCCAATCTCATCCTCATCGCAGTCCGTACTCCGCAGGTATTGCGACATTGCGACATCGCGACATTGCGCCAATATCGGTTTCCTACTCTCCGAAATCTCTCTCCAAAATTTTAACATCGCTCTCCCACGTCCTTGCTGCCAAGCTTGGATTTAGCTATTCTCGAAGGACAGAAGCATTCTCCAAAAGTACCTGAGTTTTATTTTGCGCCAAGTTGTTGCAAACATGAATGGTGCAGTGGACGCGACAGTCTCCAACTCAAATGGTTCCTTGTCGGCGCCTACGCCCGATACCGTGCCAGACTCAACAGCGACCGTCGATGTAGATACTATCAATGACGAGTACGACGAAGACGATGCCGACGCCGTCTCCATACCCTCTTCTGCGCCGTCTACCGTTGTTCCGCTAATGGCTGGCGCCAATGGCAACGGCATCAAGAAGAGGAAGAAGGATGGCCCGAAGCCCATTATCACAACAGAAGGCCAAGTTTCGGAGTAAGTTGTTTCGCGTTTGTTTATATTTGCAACATGCACATTGACCCGCATTTTGCTGTGTTTACGCGCAAGTGCGCAACCTTGTTCATTCTACTTTGATCTATTAAGGCGTCCTTCGGCGACATTTCCGTTCAGTTGCAATTTTCGCAAGCAATCTCAGGTGTCGCAGTCAGAGGCCATGGTTAGCAAATACCTGTTAAATTACTCTCCCCTGGTCGGCGGGTTCAGCGAGGCGTTGAGAGTCAAGACATCGAAATGCCTCTGCAGTCCGGCCTGCGTTCCGTCGCCTCCCGGGTTGCGTTGTCGGGAAGTCTTGGAATGGCGGGGTCAAATGGCCACGCCTCTTACTTAGAGGCCTGACCACAGGTCCCTGAGAAATCGTCAACTTTGAACGGGGCGGGGAGGCGGGTCTGTCGCCATCCGCAAAGCCCCCCACGATGACAAGCTACTTTTTTAGCACAAATAACCAAACCACATTTGTATCGACCTTACGTAGGTACGGATTCGTACCCTCCTACCCTATGCTCAGGTGATAAACTCATCTGGGAAGCGGGTGATGGGGCCAGTCAGCAGACTCAGATCGCATGTCGAAATCCGCATTGGTATCCTACGGTACGAAAATACGAAGGGCTCGTGAGGATACTGCTCCATAATAGCATTTGCAGCTTCCAGTTGTGGACTCGAATAAGACCGAGGCATTGTTGGCAGCTGGCTGGGTAGAGAGGCCCAGTTGGTGGCGGTGCCAACCCACTTCGTACCTATCTGCCTATCTACCTATCTGCCCGCCTGCCTGCCTGCCTGCCTGCCTGCCTGTCTGTCTGTCTGTCTATCTGCACGACTACTTACCTATCATCTTCGCGCCTGCACTCCCTTACCTACCTAAGTAGACCTACCTTAGGTACCTAGGTACCTCCGTAGGTACCTAAGATACAGGCCCGCCACAGGTACCTACAGGTACCTACTAGGTCCCTTACCACAGGTACCTGCACTACTACCTACCTCATCCACTGCCACTGTCACTGCCACTGCACTACCTACCACATCCCACTGCCTACAGCCAATATTTGCGCTCATGCTTCTCAACCAACCTGTTCTCTTTCCCCGATCTCCGATTTGTACTGCTTTCTTTCTCTCCCTCGCCTCGTTTCCCTTCTTTCCTTCTTCTTTTCCTTTTTCCTTTTTTTTCCCTTTATACCGGCCTGCTGGTATTCGACCAGCACGTCGAGTGCCGGCTATAGATTACACACAATCATGGCCACTGCCATGGCGAACAAGAGGTCACTATATTTCCCTTCCTTCACGTCCGATGTTGATACCCCTCCAGAGCACTCCGAGCCGACCCTCCCTTGCTTTGCCCTGCTCTGCGTGTCGGCTATCCGTACATGTACTCCAGCCCCACCATTTTAAGGGGAGACACGCACGCACAATACGCACACAAAGGGAACCACCGGGCTGTGCTTGCTGGCTGAGGTCGCCTTTGGGTGCCATTCCAATCCTGTTTCGGGCTGCTATTATGTTATATAGCATTGGCCTAAGGGCCATCGCCTCGGCTACCAGTGTGCCGCCAGCCTCTTTGCTTGCTTGTTTTCTTTGCTGCTTGTTTTCATTTCTATTGTTCTCTCGTTATAAGCTTCCTTGCTGGCCTGCTTGCTTACTGGCTTGCGCCGTGTGCTGATTCCCGTTTTCTACTGCTTCACTGGCGTTGTGTGCGAACTTTAAAGACGCTCCTGCGTGCTGCTTACCAACCCGCTATGCGATCATCATTGCGTCCATTTACAAATCCATAGACGGCTAACATCCCTGTGATAATTCAGGCTTCCGCATCTTTCCACCAATATGAATCATTCTCCGACCTCGTCATCTGGGCCCGAAGACATCACCGAGAATACTGCCGACGAGGAAGATTCCGAAGATTACTGCAAGGGTGGCTACCACCCCGTGCAGGTCGGCGAGAAATTCAAGGATGGCAAGTATACCGTTGTGAGGAAGCTTGGCTGGGGTCATTTCTCTACTGTATGGTTATCGCGCGATAACACCAATGGCAAGCATGTCGCTCTCAAAGTTGTGCGATCCGCCAGCCACTACACCGAGACCGCTATCGATGAGATCAAGTTACTACAGAAGATCGTCCAGGCCAATCCCAATCATCCCGGTCGTAAATATGTCGTGAGTCTGCTTGACTCCTTTGAACACAAGGGTCCCAACGGTCTGCATGTCTGCATTGTGTTCGAGGTTCTGGGCGAGAATCTGCTGGGCCTTATCAAGAAGTGGCAACACAGAGGCATACCTCGAGAGCTGGTTATGCAGATTACGAAGCAGGTGTTGATGGGTTTGGATTATCTGCATAGGGAATGTGGCATAATTCATACCGATCTTAAACCAGAAAACGTCTTAATAGAGGTCGGGGATGTGGAACAGGTTGTTCAGAAGATGGTCAAGAACGAGGTTTCAGATAAAGAAAACCGTAACGGACGACGTCGCCGGAGAACCCTCATCAACGGTAGCCAACCTCTCCCATCGCCGCTAAACGCTAATTTCAACCGCGACAATCTATTTCCGTCCGCCAAGTCGCATTCAAGTCTGAATGCCTTTCTACACGAATGTAAGTAATATCGATTGTCAATTATACGTACTACCTGCGCATATACTTTGCGAAATTTTGGCCGCTCCGTTCTGGGTAAAAAGCAAGAAACTGACTCTTTTTAGCCGCTATGTCGACGACAACACCAGTCGAGAAGCAGGGACAGCGGGAAAAAACAGCGTAAGCCTTTAGGCGTCTGTCTACGTCATTGCGCTTATTCTCCATACTGACAATGTTGAAAAACAGTGACATTTTGACGAAAGAAGTATCGGGCATTTCTCTTGACAAGTCCGTGGGCGCCGCTAATACAGCGGCTGAGAGTAAGAAGAGAAAAAGGACCGCCCCTATCATCAATGTCAAGATCGCCGATCTTGGAAATGCTTGTTGGGTATCCCACCATTTCACAAATGATATCCAGACACGCCAATACCGGTCACCGGAGGTCATTCTAGGGGCAAAATGGGGCGCGAGTACAGACGTGTGGAGTATGGCTGCTATGGTATGTTTGGCACGCCGACACAATCATTCCGCAGCCATTTCATCTGCGGTGTATCACAGTTACTTCGTGGCTAACAGCTAGAATTCAGGTATTCGAGCTGATTACTGGCGATTATCTTTTCGATCCACAATCCGGCACGAAGTACGGTAAAAACGACGATCATATTGCACAGATTATAGAACTTCTTGGTCCGTTTCCCAAGGATCTTTGGAAAACGGGTCGTTGGTCTCAGGAGATATTCAATAGGAGAGGGGAGCTCCGCAACATTCACCGCCTACGTCACTGGGCGCTTCCCGATGTGCTTCGCGAGAAATACCATTTTAAAGACGCCAAAGAACCTACACCAAAGGAGCGAGAAGAGAAGGAGAAGGCCGCTAGAGACCGGGCAGAGGCCAAGGTCAAGGCTAAGATGGAGGCGAGGAAGGCAGGACAAGATGAAGATGCAGTCGAAGAGATGTTCGCTGAGGAAGAGCCCCCCCTCGAATACCACCCCAAAGAGATTTCCGACTTCCTGACACCTATGCTTGAACTGCTACCAGAGAAGCGAGCCAATGCCGGCGGTATGGCCAATCACCCCTGGCTCGACAACACGCCAGGCATGGAAGATGTCAAATTGGAGGGGGTAGAGCCTGGAAGCAAGGGTGAGGGGATAGAGGGTTGGGCGACGGAGGTTAAGAAGCGGTGGTAGTATGAGAGAGCTTGAGCTAGCAAAAATGTGTGTTCGTGTGTTCGTGTGTCCGTGTCGTGCGTATGTCTGTGTCTATGTCTGTGTGTGTGTGTGTGTGTGTGGGATGAACTACGGAAGAAATCACTGCTATTGGTTTAACCTGTTGTTATTCTGCCACGACATCATCATCAACATCAACATCATATTATCATCAATCATCAACCATCGATTGACTAGAGAGCCACTCGTAAAGCGAAACGAAGAGTTCATTCGGCCAAGACGACGAAAAAAAAAACCGCTACAAACAAAAAGTCAAAAAGTTATATATTCTGAACATTGTTTTTTTTTTTCTTTGTTTTTTTTTTAAATACGGTACGATTACGACTGAGGGGAATAAATGTCTGGTTGGTTTGGTGGTTGGGCCGATCGGAGTCACTTACTTACTTATCTTCGATACTTCTTACCTTTACCTTTACCTTTACCTAGCTTACTTCAGGTAATTATATACTTAATCGCATCACTATCACTACATCTTTAGGTGGTTCGGGTTTTAAGACTTGTTGTCTAGGTAGGGTAGGGTAGGGTAGGGTAGGGTAGTTCCGTGAGTGCGGACGGATGAAACCGTGGTGAGTGAGTGCTGACTTGCTGTTAATAAGTACATTACAATCTATTGTTTGTTTGTGCATGGTTGCAGGTAACTATTGTATCGTATCGTATTGTACCGCGGACCGAGCTGGGCGATATATCACATGACTAAGGTCATGAGCCTAGACGTCGCGGTGTCACTGAGGCGAATGTCTGCATGTGTTGGCGGTTCACATAGAAGTGAGTATACTAGCCTTCATTCGCGGTCACGCATCTAGGTATTTAGGAATAGGAGGACGGTATGGTATGGATATTATATCTGATCCCTGCTGGACTCGTTCAATACACGACTTGGAATACGGAGAATTGCATTATAAATGATTGAATAGCAGCAGTTTTAGGAATACCTCAGACAGGCAGGCTGGATTAAACGCCGAAAACTCCGTAAGACGCACACCGGATATAGGTGTGAATTTGCATTCCATTTCCCTCATGTCGTGCTTTCCCTGTCAAATCAATGTAAAATTATACCTTCTTATTCCGTTTGCATTAGGCGCGGGAACGATCCTGTTTCTTTTTGCCTCCAATAATCTTCCTGAACGCGTCGAAGCCAGCGGCACCGACGGGTTTGAACTCAGGGCCGTTAGCCGGGTTGAAGGTGCTCCGTGGCGCGATGGTGTATGCTTGTGGTAGACCGGGCAGGCGTGCCCGATTGCTTTGACTCGCTGGTGCAAGCGCACGCTCACGTTCGACATCCCGTAAAGTCCCCGCGACGGGACGTTGGGTGAGAGTCATCTGACTGCTTTGAGCCTGACGTCGTTTGGCGGCACTGTCATTCTAGTTAGCATGTAATTTTCAACAAATGGGTATGAATAAATCCGGGCAGGAAGATGGCTCACTCGTAATCATAATCACGCGTTTCGACGTAACGTTTCTTGTAATCGTGCGTGCGGTTCAGGATAGGTCGACTCCATTCTCCAAGGAGTCGCTCAGCGATACGCTTAATTCCAATTTCGGGTCTCTTTGACTTGGTGTAGAAGAGAATAATGGTACCGATGCGGCTCATACGAAGGGCTTCCTTTTCGATGGGTAGGTTGAGTAGAGCTTGGAAGATATCACGCTGAATGTTATAGGCTGGGAGGGAGCCGTCGTTGAGAGGCTCCAAAAAGAATCTGACATGTTGAAGAAAATTCGTATCTGGATCGACAACCACGTTTTGCAAATTATGGCTGGTCAACAACGCCGTGACCTCGGGCAGAAGCTTCAGTTTATGAGGAGCAGGCTGGCCGGCCTCTCGGGCGGCATTGTCAGCTTGACAGGCTTTCTCCATGCGCACTTTCAAATCAGCAATCTTCTCGTCCATCTCATCTTCCAGATCCTAGTTACCAAGTAGATTAGTATGCCAAGTACAAGAATGAATTTGGCGAATCACATACATCCTCATTTCTCTTCTTCCGTCTCTTGATCTTGGGCTTCTCCTTGAGGGCAGCGCGCTCAATAGCCCTTCGTCGCCGCTCTTCGGGCGTCAAATTCTCTTCCTTTTCGGGCTCAGGCATCTCCTTCTGGCTGTCGGAGCCAGTGGGCTTACGGGATCGCTTCGTAGTCAGAACCTCGCCGTCGGCTTCATCATCGCGGTCGCGTGGGCGTTTTTTCTCCCGACGTCCTTCTTTCGGCTTCTTGGTTGCGGTACCCTTTCTTTTCGAAGCCTTCAAAGTTCGCACAACGTCCTCGTCAATTTCAACGGGCCGCTCCTCAATACGGACAGCTGACGGATCGTAATCTTCGAATTGGTCCTCATCGATCTCGGATAGCGCGTCCGAATCTCGATCCGAATCCGCAGCCGCGGTGTTATGATCACGTTGATTCTGGGCAGACGCATTGTCTTCTCGGGATCTTGCGAGTGAACCCGCAGGTGACGGCGCGTCCGACATATTTATCGATCACGTTGGTGGAGGTCAGGATTAGTTGGATTGGGGAAGTCGAGAAGATGATCCAAGAAGACTCCGACAGAAGGCTAGTTCTTGTCGTTCAAGGCGCTTTCGTATTCGCCGGAATTTTCGAGTTTTTGAAATCAGGTTGGAAGAGAGTCAGAGTTTGTACAGGAGAGAAAGAAGAAGATGGAGGTCGTTCTTAAGAACCTTCATGTAGGTAGTCAACATAGGATAACATATAAGTAGGTAGGTAGCAATCTTGGGCCAGAGAGTTAGGGAACATGTGGCGGTGCTAGATAAAATACCTACCCAATGAGAAGGTATGAACTAAGTTACTACTTACCTAGGCTAGTACGGACGTACACTAGTGTAGATAATGCGCGAGGCGTTTCTCGACTTCCATGTGCCGGATCTCGCCAGCTGTCTCTATAGCGACGGAGTGTTGCTCCACTAATCCAGCACTGAGTGTAGGTAGTGTACGTCCGTACATAGGTACCTACCGCGTTCTGTAGCCACATCCACTCGCCACACCATTGCGAAAGCTATACGTAGAAGCACCCCGCCGTGTACCAAATCTCCAGCCTAACCTTGCGCCAAGACACCGTAGGTACCAAGGGACTTTTCTCAGGTATCCAATAGTGGGGGCGCCATGTTTTGCATGTGGCGCATTACATTGTTTACTTTAGAACTTAGGTATTTATTGTCTTCTAATCCTAGTTGCTCGGGGTATTTATCAACATCACTACGCAAACCCACCCGAAGAAAACATTGCCGGAGACATTGCCCATTTCCCAACCAGATTCATTCACTGTTTGATTCGTTCATTCTTCGCCTTAGCAACATCGTCCATTTCCTTATCATATCAATACAGCGAGTCAATGTAACCGAGCTTGAGCTCAGCGATGGAAAAGCGAACCTACGAATCTCCCATGGACTGGGAATATCAGACTCTTGGTCCGATGGATCCTTCAAGTCCCTTTACAAAGAAGACTCTTGATAAAAGTTCGTCAACTTCCTTCTCAAATTGCACACCTACTAATGCGGCGCGTCAGACAGCTTAGGTGGAACTTCAGGCTTCAGCTCATATACTAGCCAGAATCCGTTCGCTCGTCTGCAATCCTCGCAGTCGAAGGCTTTACCCCCTGCTTCCACGCAGCAACAATCAACTTCAATATTTTCCTCCGCTCGAGTGCCGAAAATCTCAACGGCGACTCCTTTTCGCAACCCTGCTTTCACCACCCCCCGCAAGCCTTTCGATATCGATGCGCTATCTGAAATATCCCCTGTCGAATCAAGTCCAGCCGCTACTGACGGCTCCGATTTCCCAGAGACACCGGATCCCGATCAGTCTCTAGACATGTCCCACGTGTCGGTCACGCCTGCATCTGTCTTAAGACATAAAGCATTGTTTGGAAAGAAGGCGAGCGGGAAAGGTGAGATCGCGAAAACCATTTTCCCCAATCGAGACAAAGTCCGCAAGCGGAAGCGGTACAATGCCGATAAAGACGTAAGCGGGTATCGGCTGCCGTACATATACCCTGGTGAATGCGATGATTCCGACTATGAATCCGATGAAAGCACATTCCAGCCGAATCGACCACTAGGCAGAGAGAAGAACAAGCAATATGAGGAGGGTTGGATTGGGGGCTTCCTGGCCGCTCTCCAACGACACCCCTATGCGCCGAGCATCCTTGGATACTGGCTGAATTTCACGTTCAGTCTCGTTTGCGTGACTGGGACCCTCTGGATCGGATGGACAATCTTAGCGGGCCTGAGCGAGGACTTTGCCGCAGCCCGATCCTCTGTTCGCAATGATCTCCTTCAGGAGATAGCTAAGTGCCGCTCTGACTACATAGACAACAAGTGCTCCCCAGTAGAAAGTCGAGTACCGGCAGTGATCCATCTATGCGACCAATGGTATACTTGCATGAATCAAGACCCCGACAATTTCCAGAAGATCCAGCTTGGGGCCAAGAATATTGTGGAAATCATCAACGGCATTGTTGACACCATGTCATATAAGACCATTGTATGTGATCCTATGCAATCGTGCACAATCCTCCTGTGGGGAGTTATTTACAACGTGCAATTGTACTGACATGACTTTGCAGGCTCTACTAGTTCTTCTATTTGTTATCTTTCTCTTTAGTGGTCGATCTCTGTATAAGACAGCACATGATTACCCGGACTTCACAAGACACGCGCCGCCGGCATATAGTCAGCCGCACCCGAGCCAGCACATTGTACCCCAGCAGATATATTGGCAAGCAATAGAGCCTCAGACGCCTCGCCGCCAAAGTTCACGCCGTTTGCCTCCAAACGACGAGACACCAGACACAGATGCATCACCGCCGAAGTTTCAAGCGCTACTCCCAGCCGGGACGCCTATATCATGGCGAAGTCCTTCAAAAAGGGAGAGGAGTAGAAGTCCGACCAAACGCTACTAAGCGTATAGTCCCAAAGCTAGGAATGAGTTTCGGGAAGGTGTCTAATGAAGCATAAGAGTTGAATTCAGGGAACACACCCTATGATAACGCTGTACATAGTATAGTCTAGCTTGTAACAAACAATTGCGTCGAGAAACCCATTATTGCTTCTATTTCCAGACTTTGTATGTTCATGTAGTTGAGCAGGCAGGTAGGTTAGTTAGGAGCTCAAGTTGCCTTTGTTTGCAGTCTTTCCAGGAAGTATTCGGTACGGACATACCTATTCCGTATCTCTAGGCCAAAATACGGAATAACGTGTGGGCAATTATTATTACTTAACAACTCTTGCAGGGATTCCAACTTAAAAGCCGCCCGGTTTCCCCATTTCTCCACTATGAGGTCATCCTGATCATGAATGAACGGCGATCTTCCATGTGACGCAACAATTGCTTGTCGCCCTCTTGGACTTTACACATTCGGATCCCTTCAAAGAGTTCGAATATTATGGACAGCTTAAAAAGCTCGGATGTTGTACTCTTTTTTGGAAAGAAGTGCTTTCCTTCGTCGCCCGCAGTCAACAGTCAAATTAAATGCGTACTTGGCTCTCATTCCTCTGTCTGTTCAGCAACCAGCATTGATACTTTGAATATTTATACATTGATAGCTACTACCTACCTATTCCAAAAGCGCTCCCGATTCGAGCCTCGAAGTGAACCTGCCGTCCTCTCATGTATCGATTTTCGTCGGTAGGTGATATTAGCATACACGAGTGCCTATAGTGCAGCTTCTTCCATTGTCCTATTGGCTTCTTTCCCGTAGCTTTCATCCATATTGCTTCTATTCTTAGGTGGTAGTGGATCATCAGGCACCGTACGTCCGTACTTTTACTGCTGATCCTTCCCGATTAGCCGCACCTATCCCTCGACGAACCAAACGAGTGTCCTGATAGTATTGTGTACATATCCGGCGGTTTGAGTGAACTCATATCACGATTGTCACCATCCAGCTTGGATACACCTCGCACACAACACTTTTCTGGCATTATATGCGGATCACGACTGCCGTGCGGATATCGTTCCGTCCTACCGAATAAGCATGCCTTACCCAATCTAGGCAATGTATCCTATGGAAGAGGAACAAGACAGCGGGACGTCGGCAGAACGAACATCGAGCCCGCCCATGTCGGCCCAGAAGCACGACATGCACTCGACGTCTGGCGCAGGCCCCTCTGTTACCATGGTGCCTTCGAAGCGCAGACGTGGTCCCGGCATCGTTACGCCAAACGCCTGTAACGAGTGCAGGAAGAAACGCGCTAAAGTATGTGAGCTCGTATCATGGCTGTTGTGTTCGTTTTCACTATACTCCTCTATATCTGTTCATCTTGTTTGGACCTAGACCTAGACTCTTCAACCCGAAGCCCTTGCAACATGGATTATGTGACTTGAATGGATATTAACTTGTAATAAGTGCGATGGAAAAACCCCTTGTGGTCGGTGTGTATCTCAGAAAACCGTAGAGTGCGTCTACGAAGTTCCAGTGCGTCGATCCAAAGAGAACCTCCGTCGTGAGATTGAGGGTTTGCGAAAACAACAACGACAGAGTGACAATGTCTTATCTGCTCTCATTCAATCTGAAGTTTGCGAAGACGTGTTACAGAGGTTACAAAGTGGTGAGTCTATCGCGGCAATATCAAAATTGCTGGATGGTGCTGCGCTTTCCAGTACTGCCACCATGTCCAATTTCGAACGGCCGGCTGAGCTTGGATTGACATCGCTATCCACGTACGGGGGAGATATGCTGGGCTCTGGAGGTCATGGATCCGGAGCCGTGAGCCAAGTAGCGATGCAAGCTCCCACTATGAGACGGGATGTTGACGCAAATTGCGCCCGTAATCGTTCGCCTCAAAGTCAGTCTTTGTCGCATCTAAGTACTTCGCATCCTGTGGATATCCAATGGGACTCAGAAGGCCCAGCGCGATCTCCTGTGGGATCGTGGCGTCAGAATCAGGATCGATCAGAGGATCAGGCTACATTCCGAGGGATGAACCAGGTGCCAGCACTCTTCGATTACTCAGAGATAAAGGTGCACCCTAGTACGTGGACCAACATCACTAGCGACTCATCGCTCGTCCAGCACCTGCTGGCGCTATACTTCTGTTGGGAATATCCAAGCTTTGCTTCGTTAAGCAAGGAACATTTTCTAAGAGATTACCTTCACGGCCGGCACCGATATTGCTCCCCGATTTTGGTCAACGCTTTGCTGGCCCTCGGATGCCGATTTTCGACGCAACCCGATGCACGTGCGGACCCCAGCGATCCCAGCACCTCAGGAGATCATTTCTTCAAGGAGTCTTTGCGACTGCTATATATGGAAACAAACCACTATAATCTGACCACCATTCAAGCCCTGGGGATTATGTCCATTCGGGAGGCGAGCTGTGGAAGAGATTCCGAGTCTTGGTACTATGCCGGCCAGAGTGTTCGGCTTGCCATCGAAATGGGCTTGCACCGGCTTGATGTTGATGGTGACGAAGATGAGCATGCCGTCCAAGCAGCGACGTTCTGGGGGGCATTTTCTCTTGATCAGTGAGTTCTAACCTCGTGGGCAAATATTCTGATGGTAATTAACGTTGGTCAAGTGCGTGGTCATTATCAACCGGTTCTCTCCCACAGTGCTCATGGCTTCCTCACCTGCCACCGAAGCCGACCATCATCAACGGTATTGAAGGTTCACTGTGGATGCCCTACACAGATGATGGTAAGTCGCAAGTATCGATCTGAATTGAATAACATTGATGTCACATGATGATGACTGACTCTTAAATGACAAGGAGCTCCGCATCAGCGTTCCTGTGAACAACCATCTAACGTGCGATCTGTGTACAAATGCTTCTGTGAACTTAGTGAGCTAGTTCATCAATGCCTCTACATCCTACATTCACCCGGACGGCCGCCTACGAGCCGAGAGTTACTTGGCATATATACCCAATACCTGAATTGGTACGACAATATACCTGAGGTTTTACGACTGGGCCAGAATTTCACGCCAGCTGTCCTTTTCGTTCAGTAAGTGCCTGGAGTCAACCTTGATCTATCCCGTATTTGCTGTCCAAGCTAATGATAGTCAATATTAGCATGTATTATCATTTCGCCATTCTACTCCTCTTCAGGCCACTCATTAAACTACGAATTATTGGCTCTGCCATTCTCCCACGTGATGTCTGCTCCCAGGCGGCAGATGCCATCCAGGGCCTTCTACACTCCTACTCCCAACTCTATTCCCTCCGCCGAACACCTTGTTTTGTGCCGTACTTCCTCTTAACGTCGTCCATCATGCATCTAGCAATAGCAGCAAGCGCTATCGAGTCAACATCCTCGGCGGCTAGGTTAGACACTTCAACTGTAAAATTCGATAACCGCGGCACTGACTCTAGTCATGCCGCATCTCCGCCATTTAGTTCAAATATGGTGAGGCTTAGTCCGAAGATAGCCACCGCGGTCAGGCAGGGTATCGCCGACTTAGCGGAGATGGCCCCTTGCCATCATTTTGCAGTGCAGGCCCTCAATATCTTGCGCTACATAGCGAAGCAGTGGAATATTGACGTCGAAGTCCCGCATCGTGGCGCCCCCGAGGATGTTGGAAAGCTCGTTCGACCACTGACGGATAGCCTCAATTTGTTTGTACCTAACGTTTCACCAGAAGACTTCGTACGGATTCCTTTGAAATATCCGTCCGAGGATGACGATATGACAAGGATGGAGGGAGCCATCATCGGAGAAACTGATCCTGACACGCATAGCGGCTCGTCGGCGCGTCGTGTAGCTCGCGCGGCTGCAAATACCTTTGAAAACCCTCTATTTTGGCCATTTCCGAAGCAAGGTCGGCCGATTTTTCCAGAAGGCTCCCAACTTGAGGAAGCCGGATTCGTTCCACTATAGTGTGGTCGTTTTAACAATGATTTGGTTTGTTGGATGCCGTAGTCACTTGTCATCAATATGTTTTTTTTTCTCTCGTTTACTTACTCGGTACCGGTACACTTGTACGTACGTACTTACACTACGGAAGACGATCTGAATTAGTAGACCCTCTGTGGGTTTGGGTTAGGAGTTAGCGTAAGATACCCCCCTCCCCCGGGAAGGACTTGACAACAATATGAACTCCGGTTTAGGTGTACGTAAATGGATTTTCATGGGGTTTCAAGTGCCGAATGGCCCCTAGCTACCGTATTTGCCCGAGCGGTTGTCAGGGTTCTGACCTTGCAAGCTGCGATACCTAGGTACCTATGTAGGTACCCCTACTTACACTAGGTAACTAGGTAGGTATGAGAATCCCAGGAGGCGATCGTGACGTGAAGATGTTGAAGAATCCGTTACCTACTCTGCGGGGTTGTCTACCTAGGTAGATACTACTACCTACCTACTTACGAAGTACACTAGGTATGACCCACGAAGTAAGTAGGGGTTAATGAGTGACCCTTGACAATGATGTAAGTAGGTAAGGGTAAGTAGGTACCTAAGTATGTAGGTAACTCCACCATGCGACACAAGTTATAACAAACAACAAACACGCTTGCCAGGAACGTATGACGATTAGGTAGGTATCTCTGACTTACATATGGATGACACGGCTTATTATAAGATATCAGAAACCGTCAGATCGCCGCTACTATTGTGATATGTGAGTATCTACAGTATCACGTACCACACGATGTCGCCGCCTCAACCTACTTCGTACTTACATATTAGTGTACGTAGGTACCAGTAACCAGTGAGTAGGTACTGCGTAGTTACGGATTACCTATACCTACATACAGCGGGGGTTTTCCCTTCTACACTACTTATGGAGAAAGAAGGGTTGTGTGTGTGCGCCGAGGAGGCAACCGTTCGTTCTAAAGACCGGGCCAATAAGACTTGCTTGTATCTGACCCACCTCGAAGCGAGGTTTGGGCAGAAAAAGCCCTGTCAGCAAAAAGGGCTATATTTATCTGATCGCTGGCCGGGGAGAATTGTTCTCATTGGCGGCTGTGACCCTCCATCAGTCGTGTTTCGAAACGCCAAAGCGGAATAAATCAGGCGCTGACGAGCACGGCGATCCCTGGACTGTTTCAGGTCGAGCCCACCATATCCAAGTAGGGCGGAAAGGGTTTAGCTCGTCCATCGACACCCTTGTCGCTGGCCCGCAAGGATGTTAACAGTGCCCACCAGAAACTGTGTAAGTGTAAGTAGGGTAGGGATCAGTAGGTGGGTAGGTAGGTAACGTCTGTAGGTAAGTAAGGGCACGATGATTCCTTCGCTTCTTCTCTCGGTCGTGTAGGTAAACTACCTACCTAACCTACCTACATACTACTACCACCTACATACCCACTTACCTACATTGCCGTACGGATCCGTACTTACACTACCTACCTACTTGCTATCTACACTACTACCTACGGGATCTACCTACGGTGAGCATGTATTGTACGTCCGTAGGTACCTAGGTGGTAAATAGGTAGGTAGGTAGGTAGGTAGGAGGTATTATACGAAATACGAAATATGGCTCTATGTATTCCGTACACTACTTGGTAGTGTAAGGCAAGTAGGTAGTGCACAATTTGTCGCTATCCCTATCCGTTCAGGGGGTCATAGACGAGAACGAAACGAGCCGTTACGCCTTGTCCACCCAATGAACATGCAATGTCAGCCACACAGCGACGGCAGCGCGCCAGCAATGCCATGCCCTTGAGCCGGTTCGAAGGAGGGGAGACAGGCTTGCAGTTATAATGTCGTACAGTACAGTATGGCACATGATACAATAGGGCAATTCCCATGCGATACCTAGATACAGTAGTAGCGGCCGTTTCGCAATTTTTTCTTCTTCCCATTCCATGGAACCCCGGTCTGGAGGACAAACGAAAGACGAGGTGGCAGCAGTAAGTTGGAGAGAGTAATGTTGTCGGTCCTCAGGCATCGTTATCATTCAAACAACAACAGCCGCCTGCGCGCGCTTGGCTTCGATCCTTCATCCTCATTTTTTATTTTTTTTATTTTTTTTTTATTTTGCTGCCGTTTTCCAAACATCGGGTCGCAATCCCCCGTATTCAGAAATTACTGACTTTGGTATTACTGTTTTTGGGCCTGCCCCCTCTCTTTTTTTTTTTTCCTTGCCCTCCTTTTCGCTTCCTATCCTTCTGCCTTGCTCCTCGAAACTAGATTTACCTGGACGTGTTTCGACGCTTCAAGACTCAAGAAGAAAGACTGGATGAGATGGATCATCCTTCGAGGAGGATATGGGCGAGACAGCAGCTCGATGCCATGAAGCAAGCCGGTCTGAGCCGAAATGATATCGTAGCTCTGCTAGAGGAGGAACCGCAACAACAACAGCCTCAACACATGACCTCCTCCGTGACACCCGTTACATCCGACGGTATGAGACTTTCCACGGAATCAGTTTCAGGATCTCTTGCGTTGACCTTTTCTACCTAGCCTCGACATTCAAAAACCCAAGCTATCACGATCTTAATGCGTCATTCAAGCCACCCCCACCATACAGATCGTCGATGGCCACGGTATCAAGTAGTTCGAGCCGCGACAGCTGCTTCTCGGTCACGTCGGCGCGCAGTTCCGTCTCGTCCACGATGAACCTGGCGAGCGAGGCTAAGTTCTGGTGCACGTCTTGTAACAAGACGTTCAAGCGCAAGTTCGACTGGAAGCGACACGAGGAGGAGTTCCACGACCGATCGCGCAAATACCCCTGCGACAGCTGCAATCAGAGTTTCTGGGGTCCCAACACCTTCAACCAGCACCACAAATCCGCCCATGGCTGCCAGACATGTCCACATGCCGAGAACGTGATGCGGCCGATGAGGAAGAGAAGGGCGTACGGCTGTGGGTTCTGCGCGGCGCTGCACGGCCAGTTCGAGCGACACATCGACCATGTAGCGACGCATTTCGAGAGCGGGATGACGAAGCGGGACTGGTCGCATTCGAACGTCATCTACGGACTGCTTCACCAGCACGGTATCATTGAGGGTTGGAAGGCGCTGGTCGCGGAGAAGCACAATCGTTTCACTGATCGCCAACCCATGTTCGGCTGGTCGCCGGAGTCGACGGGCAGGGCGCACGGGTTCATTGAGAACGAGAATCCCGGACAGCTACAGGATCTGCTCGAATTCTTCGACGGCTCCAAGGAGAGCGCGAGGAAAATCGTGCAGCTTGCCGAGACCTGCGTGCATGTCGTCCTGCGGCCCAAATCGCCACCGTCAAGTCCTCCGGCTAACAACGCCATCCCGCCTCTATCCGGCCCGAACATCAACAGCCCGCGTATCCAGCGAGCCACGGTACGAGAGCCCCGACGGTCCACGTCGATGTCGGCGATGCTAACGGCCACTAAACCCGATCGGCGGACGACGTCGAGTTCGACTATGCCCTACGAGACGCAACCATCAATGGCGACGGTCCCAGCCGTCCCGTCTATGACGTTACCTTCCTCACAGCCCGCACAAGCGCACCCACACACCAACAACGTATACCCGAACTTCATCCCTGCTCCAAATACTACATCCGGTCACACACAGGCGCTCGCGCCAATACAGACGCATACAAATGCATACGAAGACAAGGCCCTGCCTCCCCCACCTTTAGACCCCAACTCACCCATGGCAGTCGACTTCCCCCCGTTCCCCGACAGCCAACAAACACAACACCAACAACATCACCACATGCCGCCGCCACCACCGTCACAACCGCAAGATTTCCTGCCCCAAGTCGACTTCGTAAGCGACTGGCAAAGCTTCACCAGCACGCTC
This sequence comes from Xylaria nigripes, assembly GCA_022984845.1. Classification (NCBI taxonomy): domain Eukaryota; kingdom Fungi; phylum Ascomycota; class Sordariomycetes; order Xylariales; family Xylariaceae; genus Xylaria; species Xylaria nigripes. The sequence continues at coordinate 221,563 of JAJJKC010000026.1, read as the reverse complement.
GTAGGCAGCGAACAGCACCAAAACCTAACGCCATACGGATTTCCGATAAGCTGGGAGGACCTGGGACAGTTCTCGGGGTCGCATGGGACATGAAGTACCGTACCCACCTACCTGCCCACCTACCCGGATATATCCAGCGCTGTCCTAATCTCTGTCTACTTACCTATGGATCTGATGAGATTTACGATGAGGGGCGAGAGAGGAGAGGAATTATTGTATACACTTAAATGGCAAGTTTATCAGGTTTTTTTTTTTTTTTTTAATTTTTAAATTTTTTTTGGGCACTGCGCATTTATTGGGTTGAGGGGAGCGAGGGAGGGGAAAAAAATATGTTCATGGTATGGTATGGTTTGATGATGTGATTTGATCTTTTTTTGGGGGGGGGTTTGTTGGGCGGCTGTTTATACTACCTTACATTACCTTACCTGCCTACACACGTGCGATGCGATGCGATGCGGACGGACGGATGGACGATAATACCTACCTATCTCTACCTGCCTACCTACCTCTTACCTTTGCCACCTCATATATATTATATTATATATATATATATATACACATCTACAACACACACTCAGTATAGAGAGGAAGAGTTGTGGTAATACTACCTACCTACCTGCTTAGCAGATGTGGGAAATACTGTATGTACGGAAATACGGATGGATGGATGGATGGATGGATGGATGGATGTACCTATTATCAGAGCAAATGAACTGAATTGGGACTGCTACACTACTCTATCTAGCTGTACCTATTGTCATTACTATTTACAATGATATTTGGAATTGACGAGCGTGATTGTTTGCCACTTGAGAGGGCATAGCATGGGGTTGGATGGACGGATGGATGAATGTAGCGGAGGTACTTTGTAGAATACATACAGTATCTCCTGTACACTGCACACGACCTTACCTAACCTAGCAATTATATCCAGGCAGGTAATTTGAGGCGGACAGGGTACCTAGATTTATGCGCGGCTGGTTCTCTGTGATACTGCTAGGTAGGGCATCATATCATATCATATCCATGTCTTCATACAATATTCTGTAGGCAGTGTATCACGGTAGGTAGGTAGGTAGGTAGGTAGGCATGAAGTTGGTTGGGGGACTTGAGTCGGTGGGATGAGATGGGCTTGGACTGTTTTCCGACGGCTTTGAACTAGGGGACGAAACTAGAGGCTCTTCTCTTACACTAATCATGACGGTAACTACCTAGCTATTCCGTACTTACGTACGGACGTACGGACGTACCTAGGTAATTACCACTTATACCGACTACCGAGGTACACTACCTACCTACAGAGATGGACTAAACTTACAGTATTCCGGACCTAGGTGTGTACGTACGTATGTCGCAAGAATTCGAAACGGCCAAGAAGAAACTCTGTTATTTCTTCAACGCCCGCAGTAGGAGGAGGAGGAGGAGGAGGAGGAGAAGAGGGGCTTGTGGCGCTTTCGGCGGACCTGAGGGAGAGGAGTTGAGACGAGCGGGGTTCCGTGTTCGCGACGATGTCGGCGGTATGTAAGTAGGTAGGTAGGTAGGTAGGTAGGTAGATGCTTACCTAGGTATACCTCGTGCATCTTCATAAGCACATTACACAACCTACCTACCTACCTACGTGGGCGCAAGAAAGTAGGTACGTACATACAGGCTACCGGTACCTACCTAGTATACCTACCTAGCACTGGCGACACTACCTAAGTAAACGGGCGGGAGATGGTGTGAGAACGCTAGGGACGAAGCCGGTAAAGTACGTGATGCCCTGATGCAGGGCTTGAAACAAGTTTGCTTTGGTTTGTTGTTTTGGATTCGGGATGTGTTACGGATCCGTACCTAGGTACCTAGGTAGGTAGTCCGTTTTCGTTTCTTGTACGTACGTACGTATTCCGTAGGTATTCCGTTATGAAGAAGGATTTGCGCTGCGATGCCATTCGATCTGGCGATGTTGGCTGTTTGGGTTACTAGTTGGTTTTGTGTTATTCCGCGTTTGAAACGGCGTAGGAATCTTGTTTTGATACCTACTACGTCCGCATTTGTACGGAATACCGGTCGGTACACTACTACTAGTAAAGGCATTGTGCATGATTAGGTAATTATCCGCCCGTGAGATTACCTAATTACTCATACGTAAGTAAGTGGTCCGGCTATTCTTCGGACATATTACACCATTACGCTCAGCAACCTCCTGAAAATACGAAAACAAGTGCCCAGATTGGTCAATTCAATTACGGTGGGTCCATCACCGGGTAGGCACTCGAGCCTTTCTCCAAGGACAGATTACTACCTACCACTCCAGTTTGCCTGCCTTTCACTCAACTTCAATGCCTCTTCTTGGAGCGGTCAGACAATTTTATCATTATCTAATAATAGATAAACAAAATCCCGACTTATTGTCACGGTTTGTTTCATCGTTCGCCTGAACGGAAAATAACCTCTTCCACCTACACACCAACTAGGCAGGTAGGCGTGTACTGTGAGGCGCGCATCTCGTGTTCCAGCTTCATTTCAGACGTCAGCCGATACTACTGTAGATTCCTGATGCTCTCTATACATGAATTGATCAGTCTCAACAGTGGAGGCTCTCGTGTTGCCAGCATTTAACATCCCTTCCTATCCTCGCCATGAACGAAGAGGGCCCATGAACAAGTCTCACAACTGTCGGAATGAGTTGATCCCAACAAAGGCACTCTTATATCTATCTGCTTATTATACAGAAAATATACGGATCCGTACGCGTACCTGGATTAGGTAGGTGCCTCAGGTCATCATTCGAGTTTTGCTGCGCCATTCGCCTGCATTCGTGGCGATAGCATTGATGATTTGCTCTGGCAAGCCGCCGTACGGAAAGTCACGCTCCGGAACCTGTCGACGGGTGTAAACTCGTCTTTCATGAGACGAGTTGAGTGGCTGATCACGCCAGTCAGGCTGTCCTGACTGCTGAAAATCTGCGACACGTGATGAAGCAATGCGACGCGTCGAGTCCGTTCGTAGACCCGACCTCTGAAATGAGGGCTATATTTACTTAGAATACTGTCAGTGACGGCAAAAGGAAGGAGTGTCGGACTGGACACCGAAGCGATAGTCGAGATTACTAATAATAGTAAGGACCGTCCGATCACACAGCCCCTTCGCAAATGGTATCACTATATCTGCAAGATTAGGGAGGTCACACAGTCCAGCCTCACGCAGATGATCGATCTGTCACATCGGAGCCAGATCCAGGCAAGAATCTGTCCTACCTCGGTCATGGAACTGAAAACGACGCGTCGTTTCTGCTGCTGTAGTAATAGCGGCCCATACCTTCATAACCTCTACATCCCAGCGACTGTATGCCCTTGCGCTGCCACAGATCCTCAGCACTCAGATGGACAGCAAGACAAGATACTTCACTGACCTGGCAGGTGACCGACTGGGAGACTCCTGGTAAAGAAGGTACGGCCAGGCATGATGACCAAAGCGACTGTCGACTGAATTGCATTAATGAGACTAAAGGCGCGACAGATGAAAGTCGAAGAAGTCGGGTGCATTGTTCAAGGCAGCAAAACCTTGTGAGGTACTAGTACACCTTTGCAAATATGGCTCCGGGCGAATGGCGACAACCGTCGTACCACGAGGTGGAAGGAGAAGTACTTACTTTCTGACGAGAGCTTGGAAGAAAACCACGTTACTAGCGGCGTGTTAATAGTTAGCCAGTTGTGGGTTAAGGGTTTGATTCTTGCTCTCCGCTGATACTTATGCCGCTATAAGAAATCACCGATACAATACCTAGGGCCGGTTTGAAAGGGGCGGGCGCTCCAGGTGTGTCCATTGATGCTACTGGGCGAGCTGTCCGCTGACTTAGGTTCGATGCCTTACGGCCTATTGGATGTCGCTCCATAGCTTAACTCCAAAACGATCGTCGAGGCGCCTCGACATACTGGAAGGCCATCTTCGAGGCGGGACGATCCAGCGATGTCATGAGAGTCATGCCAGCAAATATGCTTGTCGCGGATGACGCCGCTGTTGTAGTCTGGAGGCTTCACTACTGGCGTCTTTCAAAAGTTGACGCGGGGACTCCAAGAGTGTTCTGAACAATTCCAGTACGTCATGTAATACTATTGTTTAGGAGTCTGGCGCGGCCGAGAAAACGCATCCGAATAGCACATGTCTTTAGGTGACGCTATGCCGGAATCACTTTACCGCCTTGGGTCGCAATGAATCAGAAACAACAGATCCACCAAGGCGAAGTTCAGGATGTCTTATTACCGACTACAGCGTTTGTGCACAAGCCAGCTTCCTGGCTAGATACGTCGTCCTGAAGCAAAATTCATAGCGAGTCTACCTGCACTAAAGTCGCTTTCCGGAAACCAGCGTGAGATGATCGTACGAGTCGACGTTAACACTGTAACTAGTCGACCTGAGAGCCCCCCACAAACAACACGACTCTGGAAAAGATGGAATGTCGACAAGATCAACAGCCTTGAGTACCTACCGTGGTTCAAGGGATTAGTTCAAGGGATTAGTAGCCGTTCGGCAACTCAAACTTAGGGCCACTTATTGATACCCCTACCTACAATACCTATTTCATTATGAGCCCTGGTAGAGGCGCACCCAATGTCCTTTCATTCCGGGATGCCCCCGGACCGAACACAGTCGCCAGAATGTGCATAGCTGCTACAAATGTGAACGATGCGAGTGCCACATGCGCGCCACACTGTCCGTGTCTCACTTTCGGGGTGTCCATAATGGAATCTCCGAAAAAACTTGGTGCCTATGGGTAGGTAAACTACTGTACTATGTAGGTAGGTAGTACGTCCCTACCTACTTTTCTGACGGTACATCTGGATGACTTTGGTGGCCATCCTGGAGAAGTAAATCAAACCTTCTCAACCCTGACTCGTCTACCGGTATCTAGTACCTGCCAAATTCTCGGCATAACTTATAAGTACTAACTAGGATAGAGGCTTTTTAGGCTTTCTGTAACATCGTCTATCTACGGATCCGTACTACCAGCCAGTCTACTACCTGGTTCCTTGAAAGTAGCTCGTGAGCCCGCTACGTTGAGCCCGGTTACCGCCGCTGAAGATTTCATAGAGTCAGCGAGCATAGGTATACCTAGGTACGTCCGTATGTCAACCATTCCTACTACGGATCCAAAGACTTGGTTCCTTTCAGTTTAGAAGACCATATGAAAGTCACTCCGCCCCTTCAAAGATGCGGACGCAATGACTAGGTATGTATTTTCCTATACTATGGTAGTTTAATGCGTTTCTATGAGCCACAGAAGCCTGCCTTTCGGGTGTCGAATGGTAGTCAGGGGTTGACTAAATTACATAAACCTTCCCTAGCAAGTACCAAGGCTACTTTAAAGACCAAGCCATTTCCCGGCGATGTGGGACCATGATGTCTACCTACTGGTACCTACCTGTCCGGTATAATGATACCGGTACGGGTCAAGTAGGCCGGGAACTTGGCATGCGTAATATCAATACGTGCTGGTTATCCGGACTGAATCAGCACCTCTATCTTGACTGTAGCGTGAGCGTGCTGATCTATCGAGCTATAGCATTGGAAACCGGGAAGTCGGTAATGAATATAGGGTTCTCAAACTTACGAAAATGATGTCTCGAGCTTCTAAATCAAAAGGAGAAGTCATATAGCAGTAACGTGGGTAAGTTCTATTATGTCATGCTTTTGAATCCATCGTAACGTCGACACGCGGCACATGGGGTTATTCTTGAATCTGACGTCTTTATTACGCAGTAGCAACTACCGGTACTTTGACTTCCGCGATAGGCAGTCTCGCTACCTACTCTAGCTATTATCAACTCGGTCAAAACGTAGCTCAAACCCGTCTTTCTGGACCACCATTATGGGTTGTAGCGCAACAGAGCGACTCGCATAGTAGGTATGCTGCTCAACTCGCTGTCTGATCCAGCCAACTTGGAGCTCCGCCTTTCCAGATCATAAAAGTCGACAGGTCAGCTACCTAGGTAGTCTACCTTATCAGCGAATGTTAAGATGTGATACCATTGAACCAGGCGTTCGTCGAAAAGACGATGATTATCTTCGCCCAAGCCTCACTATGGCGGGTCCACAGGCCATTTTGGTGATTACCTATCTCACGTCGGCCCTGGCGTTGCTCATTGTGGCTTGTCGTATCGGTGTCCCGCTTTGGCGCCGGGACCGCATCGACGTTAGTCTCGGTCTTGCAGTTGTCTCTGCTTTGAGCGGCATCACGGGTATAATTACAGGCGTAAACCAGTTTGACACCACGGTTTTTTCCAGTGCTCCAATACAGGGCGGTTCTCTTGACGCCATCGATCCTGCCCTTCACAAGACTCGGTGCATTCTCACGTTGATAACTCGAGCACTGGTCACCGTTTTTCTTTGGTCACAGATATCTATACTTCTACTGTTCTACTCTCGACTTACATTTGGTATAGCCTGGGTAGTCATAGTGGTCAGAATTACCTGGGCTATCGTGGTTACTACGTTCACTGCCAACATTCTCATTACATTCCTCGAGTGTCGGCCTTTCAGCTTGTATTGGCAGGTCTCGCCGAATCCGGGCAATTGTGTTCATGCCTACGGACAACTTCTCACTCAAACAATCAGCAACATTGTTCTCGATGTACTTCTAATCATTATTGCATGCCCTATAATCGGTCTCAGAAAACGAGCTATTGGGGAGCGCATTACGTTATTTACGCTGTTCACTCTCGGGATATTCTGCACTATTGTTAGCATCATCCGAATTATTACCGTGCGCGGCAGCAACTCTTCACAAGCAATAAGGACTTTATGGGCTGCGGTGCAGGTATTCGTGGCGGCATTTGTCGCGAACGCGCCGTACTTATACGGGTCAATTCGGGTTATTCGGGCCAGGAGATTGGCCGGCAATAGAAACAATTTCGCCATCATCTCACACATTAGCTTGAGCGAAGCGGAGCGGAGACGGAAAGGGCCGGAGACTATTTTGAACAGTAATGATTGGGCCGATCTCGATCTCGCACCACTCACACTTACTTATATGGTACGACCACTCGCTCCGGCCAAGACGATTTTCGACGAGGAGACTGCTCAAGCACCGTATGACCACCTCACTCTTCCGGGCTAGACGATCTCGAGTACCAACCATGAATCTGCCACAGCGACATCGTATATAGAACCGCTTGAGAGTCCCGCACATTTCTCTCGCAGCTCCGCGTCATGCTGTCGCACGGTCGAGGCCCGAGTCGCTTTAAGACAACAGAACAGCTCAGATCGCGTCAAGGTCACCAAGCCGTCTATACCTTGATTCTTGACATAATGACACGCATACAACGCTGGCTTTGAAGCGATTTACATATCAACAGAACACCTGTACTTGGACCGGTACCCTCAGCTCGTTGTGTTCACAATCACAAGCTAGGAAACAGCAACTCCCCTGATAAATGCAACGCCCCCAGTACCGAGAGCTGATTGCGGTCAAGAAACCCTTTATGCTACCCTCTTTGCGCGACCGAACGAAGTTGTGGAATCTCATGTATGTTTTTGTCCAAGATAATACCGCTTTCGTGCGGATGCAATGGATGTAACGAAATATTGATACTATTAATGTGGACGAAATAATATGTGTGTGGGCAGACTTATTTGCTGGTTTTATCACGGAGTCGATCAGTCATTCGATCCAATACCTATATATAAAAAATACGGACACATTCTATATGAGACGAAATCTATCTCGCTTTGAAGTGACACGATCTCATCATGTCCTCTGTCCTTCATTGAGGAGCCGGCAATCCCTTCTCGTGGCTCGAGTGAATACGACCCCCTTACAAATCCGGCCGCGCTTACGAAGCCAAGACGTTTTTTTCGAACTCCGATACCGTCGCCTTCACCATCTCATCGATGTCATTGTCCCAAATCTGGTGGAAAAGACGATGGATTTTCGGCAGAAACTTCTCATGGTCATTAACCACCTCTTCATCCTCCCACTCGAATAAAGCAACGGCCTCGCGCGTAGCCCCGGGAAGCCACTGGGCGCGATCAAATCGGATTGCATTGTACGCGACCAGAGCATCGCGGCATACCTGTACCTTGCTCTTTCCTGATCTTTGCATTCGGATCTCCTCGTCGGCCGCTTTCAGCACGGTGGCTAATACCAAACCATCCTCGATGCCGAACCCGGCCCCCGCGCCCAGGTGTGGCCCCGAAGCATGTGCTGCGTCTCCAGCGAGAGCCACGGCTCCCACATTGTAATAAGGAGCCGGATACTCATCCATGTCAAATATCGCCCATTTGTCCAACTTCTCAGGCATTAGTTCGGTGAGGGCCCGGCAAATAGGATGCCAATCCGCAAATATGTCGATGAGTTCCTGCCTGGTACCGGGAGCGGTGTGACGGTCCGAGGACCAGGGATTCGGGTCAGAGACGACGCACAACACATTCAACAGGGTTTCGTTCGCTACTGGATACATTATCATGTGTGCGCCTGGTCCATTGTAAAAATGTCTACGCATCGCTCTCTCGTCACCCAGTACGCCCCGTGCCTGGTCTATGGGCAGCAAGGCCCTGAAGCAGAACTTCTTCGTGTATCCAGCATACGATGCCGGATTTGCCTCACCGAGTAAGACTTGGCGCATTCGCGAATGGATGCCGTCACATCCGATCACTTGGTTAAAATAGGTGTAAGTTACTTCTCCTAGTCGTATGGAACGGGCACGATACCGATGTCAGCTTCATCCAGACTCCCGTCCCGAAATGTCATAACGACCTTTCCATCCTCTCTCTGCACTAGCGACTGAAACTCTTTGCTGAACCTATGCCTATGGGTTGGGATCAACCTCGACCAGGCGTCGAGGAAATCAGAGCGCCTGCCCCCTTGGAAAGCGTCGACGCCGATAGCAAGTCTCGCGATGATCTGATTGGTCTTGTACCCGTCCACCCACCGGAAAACTTCCTCCTCATCGCCGGACGACGATGCTACCTGTTTGTATACCTTGTGGACTTCGGGATCAATGACTTTCATGGCACGCTCGGCATTCGGACTGAATCCCATGCCGGCGCCGATCTCCGTGAAGGCCGCCGCACGCTCGTAGATCGTGTAAGACAGGCCGCGCTTCTCGAGCGCGAGGGCGAGGATCACGCCTGTGATTCCGCCGCCTATTATCGCGACGTGCATAGGGGCGTTTCTGTCAGTAGCCATGACGGTGTGGACACTACCCAGGTAACTATGTAATTGCTATGGATTTATGGCAACCAATGCAAGACACAGCTCAAGACACAATGTAATGTAGAAACGCAGAAACGCAGGATATTCTGAACGCTGCGGGTTTCTCAAGGATGATCCTCGCTTGTTTTTTTTTTTTTAACTTGTCGCCAGAGACTTTCTGTCAGCTCCAATCCTTCCGTGTCGAATCTCTTCAGGTCCTGATGGCTACCGCTATTAAATGTTAGCAAAGAGTCAAAGACTGCGAGACTGCACACGCTCACATGATATTGCAGAGTGGTACCTACTGAGCAACGAGATCCACGATCTTAAGAATTTTTTTTTTACAAGCCAGAGAATACAACGTAGCACGAATGGAAGGGTATATATTCCTCATCACAGACTAAAATTGATCTTAGTAATTTTCATCTCAGCACAATTTGAGTGATTTCCGATGTACTAACATGTTACCTTACCTATTCTGCACTCTTTACGTCCGAAAGTAAAAGCCAGAACTATACACTATTTTGGGCGCATATACCTATCATTCTTTAGCGAGCTGCTGTACTTGTAGCTGCAGCGGCGGCTCAGTCATGGTTCCGGACGTTGATGGGGAAAGGCGAATCGGAGATTGGTACTAGGTATTTTCCACCAGTGGTAAACTCCCCCCTCCTTATCTTGCAGAGGTGGTATTCCTATATTAATTTAAGTCGGCCGGACTATGTCCATAGATTACTTAGATTGAGATCCTGAGGAGAGAGTCCAGAAGACCAGCAATGGCCCATGGGCGACCGGGGCCATGGGTTCTACTGACGGGTGAGTTCTGATGTTTACGTAAGTACATATTGTGAGTGCAGTGTGCTGGATACTCCCATTTGCTTTACTGGAAATCAATATGGTGATGGGGCATCCCTGACTCGGTTTTTAATCGGGAGGGGGGGGTCCGGATTTATTGCTTCGCATGTTTTGGATAGGCTGTTAAATGTTGGGTGAGTACGAATATCGCTATTACAGGAACACTTTGCTGGGCGCCATCTCTGATCTGTTCTGCAGATTTCGCGTAGTCGTCACCGTCAGGTCAGAGGGAAAGTGGCAGAGAATAGCAGAATCGGTCAAACCGCACCAGATATCGTATGTTCTCGTCGAGGACATTTCGCAGCCAGGCGCATTCGATCATGTAAGCACCATGACGAGCGTTCACCAGTATGGCTAATGGTATTTACTCAACGTCCTCCCAACGTCTTCCAGTCCCAAACACCTTTCGACTACGTAGTCCATACCGCGTCACCATATTACCATAATGTGCAGGATCCAATCAACGATTTCATCGACCCGGCTGTGAAAGGGACTACGGGACCGTTGAGATCTATAAAAATGCATGGTCCTACTGTAAAGCGGCTGGTCGTCACACACTCCTCCGCGGCTATCCTGACCCCCTGAAGTGATACCCAGGTTTACGACGAGACCATCTGGGCGTGCACGAGCTTGGTGGATGCGATGAACAACCCGGAACAGGCCTACAATGCCAGTAAAGTAAGCCTCGATTCTTCTGCGCGAATTCTTCATGTTGCGAGGGTCCTTATACTAACCACCCCCAGGTTCTAGCCGAAAAAGCAGCGTGGTAATTCATCGACAGCGAGAAGCCGAACTTCGATCTAACCGTCATAAACTGCACGTACGTATTCGGACCTATACAGCGAAACCTCCCGAATCTAGAGGCCATGAACACCTCGAACCACCGCATCCGCGACATCCTGCAGGGCAAGATGAAGGCCGGCCTCAAGCCTATGGCGCCCGTGTTTACCTGGGTTGACGTGCGCGACGTGGGGCTGGCGCACTTGCGCGCCATGACTGTCGCTGAGGTTGGGGGCCATCGCTTCTACATCGTGGGCGGCCACTTCTCGAACAAGCGGATTGCGGATGTCATTCTAGAGAGGTTTCCTTCATTGGCGGACCGACTGCCTGTGGATGCTGTGGACGCTATCGGTTCAATAATAGCAAGTCAAGGCAGATGTTGGGACTCAGGTATAGGAGTCTCGAGAGTGTGGGTGATACTGCCATGTCAATTCTGGAATTGTTCCCTGATGCTTTCTAGGGTTGTCAAAGCATGTGCTTACGGCTGAACATCTATCGAGGTTGTGTAGTGCATCTTCTTTTGATGAGTGATTCGTTATGAATACAGAGAGTGGTATTCGTACTACGTTATATGTGCAACCGCTATTGTATTACTTTTCGAGGAAGAGAGAAGCAGTCTGTAGCAAGAGCCTGAACTATCATGGCTGGGCTTCATTCGACTCTCTGCTCACTTGCCTGTCTACTCGTCTCCCTACCGATCTGTCGCATATGGGAGGCGACCAACGGGCATCACGTAGTCTAATAGGTAATAGACGAGTAGGAGAATCTGTCCTGAGTTATAAGCGGGGAAATGAGAAGACCCGGCAACACCTCCGCAGGATCTCAATGCCAACCATCAACCCGAATAGCATCATTTCTCCACCCCTGTATCCCTATCCGACAATACAGGCAGCTGGTCAAAGTAGGTCATGCGCAAGTATCCACGACGAGTCGCGCCCGCACACAACATGTGTTTTCGCGGGATCTTGGCCACAACATACGATATGCCCGTCCCATCGAGGAAGTCTATACCTCGTGCCAATGGACGAAAGTGGTTGTTGGTACTACCCAAGAGTGACACCAAACAAATAGAAATTCATAAGTTACTCGCTGGCGGCTTTCCTTAAATGTAGGACTTGCATTAGCTGGGCTATGCCACATACCAACTATCAATTCTCGCACCCTCCTGCAACCAGCAAGGTGCCGAGTCGTAATGGCGCAGCCCAATCATGTGTTTTGATACCCTATGCTGGTTGATCACCAAGGCTTTTATTTTAGCCATAGATCTATCATCAGACAGCTGGTCTAATGGCGCTATAAGCGGTTGTGGACGAGACTAGATGCATGCACATAGACAACCATGAGATCCCACTACAATATATATAAATTGTTAGAGTACCAGCCCCTGTGTCGATGTGCTGGGGCAGTTCCCAGATGACAGTGCGGACCACGAGAAGGCCCTCCGATATGGCTGCGTCGACGACTACACCCTTACTTGGTGCGGCAAACACACTTGCGCCTCGCAAAGTCATAACGCAGACGATTACTTATGCGGATTATACTACTACGGCCACTGTCATGCTCGGCGCAGGCGACCCCCCTTCGAGCGTCCCATCAGCGTCACCAAATGAAGATCAAGGCTCACATAGCCTGCCCTCGCCCAACATCGGAATCATAACTGGGTCCATAGTGGGTGCGATATTGCTCGCGCTCTTCATCTGGGTTTGCTGCGTCGTCCGCCGACGCAATATCGAGGCGGAGATCTATCAGCATGAACAAGAGAGGGATTCTGAGATCGCTGTTTATCAATTTGTGCAGCAGCCTGCTATGACTTATTGGCCGCGATTCTCGATGTCAACACCGCCGCCGGTCGTACCCATGTATTGGGCGACGTATCCTCGGACGTTGTATACGGCTAATGGGGCGGCTGCAACGCCCGATGTATTTTATGAGGATTGGGGATGGAGGTAACCGTTTTGGAAAGATTCATGATGATACTGGTACTGAGTGACAGTCCACTGAGTCCAGATATCTAGCCATCGGTATTGGCCGCGTTGGAAATTCGTCCATCGTCTAAGTTGACCCGGACTTAGATGGATGAACGGGAGGCACTTTATGCTAAAGGCCTTGACTTTTCTTTGGATGTTGTGGGTGAATTGGCGTTGTTCATCCCGATAACAAGTAGTATGAAGACGAGGTGAGCAGTCCACCCTTTTTTTTTTCACAGCGATGATCCATTGACAGCCTGACACATACTGGAGGTCATTTGGGCTAGCGCAGTGATCATTCTCTGATCTCGTGTAAGAATCGCGTATTGGCTGTTCGAACAGTACCTAGTAGTGTACGTCGCGAGGTGATCTGTACCTACATGTGTACATCTACCTACCTAGGTACATATCTGTTTTCCGTAGTCCGTACCTAAGCAGCAATTCATCAAATTTCGGGACTAGGTCCGTCCTATGACTTGCATACTTCTTAGACCGATCAGGCTTACCTATGTGTACCTACGGACGTACGGACCGTACTTCGTACTGTATCGCGAAAGACCCGACTAATGCGGACTACCAAAACCGTGACGCCGTTCGGCTCAAGGAATCCCTAGGCTATGTACGGATCCGTACCTAGTCCGTACTTTGTACGAAGTAGGTAGGTAGCGCAAGTATTTAAGTATGAACATCGAGGATCCATATGAACTAGGTAGGGGCATGGCAGGCTGGCATCCTCCGTCGCCTCGTCAATGTGCAGCTGAAAGCTAGAGGCTAGTCACGACTTGCCACACAGTCCAGGTCATCTCTTGTGTCGACCTACATATATACGTAGGTACACTAGGTATGGCGTCCAGGGTTTGCGGAAACTAAGTTTTCAAGGTGGTCACGGGGTTCAACATCAGCCTCAGTACCTTCGAGGTATTGTAAGATCGTGATCTCGGTAAGTTCCCTGAGTCGGTCCAGGCGGGAGCAAGGGGCGCGGCCCGAGGGTAACGTCGCTTACCTATCATGTTGCCAAAAGGGCAATTTAGATCTGTAATCTTTGCTTCGCTTCGGCACACTCTGGGCCAAGTGATGACTGAACATGTAAGCACCTTGTTTGCGCTCTGAAGCAAGGGTGTGAGGCCGAAGCAGGACGACTCGAGTCTTGGTGAGGAACCGTGAAGAAAGCCTGTGCCGCTCAAGCTAGGTAGGTACTTTAGACAAGAACGCCGGTGACATCGAAGTTTGCTGAGGGTACGTCTGTCCTTACGGTACCTACCTATGCTGGTGGAGGTCGCCTTCTGACCTTACCTTACCTTACCTTACCTTACCCAATTTGCGAGAGCCTCCCATCGTGTGATGCAAGAGACAAAATCTGACAGTAGATACGGATTCTTACCTACACTAGACAGCAATTGGTCGACCTGCGGGTGACTGGGTGTGATGCCAAAATCCTACGGGTGGGTCGACCAGTCGACGGCGATCCCGTCGGCCCACAAGTAAATACCTAGGCCTAGGTATACGGAATAGGTATCTACACGGCTACAAGTTTCTATTCCGTATGCCGACTTGCGATTCCTCGAAGCTTCAGAAGAAGAACGCCGAATATTTATGAGCCCACTTACCTTCATTTGCACGGTAGCCAGGATGTCAATACAGTATTCCTACTATCTCGGAACATGGTTCGTCCGTAGCTGGATCAGTAGTATTCACAAAATGGTTGATGTAGTTACTGAGTATAAAATGCAACACGTAATTAACCAGTATTGTAGAAATTGGAACTCCACCAACCACCCAACAGAATCAATGGCTACAATCTCATATATACACGCACATTCAAACCGATCCTGGCTTGCTCAATTATGCTCATTGATTTGTGGCGGTTCAAGAAGTAGCGTATGATATCAACTTACAGGATTGAAGAGTAGCGAGCTGACGACAAACATGACGTTTGAACATGGCCGGGATCCTACGCGAACCACAACTGCAGCAAGAAGATGCCGAACCTCAATGTTGGCCAACACCTTGTCTGGGTTGAACTTGGAGCTTGCAGAAACTTATACCTCTCATAGCTAATATAAGTACAATTAAGACAACATTTATTGCGGTGTGAGAATTCTTGTTGGCTTATAATCAGGATGACAATCATTTCTGAGAATTTCACTCCGACAACACCATCCCTCCTACCAAACCGTCAGCAACTGAAGCTGAAAGAACAAAGAACCCCTTAATTCGATTCTCTCAGTGATTGTTGTTATCATTAACCATAATCATGGACAAGCTTCAACAATAATTTAATTAGTCGATCATATTCTCTCTTTTCTCCTCCCCAGTTTCCTTCCAGACTTGGGACGATCTTTATGGATAGATACCCTACTCTCAACTTTCGCTGTCATCTCACGCAAATTCCAGTGTGCTGTCGGGTGCCTGACTTTCCGCAGCCTTGATATTAGGAACAGAGATGAAAATGTGAAGGACCTTGAGCGCATCTTGACGCCACGATGACTTGGTTATTTGCGAACGCTTGCCATTCTCATTGAGCTACCGTTAAACCCTCGGGAGTTGTCCTACAAGTTCGAAAGAGGTCATTTTCTTCATGCTGAAGATATGACCGCAACCATTTCGCTGCGACGTATCTTCGAGCTTATAGCGTCAAGCGACCTCGACAGCGATAATGCCGATGGAACACCTTTACTTGTTCTAGAAATTGAGGGCCCCTTATCACTTCCGGGCTGGTCAGGCATATACAGGCTTCACTCCTTCGATCTCTCAATAACTTTGAACGAATATCGAAGGGCATATTCGCCGCTCGACATAGAGTGAGATGAGATTTCTATCCCTAAATTAAAGTGTGTGCGCGAGCTCAACATAAACCACCAGTGTAGTTACTGGTGTCGGCAGTACTGGAAATCTACCGCCGTCGCGCGACTCGCCTCCTTGATGCCGAACTTGGAGAAAATAGTTTGGAGGTTCGATGGCTCATTAAGCTTGACCGAATTCACGAGGAAGTATTACGGTGATTATTTGGCGATGGATCCGTTCTTTTTTTATACTGCATTCTACCAAGCGTTGCCCGGATGCCTTGAATCGGACGAGGAGGATTTCTGTTGGTCTTGCTTCGAAAGAAGTAATATGGAATTGCACCCAAATCTGGCTTGAAGGACTCATCACTTCATCACTCTTCCGTATCTCAACGGATGCTTGGGGAAGCGACGGGTTGTGCGGGCAGAACACGACAGTTCTAGATGTTGCGATTGACATGTTAGGTCTGGATTGAGACTTGACTGTTCGATTACAATACCAAAAGCGCCAGTGAAGGAGGCAATCAAGCGACAGACGTATCTGGCGCTCTGCAGCAACTCCCATTAGGATACTGAGCAACCGAAGAGAGAAAGGGGTAAAACTGAGAGATACGTCGATGTTTATCGCGATCTCCTCATAAAACCCCCCAAATCTTCAATATATCGGCATGAAACCCAAAGCCAATAAATCGGGCGCATTATTCACAGAATTTTCGCCTTACTTCCCTCTCATGCCCATATTGCAATACGCCACATTGAAGTTCCAATACCCGTCATTATTGTGGCCTGCTCGCTCCAACCGCAGCGGTCTCGTGCACCGTGTGCTACCAGTCTTTTCACGACTATATTAGAAGCGGCCCCTGGCAGGTCTACCTGCATGCCAGCGGCTCGAAAGCTCCAAGTGCTACACTAGATGCATTCAGACAGATTGGGAAGGTCAAGTCAATCGACCTTTCTAGAATACGAATTGAATGTAAGAATAGGTATTCCTACCCCTCAGGAGGATGAGAGGTCGTCGCTTTGCAAAGAAGAAAAGGCCTAGAACGCGGGATCATAGAATAGAAATTGGTTGGTATAAAGTCAGTCAATATTTCCGAATTCTACAGTTGGAGTCGGCGTCATGCATATTCCAGGCCACAAGTCTCTCTATGCTTGGCCGGTATCTTTGTTTATTTTTAGGCGTCCGATTGCCACTCAACCATATTTGGCCTGAAAGAATATCTCCAATCGAATGACCGGGCTGGTGCATGATTTATCGGCGGGTATCCATGGACAGCGTGGATGAAATGAACTGATGCCTTACCTAACGTTCTTTCGACGCGTGAAGCAAACGCAAGTGCGAAGAATTTACCTATAATATAGAGCGCATCTTCCCAGAAGAACTTCCTACCTATGACCATCACGTTTTGGTGAAAACAGCTCGACGTTCAGGAATAAGCTTTGCACCAGCGGAAAACCATCAGACAGCAAACTCAGTGGAAATCAACTGGCAAGCTGAAGCACCGCGCACATCCTGGCGGTGCGTGGGTACAGTTGGCCTACTTTCGTTGATATGCGGCCGCGGGACTGATCCAAATCCCACGAGAGCGAGTTGAATCTCCCAGAATGTGGTTTGAATTAATACTGACTCGCTCAGGAATCAGGCAATCGCACCAACCTACCAATCCATCACTGATCATTACGCGATACGATGTCTGATATGAGCGAGTCGACACCTACACACAACTCTGTGCTCACGCCTAGTACCACCATGGTTGGGGAACCCGGTACTTTCGAGGCGCAGAAGCCCTTTTCCGTCACCGGCGGCATGGGGAGCGCTCCCGAGCCAGGAGGGTTATACATGATCCGAGACCTTGACTCGGACAAGGTGCTCGCGGTGCGCGACGGCCGCTTGATGCTAACACAAGATACGGGCATGGACGGCGGATGGCAATGGTATTGTGTCGAGAATCACGAAAGCTGGCTCGGATTTCGTGAGAAGGCCTCGGGGCGATACCTAGGGCGCGATGGGAATGGGGGATTCTGCGCCAACGCTTATCGATTCGATGCCTGGGAGAAAATGTGTCTCCGGCCGGTGAAAAGCGGAGGATATCATATCATGGCTACTCATTGGTGGACCCTCCTGCGTATGGGAACCCGGGGCAGGTCTGACTCGTTTGCAGAGGTCCATTCAGCTGGAGAGGCGATCCGTTGGGAGTTTGTAGAGCTGTAAGACGCTATATTGTTGATCACCAGCGAGTTTAGAATATACTTCATGTTATGGGAGTAGAAGGAAAAGAAAAGTCAGCTTGAAAGCCGAAAGAGTCGGAAGTGCCTCGGGATACTTGCCGACGACCAATCGGCGACATTCACGATGACCTCACTTTTAGCGGTAGTCGCGTCGGAAATGGCCGATCGCCCAGACTGGCGAGGCGGAGCAAAAGAAAATTGAGACCGCAAGCGTACCTAACAACTGGTAATACCTTGTAGATTTGTGGTCTCACTAGGGGTTTTTTTTTCGTACCGCCTCGACTGGATGTTTTCTATGCAATTTCTTTTTTTTTCCCTCTTTTTTCCTTTTTTTCCTTTTTTAATTTAATTCAGAGTTCGAGAACAAGTCAGATGACACTTCGATTAGCTATGCGCCAATTGATTGATTTGATGCGATCTTCAAACGAAGAAAGCGGTATTACTAAGCCCACGTTTGCCTCCTCACCGTAGCATCGTCGACGCCAACATGCAGATACAATGGAGAAAGAGGATCTACAAACACGCCATCGCAAACGATTATGCTGAGCTTACTCGCTGATTGGTTCATATCGATATAGAGTAATATGCTTCACACTTGGCATGGAACGGAAGTCTCGGCGACAGGCATTATTTTGTTTACTCGTCCATATTTGCAGAACAAGTAATCCGTACCTTTCTAGAGTAAGCGAGCCCGCGATGCTGTACGCATCTGACCGTTCACGCAATAAAATAGGTAGCAAACATTTAAAACCTGGAATACCTCGCAGCGAACGGACGCTCGCACATGAAAGAAAGAATCGGATCATTCGGTGATACCTCGTAGGTAGCATGTGCTGACCCCCGACCCCGACCCCGCCCCCCTCAGAAGCGCTCAACTCGGCTCTCAACGCCTGCAGCCAACACCTTCACTCACTTCACTCACGATATTTATTCGCAGGGAATTTCCTGCCTGCCAACGTCCAACATGCAAAGCATGGCAGCTGACCTCCATGATGAAAACACTTTTGAGGACCGAGACCAGGGTGTTTCCCTACACCCACGGCTCAAGAACGGTGAATTATGCTGCGCCGCAGAAAGTATAATCCAGAAGCATCGAATGCGCAAAGAAAAATGTTGGGCCAGTGCCGAGATCCTCAAGCAACACAAGGACCCCCCCTCCCTTGTCCGAAGCGGAGTTTGCATGCGAGGAAAATCAATTCGCTAGGCGACCGTTGTTCCTTGGCAAGTAAGATCATCTACAGTGAGTTTTTGACAGTGGTTGCAGAATCGTCGCTGCCCAACATCAGCAGTGGCATCCCAATTCCCAAGTTGATGATAATCAGGGGTACGAATGTGTGTGTATGAATATCACCTCAGGCACACATTCCAAGGAAAACTCCTTAAGAGATGATCACATAGTGGGATTTACAAGTCAGCTGCGAGAGATGTTGGTCAGCTACGGAATACCTATTTTTTTTGAGGTACGAAGGTACAGTACAATAGCTAATATGGAAATTAAATCAAGAACGAAAGCAACTGCACACGAGCTTCTCAAAGGCGAAGAAGGCATTTTAGGGTTTCTAGTGTATGTCCCTATACAGACAGAGAAGTCAGATCACATGCCTTGGGAAAAACAACCACGTGTGGGCGAAATCTAATTAGTATGTACATACGATGGACGGAATATGCCGTACTGCCTATTCCTAGACAGTCAAGTCAACTGTTATACCTATTCCGTACGTATAGTCTGTTAGGTAGTTGGTAAGTTTAGGTAGCGTAACTCAGAGAAGAGAAGAGAAGAGAAAATGCGATTCGAAGTACAAACAAGGAGACGATTGGTAGTGCCCATGAGAAAGACTTTATTCGTGAGAGACGGCTCTCTTAGATCTAGGTCTGTTAATCAATAAGCCTACCTACCTACCTAGGTATATACTACTACACTGCCCTGATCAATGTACATATACGGTTGGAAATTGATACCTAATTCAAGCATCATAGACTGACGAGGTATCTAAGATAGGTATTCCATCATCATCATTGTCATCATAATTATCATCATCATCTTCTACCTACCTACCTACACGATCATGATCCAGGGTCGTTAACGAGGTACGTACCTAACTTACCTACAACAATCCATACGAACTTTTTTATACGTACATGTCCCGACTTTGCGCTAGGTACCTAGGTACTTATTAGTACCTACTGGGCTAGTAGCGGGGTGACCGAATACAGTAATCACCGGCAGAACCACGACATCCGATTGGCCAATACATCCCGGCTCCTACTAAGCGCTCCATTCCACTAGCGACCCCGAAGTACACGGGGCACTAGTGTGGCCCGCCCGGGGAATCAGATCAAGATCAGGGGAAGATTGTGTGGGCAGCAAGCAAGCAAGCAAGCAAGCAAGCAAGCAGGCAGGCAAGCAAGCAATACGATCCCCCACAAACAAGGGGGAGGAATTGGAACCTAGTGTATTGCTACGTAGAGAAACATATTTCGTCATTTACCTACTTCGTAAACTGGGGAAGCGGAAAGTCAACGGGGCCAAGAAGCTAGGATGGAACGGGCCACTACCTATGTAGGTAGGGTACGTATACCTACACTACCTACCTGCCGAGTCCCAAGAAACCTCTCTCTCGATTCAAGCCCAACAACAACGCAACGCGCCTAAGCCAAAAAAAGCAGCATCATCACATAATCCCATAATGATCCCAAACCCAAACACAAATACAAACACAGCCCAAAGCGAGAACATGATCCCTCAGCACCCGTTTTGGTAATCCGCTCGTTGAACTCCCTGCTGAAATCATCGCCGGGCTCCTCGCGTGGCCCATCAAGTAGTTCACAGCCTGCTCACTGCTCACCCCCATAAGACTCAGCATTACTGCCCAAAGACATCAGGCTCTGCCTAGGTCCCAGCCTCGCAATATGCGCTGAGTACAGCTATGACGTACGTGAGTGGCAACATCGTACGCGACCGGTCTGAGTACCTAGGTAGGTAGGTAGGTAGTGTAGTGTAGGTAGGACCCGTGGCGCAGCGAGTAGGCGCTCCAGTCGTAAATGAATACGTATGATCCACCTGCTATGACGAGCGACATCGCCCCGAGGCCCGGGCCCGCTCACCGACAGTCTCCTCCCCTGCTTATGTGCGCGAAAGTGGCACACACAGGAACTCGTCGACCTGCTAGCGTGTAAGGCCTTGTACGAGGAATGCGCCCCTGTACTGTATACACTACCTACACGCAACATCTTCGCCTTTTCAAGCTCCGCGGCGGACTGCGCGCGCCTTACTTTCGCGCTTTCAACCGCGGTTGATCCACCCTCGCGAGTAAGATCTGCCTGCTAACACTTCTAGCAGCTGCTAAGTATCCTGAAGTGTGTCAATGAGGAGGAGTTTGAGCGCAATAGTCTCAATGCGCAAGACCTTCGCGAGGCTCCGGGCATGTCGAGAAAATTGCCGGCACTAAGCGTGCCAGAGCTCGACGCTGTTCCTGACCAGTTCCGATTGCGTACTAGTGCTCCGTTGCGCATCGCTCAAAAATCGTCCAAGTATCAAGAGCTGTCGATACCGCTGGGTAAAGCGAAGAAACGCGTGAACTTCCCTTGTGCTTGGGATGCGCTAGGACAGATCGAGTAGAGTAGAACAGATAGCGCAGTAACCCAATTCACTCTTGAAAAAGATCAACGCATTGCAAGAAAACCGAGACAAGATTGTAATTGACTAATTTTTTTTTTCATTTCATTTCATGTATCCCAATACTGAGAATTATAGGGCAGAAGACCGGGGTCTGTTACAATTATTAGTATGTGACATGATCCCTCGGACAAAGCCCCTTCGCCACACAGTATAGGTTCATCCAGGATACTATCTACACTTACAGTACCGACCACAGCCTAAATACCACCACTGGATGTTATTATAGACGCTCGTGATACTGGCGGAACTGAGGCAAGCGACTGCGCAAATGGTGATCGTCTGCGCATGGATGGTCCCTTGAAGTAGATGATGAAGGTCGCAACCACCAGGATCAAGC
The DNA here is from genome assembly GCA_022984845.1 of Xylaria nigripes. Lineage (NCBI taxonomy): Eukaryota > Fungi > Ascomycota > Sordariomycetes > Xylariales > Xylariaceae > Xylaria > Xylaria nigripes. The sequence continues at coordinate 199,761 of JAJJKC010000026.1, read as the reverse complement.
TAATACCAGCAAGAATCGTATTGGCGATCTGAAGACCATATTTACCATGGAAGGCAGTGTAGTACGGATTCGCAACCCAGGTTAGAATACCTGCTAAGAAGTCGCGAGCAAATCCGTTTCCGCCGGTGGCGGATGCCGAAAAGGGTCCGTAGGCTGCCACCATGTAATCGATGGTTGTCATGTAAATGGTATAGTTCGCAACGCCGATAAACAGACAGCCAATCATGGGCGCAATCCAATGAACCGACGGCGTGCTCGTCCAAGCGAAGATGAGTAGGCCAATGGGAAGGCAGGGGGCGGTATAGAGCAGCCACCACAGTCGCGATTCATATTGGGCATGCTCGCTGGTCGGGTTCTCCAATCGGAGTTTTCGATTGCGATTAATAACAGGGATGAACAAAACGTATGCCAAGACATAGGCAAGGCCAATTGGGATGAAGGCCTATGATATGATTAAAAGCTGTTCGAATAGAGTAAAACGAAGCGGGGTAACTTACCAGTCCAGTTTGAACAATTGTGAAATCCCACAGCCCAAACACCAACCCAAATGACTGGATCTGCATGAAGATCAGAGCATCGCTGAAGCCAGAAAGTGCCGACAAAACCGAGACTATGGGCTCCGTGAGAAACATGCGGAAGGGACGTGCCCAAATGGTCAACACCTCGCGAGGCATCATATACTGCCTCCAGGTCTTGTGCTCAGTCGGCCCGAATGCATTCGATCCAGGGTCGGTCTTGCGTAGATTCTTAGCGAAGGCATCGAGCCGTACGGTGGAGCGAGTCTCTGGTACTGCAACGAGATGAAGAATCTGGACGCTGACACCAAATATCAATTGGACCCAGATAGTCCATTGCCATGGCAGATACGTCTGGACGAAACCACCGATGATGGGGCCGACAATGGAACCACCAACAGAAGATAGAACAATGTACGCAAGAGGGTGTTCTTGCTCCTCAGGTGGGAACAGATCTGCAACCATGCCTAGAGTGACACTGCCACCAGCCGAGAACAGGCCACCAAAGGCACGGCCAACAATGATAGAAGCGATGCCATTAGGAGCGAGTGCTACTGGTAAGCAGCAAATGTTGACGAGAAACAGTGAACATTGAAGAACGATCCATCGGCCGAGCTCTTCAGACCAAGGCGCCCAACTAAATTATATCGTTAGTACATTACTATTTTATTTGAAAGGGGTGTAGGTCGACTGACAGTTCACAGCCAAAAGCATAGGTGATCAAGAAGATAGCCGCGCCTGTCACGGTCGTTTGAGAGCTGACATGGAAGGCTTCAGCCATTCCGGCTTGACCGTTAGCATATAGTGAGGTATTAAAATTCATGGATGTCTGAACAAGGAAGATGACAGTAAGAATCATCCACTTCCTCCATGTTGGAAACGCTGTGGCTAGAACTTCTGGGTGTGTCGCTTCTGTGATGGCGAGGCCTCCTGCAGGTGTGGACTTCTCGTCGAGGTTGGGTGGTGTGTGAACCGATATGATACTCTCTCCAGAAGATGGATGACAACCCTTCCCACTAGGAGTCTTCTTACTACTCTCCAGAGTCGGAGCAGCTCCTATTTCAAGCTGCGGATTTGCCATGATGATTTGACTCGCGGTGTTCAGATACACTGCTTTGTTTTGAAAAGAAAGGTGAGAGAAGAAAAAAAAATATTTGGCGAGAACAGGTCTACCCCAGATTTTCCCCAGATCAAAGTGAAGGGCAGGGGAACGGGTTAATAAATACTTGTCGAGGGGAGCTAGAAAGTCATCTTACCAAAGCCTGAAGTAAAGCAAGTAATACCACGTATGTAAGAAAAACCTGTCATTGAGTTAATTTGTGTTAGAGTTTCCCACACCCTTGAGGCAACCCCGCTGGCATAGGTAGTTTACGGCAAGCTTGACCTGGTCCATCATCATGCTCGCTTGGGGGAGATCGTGAATTCCCCTACCTACACTAGTGTAGCTCATCATCGTCAAGGCTGTTACGATTAGCTGAATTATGACATGACTGCACAGTGCTAGCTGGGCGACTACCTACGCTAGGAAACATCGCCATCCAAGACAGCGATGGGATGAGCAGTATCCCGATACTAGAGTAGGTAAGGTAGCTATGTCACAAGTGGAGGTCGTCGTGGAGAACTTGCATTCGCACCAACAGTGCAACACCCTCCCACACCTTCAACCATAAGCTATCTGGTCATATGACCCTTTTGCATGGTACCTAGTAATAGGTACCGGGTCCGCTTGAGCGGCCGAAAGTCGGGGCTAGGGGGCTTTTGGACCTCACGATGAAGCTAACACGGTCAGAGCGGGACAGGAAGGATCCCACTGCTCAGGCATAAATCGGATGTGAAGCCAGATTCATACATGATCGGCGCGTGCCTTAAGTAGGACGTGGTCAGTCCGAAAAATCGGGGCGAACGGGCTTCGCAGGGGATCTGCCAAGTGCCCAAGATTGTCGACCGGATCTCATCTTAATGAGACTTACTAAGGTAACCAGGCTCGGTTAACTTGGACAATGCATTTAGGTATGAGCAGCAGGAAGAAGGTTCGTAGATCATCGTTTAGGTACATGCTGCGCCAAGGAGGAGGCTGTGTTGGTTCCTCGGTCCTTGTTGAAAGGTTTAATTTCAACGAGAAAAATGCTATTTGCCCAGCATAAAAATTCCATTCGGCCAGTAGATCGTAGAGGACCGCCAACTTGCCCTGTATACAGTGCAGAGGGTCCCAACAAACCGGCCTCATCCGGACAGGTGCCTCGTGTGACGTGTCCAAAGAGGGCCATGACAGCTCTTACCGCTCTTGATCTCCCAACTTGGCGATGCTAGTGTTGTGTTTGTATAGGCGCGCATGCTCCCCATGGCCTCTGTAGCGCGTCTTCCGCTTACTCGCCCATGACAGTTGTGCCTTTTTATAGTGTAGTCGTAGAAATCGCCACGAGATATTCCTTGCGTTCCTCGCTTTGATGTTGGTCGGCACTGTATACCTACGACAATGCCGGCGCTCTAAGAGGATCAACTACCGGCCGAATAGAAATTTTATTCTGGAGCAGATCGTGATCCTCATTTCCATTGGTCAGTCGCCCCTTGCTTAGTCCAGGCTCGGACAGGGGCTAGCGTCGCGTTTAATGCATTTCTCGGTTTCGCCCTACGACGCACGCGACATCACGTAGCCGACTGGAATGTTCCGATTTACCGTATGTGCATATCGATAAAAGGAAAATATCCGATGTAGCCAATCACGTACCTAGGAAGAACAAACGGAAAGCGATAGGTTCTAAAGTTCCTAACCTTAGGTAGGTAATTAGGTACCTAAGTACTACCTACGTCCGTACTGGTTCGCTTTCAGCTGCAATTCGAGGCACCTTGAATTGTACGGACGTACTACCTAGGTAAAGTCATACATCGAATTCGTCTCTTGCAGCTTACTCTAGCGTAAGACTAGGTACTAACTACGGATCCATACTACGTACGTAATACCTACCTGGGTGCAAAGGTATCATGGACGGAGTAGGTACGTACACTACGTATAAGTACCTAACGTACGTACGGACTACTATATTCGTTTATCCCGAAACCTTCAGTAACGAGAACTCCACTTTCCGTGCTTAGGTCCACTCTTCTGGAAGGAAGCCGTTGAATAATTCCTACCTACCAACTACTACTACCTACCTTAGGTAGGTACTTAGGTAGGCATGGACATGCGATTTATCTACCTTAGGTAGGTATAGGTATTGTCCTACGGCCAGAAAAGTGCCGATACCGATCAGTCCGCCGTACACCTGGGCAGTTAGTTAGTTAGTGTACAGTATTAGGAATAGGTAGCCAGGTACGTACGTACGTACGTAGGTACGGGCGTACTTAATTCCGTATGGTGCAGTGACAGCACCAGTGAATCTTAGCGGCCTTTTAGCTGCTGCAGCAATTAAATCGCAGCTCTCATTCGGATTAAGTACCTACGTCCGTGAGTTGTGCCTACCTAAGGTAATTCTGTGGGTTGCTCCGGTGAAGCGTTGTCACTGTCCGTAGAATAACCGGCCCACTCCGGGCGCTGAGACCAACCGTTTAAACAGGGATACGGAGTACTATTTACGGGGAGGTCGATGAGCGCATCTACCTACTTCGTAATACTGCTTAGGTACACTGCGAAGTACGGACGTACCAGGTAACTGAGTACTACGTACTTACAGTAATGTCCTGGGGACAGGAAAGTGACGTAAATAGGGGTCGTCTTCTCACGTAGCCTTACGTACGTATGTTAAATGTAGAGAAATACACGTCCGTACGTATGGAGTTAAGAGCACCTTAGCTGAGTAGGTAGACATACGTTCGTAGGTACTTCATAGAGGTATGAACCTTAGGTTAGGTTACTCTCATTCTTGAATCCGTTATCCCGCGATATTCTGGCAGCAGCAATTCTACTCTGAATTTCTGATATCAACTTCAAGTTTTATTCTCATAGGTAGCCGAAAAGTTTACAAGTACACTACACTATAATTGTTTTAGTTAGTGCACCCTAATATGGACTAGTGTATGCACTTCTTAGATAATTTATAGATAGCTTATCGATAGGTTAGTCAGCGTCAGAGAATCTGATAACTAAAGTGGGGCGTGGCGTGGGCAAGACCTTAACCACCTGCTGATTAATTTGAGCCTCCATCTAATCTTCGCCGCCTTGGCTCAGTCGATGGGCGCGACGACCACATCATCATGCCGCCTCAAATCAAGCAGGATCTGAACCGCTCAGGTTGGGAGTCTACTGACTTTCCCTCAGTCTGCGAGAATTGCCTTCCCCCCAATCCTTACGTTAAGATGCTCAAAGAAGACTATGGTGCCGAATGCAAGATCTGTACGCGACCATTTACCATATTCTCGTGGCCCGCGGACCGCGCCCATGGTCGGAAGAAGCGCACCAACATCTGCCTTACATGTGCACGAATGAAAAATTGCTGCCAATGCTGTATGCTTGATTTGCAGTTTGGTTTACCCATCCAGCTCCGAGATGCTGCGTTGAAGATGGTCGCGCCTGGTCCTTCCAGCGAGATCAACCGCGAATACTACGCGCAAAACAACGAGAAGGCATTAGAGGAGGGCAAGGGTACCGAGGAGTACGAGAAGGCTGACGAGAAAGCCCGTGAACTTCTGAGACGGCTTGCAACTAGCAAGCCCTACTTCAGGAAAGGGCGGGCAATCGAGGACGGCAGCACACCCGGTGGAGACGCAGCCACAGGTGCTGGCATGGGAGGTCCAGGCCCCATACGAACGCGCGACTCTAGAGCCGCCGCTGCCGCTGGCGCGCGAACAGGACGAAAGCCATTTCCAAGCGTGTCACAGCTACCACCTGGCCCGAAAGACTATTTACCCCCTGACGACAAGTCCGTCATGAGCCTGTTTGTGACGGGTATCGAAGATGACCTACCCGAGTACAAGATTCGAGACTTTTTCAAGGAGCACGGCAAGATCAAGTCGCTGATTTGCAGTCACATGTCACATTGCGCCTTTGTCAATTACGAAACAAGAGAAGCAGCTGAGAAAGCGGCAGATGCTTGCAAGGGACGTGCTGTTATTGCAGGGTGTCCCTTGCGAATTCGATGGTCTCAGCCCAAGCCGATTGGCACCATGAACCGAGAAGAAAGAACAGAAATGATCCGAGATGGAAGATCTGCATTTGCGGACCAGCGACGAGGGCAGGGGAACCGGAGGGCCATCGAAGGAGGTGAGGCTCAGGGTGATTCTGCAGTGCTACAGAAGGAAATCCCCAAGATATCTACCCTTCCCGCACCTCCCGGCGAGAGCGATATCAATTACCCTAGCTTAGCCGGCGACTAAAGTGTGATATGGCTGAACAACCATATGAATTGTGCATAAGTGGCGTCCGGTGTAAAGAACAAAGGGAGTTCAATTAGTGGCAATTCAGCCGTGTACATTTTATATCCAATTTCCTATGTAGCGATCTCAACGGGTGAGGGAAGGGAGAGTGGCGTGTGTATGAGATGGTCATGCATTGTCAGCAGACTGGGTATCATGATATAATACAGGAATTTGTTATTAGGAATTTGTCTCGTCCTCATCAACTGCTGCAACACTTTTTACCTGAGCTAAGTGTGTTGCCAGCAGATTTGACTGTGTCGTTGTCACCTCGTTCTATCTCCTCGTGTATCCGCAACTCTGCTGTACTGTCAGTATACAGCATAAAAGTAAGTGATAGTGGTCGGTACGTACTATATGTATCGCCTTCTCTCTTTCCTTGCACGACATTCTGCCGTAGTATCGTGGCAACATCTTCAGCATGCCCCACGGCAACACGAAATTCCGGACTCGTCGGCTCAATTGCCGCTTTGGCGCGGAAGCCATCGCGTATCGATTGACGAGCGGCTTTAAGCGTCACTCCATCACCTAATCCCCACGTCATGTTAGGTATTCGACCGGAAACCCGAGAAGCTATACGCACCCTGAAAGGCTAGACGGGCTGCACGCAGCACATTTCTGTACGCTGAAAGAGCCGCAGACATATTTTTAAAAAGGTACAATTGCTTCTCGGGAGTTTTAATGGTATGGAGGAAGGTACATAGGTATTGATCGTTATTGGATGGATGTATGGGTTTATAAGCAGGCACTATCTATCCGTTGCGCTGGCTACGAGCCTCAAAAGCGATCGGAGAAAATAGCCAGACAGTGGCGCCGCCGAGCTGTCGCGCTAGACGATGACTAAGTAGTTGTGTCATATGCATTATATATATTACAAGACTTTTCTATCTACATTAAATGCATATCTATTCAAATACTGAAGGACGAAAAAAAGGTAGCCCCACGTTTGTGTGGCTTCATTTTTACTGAGTTTTTATTTTAGCATATCAGAACGGGGTATAGAAACAATTCACGCTAATTTCTCTTCCTCTCCTCATCCTCTCACCCGTACGTCGTGAGGTTAGGTCCCGCAAACAACAATGGCTACAGCAATGGTGGTATCACGGCCATTGCCTGCATTGCCCGAAGGCTGGTCTGCAGAGAAAGACTTCAAGCCTGTCGGATCTATTACTGCTTCCACGCAGCGAACCATCGAACCTGTCGGACCTCACTTCCTCGCTCACGCCCGTCGAGCTCGGCACAAGCGAACATTCTCCGAAGATGACCGCATCCAGGCTCAGGAACGTGCTCAGAAGATCGAGAAGGATGAGGAGAGCGAGGCGAGTGAGCCTGAGGATCCCATGATGCTGCAACGTGAAGCCAAGGACTGGAAGGTGAGATAAACTTGCATCTATATACTCCTTCGTTCGCTGCGACCCTATTCTGACCTGCCTTTCCCATTATAGTCACAAGACCACTACCAAGTTCTCGGCTTGTCCAAGTACCGTTGGAAGGCCACTGAGGACCAGATCAAGCGCGCTCATCGCAAGAAGGTTCTGAAGCATCATCCCGACAAGAAGGCTGCCCAGGGCAGTACCGAGGACGACAACTTCTTCAAGTGCATTCAGAAGGCCACTGAAGTACTCCTCGACCCTATCAAGCGCAGGCAATTTGACTCCGTCGATGAGAAAGCTGACATCGACCCGCCAACCAAGAAAGAGCTGGCCAAGGGCAACTACTATAAACTCTGGAGCAGGGTCTTCAAATCTGAGGCCCGTTTCTCTAAACAGCAACCTGTCCCTATTTTTGGTGATGATAACTCCACCAAGGAGGAGGTTGACGCCTTCTATAACTTCTGGTACAACTTCGACTCGTGGCGTTCGTTCGAATATCTCGACGAAGACGTCCCTGATGACAACGAGAACCGTGATCAGAAGCGACACATGGAACGCAAGAACACAAATGCTCGCAAGAAGAAGAAGGCTGAGGATAACACACGCCTGAGAAAGATGCTGGATGACTGCTCTGCGGGCGATGAGCGCATCAAGAGGTTCAGGCAAGAGGCTAATGCTGCCAAGAACAAGAAGAAGTTCGAAAAGGAGGCTGCCGAAAAGAAGGCCCTGGAAGAGGCACGACTGAAGAAGGAGGCCGAGGAGCAGGCCGCTAAGGAAGCTGAAGAAAAGGCCAAGGCTGACCGTGATGCTTCCAAGAAGGCAAAGGAGGCAGCAAAGAACGCCCTCAAGAAGAACAAGCGTGTTCTGCGAGGATCCGTCAAGGATGCCAATTACTTTGCTGGCGGCGACGCCTCACCCGCACAGATCGATGCTGTCCTCGGCGACATCGAGCTTGTGCAGGGTAAGATCGATGCTGATGAAGTTGCTTCCCTTGCTGGCAAATTGAACGGTCTTACCGTTGCCGACGAGATCAAGGGAGTGTGGGTTGCCGAAGTCAAGCGCCTTGTAGATGCCGGAAAGCTTAAGGAGGGAGAGACCAAGACCCTAGCTTAAACGCAATCCCCTTGAGCTTTGACTGCTCTCATCATTGTTTAGTTGATAGGTAGTAATATACTAACAAGCAAACTACCTAATTTGTGTCCATGTTATCCTTTGCGTTCCGTGCCAGATTCCATCTCCCGTTCTTGTGGGAGGGATATCACTAGATTTACCTGCCTTTGCGAAGTTACTAGGTTTGTTGGTATCCTTCTCGAAACACCTGTATAGTGCTTCTCTTGCTCGGAATGATATGGCCTGCACCCCAACCGATCTGCTGAATCTTGAAAAATCTGCCTCTGTAGTCAAATGGCCAGGCTAAATTTTGATGAATGGCCTGCCTACGTAGCTATTTGAATATACATAATTGGTCAACTCCTGAACTGTTCATCTATCCATAGGACGATCACGCTCAATCCCTACGGCCAATAGCTGATTAGGCTTGTTATATGAAAACCCCTGTTGGAGTGTCCATTTCGCCCCGTTTGAACATGGAATCGTGAGTTGAATGAACGTATGTGTAGAATGTCAGCTACTCATTGCGTATGAATTACAAATGGATTGTTAGTTGTCTGTTCTTTCACGTACGACCATAACTTGTGGAGAACTTGGGATCCAGTCCGCTCTCCCACAGAAAACTCGGTAATGAGCCGGTGAGTGGCTTATTCGTAGTTAGGGTGGAGCGGAGAGTGGTCAAATGCTTACGTATGCGTTGTCGTGGTGACGGCGTCCCGCACAGCGACGGGATCCCGTTGGTTCAAAACTATATGGGACGCGTCGCTATTACCTACGACTCTCAAAGCCCTACCTCTCTGTCCATAGAATAGGCAGCAGGACCAGTCAAACGGGTAAGATTTTATTTTCCTAATGACTGTTTGCCCTCAGAAGCCAGCTATGATTCTCGTGACGGCGAGAAGGGGTGTTGGTGAGATTTGGAAGCGTGTATATGAAGAGAGTGCTGCGCAACCTACAGTACAGTAAAGTATAGTAGACTACACAGTCGGTAGCAGCCGTCTTTTTGCCCCCTTTTCCTGAGTACATCGTCCTGCTTCCTCACCTCATAATACCTGCTCGCCCGGTAGCTGTTTCTATACACCTACACGTGCTCTTGCTCGAGTGGCTATGACGTTAACATCAGTCCCTGGGCGGCGCCGACCTGTTGCTGTGGAACGGAAGAAAGTCGAGAAATCCTACTTTGCCCGCTCGCTTGCCACGAATTTGGAGGAACAGAAGCGATGAACCGCTCTGAACGCGGAGACTTTCAGTACGCATGTGCTGAATGACAGGTGCGTTGTCACACGCAGAACCGAATTGGATTGGGAATTAACTATCATAGTTCAACTATGGTAGCTTGAAATGAGTACGTATACCGCCTACCTGTTTACTACGATCAGTACCTAATACTGTCACTTGCACTCTTCAGATTCTTTAGCCTGGTCCATAACATCGACCTGGATAATATTTGGATAGACATCTGTGAGGGTAAAGATGTCAGACCACTCGTCCGCAATTTTCTCGTCGCCTACGTGGAGAACTCACATCGTAATTGGCCGTCTCTCTAGGATCCAGTGAATACACCAGAGTTCGGTGCCTAAATCTGACCGTTTCGGTCGAATGGCTGTGGAAGACAGTAGTTAGAGCCGCCGATACGAGCGTCCCTCGTCGTAAGAGGCTTGAGGATCCTAGCAACGTTTTCAAATGGACACTCACTTATCACTATACTGGCCGTGGTAAAACTCAACTTACCATTAGGATGATCAGCAGGCAGAGTAAGATATGGATGCGATTCTGGCGTGAACACCCTCACATTTGGTAACCGACTCGCCTATGTATTAACAGTGCATCGAAGACGAACTCCGTGGTGCTTCTTAGTAGCACATTGTTGGCTCGTCACATATCTGGCTCCTCTGCTCGTATAGGTTTTCATATCAGCGTCTTATTGGCCGGCATTGGAGACTTTCGTCCCGGGGAATTGATGCCACCCAAGTATAACCCAGTCCGCTTCGAGATTGTACGCGATACAAATGATGCCTCGAAAAGAAGAATAGTAGCCTCGATCAAAATTCGGCACAGCAAGCAAATGCTAAGCACCGAGCGGAGCCAGTATAGAGTGTAATATATATTCAGGTCTTCTACCCTCACGTTGAACCTCTCTCATTTAGATACGGATTAGTCAAGGTAAAAAAAAATTCTATTAGATTTACTGCCCCTCTGTTCGGATGCTCCGAGGCAACTTCATCTAGTAATAAGGTGCTACCATGTAGGTAGATGTTAGTTAAAATCCTCATTCAATACATCTGAGTACCGAATTGGTAGTTGGTGGTGACAACCAGAGAGTCCCTGTTGTTGTTGTTCGTTTTTTCCTTGTTTATTTGCTTTTGTTGTGTGGTTGCTGGGGTTACTGAGTCAGAACAGAATGTGTTCTTTATTTAAAAAACTATGCAACCATATAACCTTAAAATCTTGGAAAATTAGGTATATTCGGTGCTACCCAAATGACATCCCTATTCTGAAGTATAAATATCCCTGCTTTTCAGTTTCTTGGGTTATCTATTTTTAGTTATCATTCGTTCTGATTTCTAAGTAGAGCTTATTGTGCACTTCTGAGTTCTTGGAATTATCAGAGTTCATCTGCAGTCCGACAAGGCCTCTTGTCTCTATGTGTTGTAGTGGTAATCGACGATATAGAGTGCATATTCTGAGAGGATTTTGCATCTACCCTGATATTTGAGTTTCGACACTGTTTTGTGACTATATTTAGAAACCTGCGATGCTCTTGGTTGGACGACCACCGCCGTTATATGTGCTCTTTCGACTTTAGCGTGAAGCCTGCAATTATCTTGTCGAACTTCGCGGCAGGGAAGCAATAGTAATTATGGGAAGAATAGGGGCATCGATATTTGAAGTTGTAAGTGTGCTCAATTTGGTACGGGGCCTGGTCATATATCTTCACAACAGGATCAGCATTGGAGGTTCATTATGACCATGCTGTGCAGCTTTCTCGGATATACTCTTTGCACGACTCCTCATACCTAACCGGTTCCTCCGTCTGGGTAAGTGAATAATAAAACCTATCTTTGCTCAAACTACAACAATATTAGGTTTATGCATCGCTAAATAGGCTACATAACGTTTCAATATGAGATCCTTTCTTGAGAGTCCGTCGGCTGCATGAGATTACGCGGCCATAGAACGTAAACAACAACATTTCGAGGTATAAATTCCCAATCCCATTCTTGATTCTTCCCTTCTTCTTCTTTCCCAAAACATATACACCTCAGGACTGAACAGCTACATTTTTTATTTTGTAGCATTCCCAAACATAACAAATATGGGACTCCAAAACATGGCAACAGCCTCAACAAACTGGCAAGTCGTTCAACGACGCCATAAACAACCCTCCAACAATGAAACCTTGGCTTCCCACTGGCTGCCAGGCGATATCGCCTTTCTAAAGTCACAAGTGGATTTCACCCAAGTCGAGAGGGCACAGCTCCTGGATAATGGCCATCTGCCACCTCGCGCAACAGGTCACCCTGTCATAATCCTGGACCGGTCCAATAACTCACTGGACTTTCTAGTGACGACCGTGTCAGCGTACTCATCCAGCAGCTACAACAACTATCTTCCACCTTGGCAACAAGACGCACATAAGCGCAAAAACATCAACGGCTTCCGGGCTTTCCAAGGATCGGCCAGACCCAATGACAATTTTCCACATTTACGCCTCCAAGGCAACAAGGTATGGCCGAAGCCGGAGACATCATGGGTTTATATCCATCAGTCATTCATTGTGCCGGCGTCCACACTTATCAACTACACCAAATCCCGGTGTCAGCTACAAATGGCTCCAGAAAGCCTCAAGGATCTCGTCAGTCACATGGAATCAAAATCAAGGATTTTCCGTGATCAGCAAACGAAACTTCATTGGAAGATACAACCTCAGTTCAGCCAACTGAGGGAAAGAAACAAGGAGAATTTCCAGTCCCGAAACAACAACAGGCAAGTGAACCAAACTCTGCGGCTCGTTCTATTGCACTGACCTGGTTAACAGAAGTCCTTGGGAGTCGACGGGCAAGACGCTGCCCTGTCCTCTATTGGATATCACAAACAAGACAGCTGCCAAAGGCGCCATAAGCAACCCTACTTGGAGTTCTATTGCTGCTTATTAGTGGCAAGCACTGCAACGATCTTCCAAAGCCTGTAAGTAGCCCCGATCCTCAACACGACGCCGCTTGTTCTTGTGCCCTAGACCAAGTAGTTGAAGTTACTGACTTCAAAACTCAGTGGTACGCGGTATACTACTTTGAGCAATGTCAGACTCAAACAAAAATCCCAGTGCGCCAGCCATGTCTACCGTGGTCACAGCGCCGGCTCACAGCCTACTGAGCCAAACTGGACATCATCGGTAAGTTCACACTATACTGCTTAGCATGATGTAAGTCCAAACAGCTTGTTAACATACCACGTAGACAATCCGGTCGCAAGCTGGTTGTAGCACGTCCGCTTACATAGCGACGCCTCCACCAGTTATAGACCGGCCAAAGTATCGTGGTCTCTGGGCACTACTCAATGGCCACCGTGCCATCACAAGCTCGCAGCACTTCAGCCACAGCTGCAAATAACACAAATAGTTCTGAAGAGCATGGCACTGACACGATTACAGTCGACAACCCCGTCACCGCCACAAGTGACAGTCTGCAAGCAGACAACAAAACAAAACAAAACAAAACAAAACAAAACAAAAAAAAAAGAAAAAAAGCTAAAAAAAAAACCAAAAAAACCAAAAAAAAAAAAAAAAACAAAAAAACAAAAAAAAAAAAAGAAAAAAAGCTAAAAAAAAAAACAAACCAAAAAAAAACAAAACAAAACCAAAAAAAAAAAACGAAACAAACCAAAAAAAAATCAAACCAAAACAAAATAACATCGGACTGGCTCCGATAAACAGGTAAAGCACGATGTATTGTACAGGTTTTGTACTCAAAGGAGGTTCCCTGTACTCGTGAGCTTACACAGCCACGGCGAATGCGTACATCAGGATCATGGGAATTTATTATTGAATTCAGTGTGAAAGTTGCATCAAACTCATATAAGACATGTGCCAAAAAAGGCATGTATAAATCTTATATAGGGAGTGGTGACGGCCAGACGTGCTGTTGGACTTCATATCAGATAGGGAGTGGTGATGGCCAGACGTGCTGTCGGACTTCATATCAGATAGGGAGTGGTGATGGCCAGACGTGCTGTCGGACTTCATATCAGATAGGGAGTGGTGATGGCCAGACGTGCTGTTGGACTCTATATCAGATAGGTAGAGTGGTGACGACCAACCGTGTTGTCGGGCTCTGCATAGACGGTTGGACTATTGATGGCAAACAGCTGTCAGCTCCTCATGTACCGCTAGAAAGCCAGCACAAGACGTAAGCCGTCAGGCCCGTCTGTTGCCAAATACTAGGTAGCTGTGTCTGGAAAGGCCATGGGATTGGCTGGGAACTTTCTGGTGGAATTGATGCGCTTCACACTGCCTGTGTTCTTGATCTTCGTGATTGTGATGTGTGATGTTTGCTCTTGTAGTCTTCATGTAGTATTCGTGCCTCGACTCGAAATGGCGCAAGCAACACTTTGTTGATCACAGGGTGGGCCCATATTGATCTTTCCCTCACTATTTTGTTCATAATACCGCTCCATGCTTCAATGCTGCTGCTTGTGTTGCGCGACCTTCGATGTCATGTATAGAATATTCAGTGAAAGGGAACAGCATAGGATGGTTTTGGGCCATTCATACAATGGAGTCTGATTATCAGTTTGCAGAACACGTAACTGGTCTGGTAAGCAGATAGACTCATAACTGATTTGAGAGCTTTGGTTGAAAGTATAAATGAATCGTGCTATATTGGGCGCTATAGTTACATTCTCACATTGTGCACGTGAGATGAATTGACGACGAAATGTAGTATATACTCTACATACCGACGGCCTAATGCTCTCCATCTTTTGACTCAATCTTTCTTGTCGAATGGACTTCTCTCGCAAGTTGCGGGATCCGGATGGTATGCCTCGGGGTGGACTGCATAACTACATACTGTGACCAGACCATGAACTAAGTTCCGTTTTATACGAGAAGTCGTTTACCTTGTATTTCGCGATGAGGATGATCAGCAAGATTGGGACACAGATGTCTATCTCGTTTTATTCAAAACGAGCCATGTGAGAGCTGAGCATGACCTCTCACCACAACAGCTGCTCAGTTCGCCTCACTCTACATGTCAGTGAATGCGCTTGTGATCCTGGACCTTGATTCTCTCACCCAACAACAGGGTACTCTCTCAGTAAATTAGCTTGACCTGAATATTGAGCGTCGCGTAGGAATGTAAGCAGCAGGGATATATGCTTAGAGGATGTGACGGTGTCCTGAACCGGCTTCACGGACTGGGGCTGCGTTCATAAATGAAGCCACAATGGGGAAAGCTTATATTTGATGCTAGGGCTATGACTGTGTTTTTCCGGGGTGAGAGTGACGTTCAGGAATCCCAGGATCTGCTGTTAAGCTTGACTCGGGCACTTAGAACGCCGATTGTGAGTGAGATGGGACTGTGAGGATCCTGACTAGGTCCGCTTCGTATCGTGCTGGGACTGAGGCTATTCAGACGGGCAGAAGAGATTGTTCAGAGTCTCTCTTGTAATTGCACCTGAGGTTTCAATTCATGTGGATGAATGATGGTTCACCATGCTCGGGACATCACTCTTTCACACACTATACGTACGTAAGTACGGATCCGTACAGACATGAAATTGCGGGCAATTGGATGTGAGCACATTGGATTAGGTAATCGTTCTACACTAAGTATTCGGGGTAGGTACCTATTGCTTCCCCGTCACCATCAATCCTTTGAACTACTGCAAAGTATTCCTATTAACATATCCGCTTCTCTTAGGCTACTTGGCCGATCCTCTATTCTCAATGATTGGCCCTAGTAGCCTTAATAGAAGCTGCTAACGCATGTGATAATGAGTTGGAGGTAGGTAGGTACATCACACATGCGCTGACTAACTACATTGAACACTTGCTGTGGCTAAGCTGATATTGAGTCTTAGGCGAGATAACTGGTAAATACTATGCTTACTTGCTCTCACGTTTTGGACCTATTACCATGTGCCGTTCCGACAATGGTATTATGATCGACATCACGGACTTATGTATGAGAGAGGATTGTACAGTACATACATAGTACAAGCAAATGTGGCCGGACCTGCTGGGGCAGGAGGAGCGGATATGGGATAGCGTAAATAGACATCACGGGGCACCTATTCCCTTTAGACTTCATCCTCAGGAAGCTCCTCGCCAGCCTCTATAGCCGCCAGTCTCTTTTTTTCCTGGCGCTCTTTTTTCTTCTCCAATAATTTTTTCAAGGTCTTGGCTGTATTGAAGACACCGTTGGTCCCCGAACCGCAAGCTGCGCAGCTGGGATCTTTCCGATACCTCTGCAGTGCACATGCAAGGCAAAAGTAATGGCCGCATCTCGTAATGATGGGCTCCTTGTATGGGCCTTTACATATGAAACATGCGAAGGGGATCTTCTCGAGTAGGGCCTCATCAGGGTCGTTGCCCTCCTCTGTTTGCGCGTCGCGATTCGCACTGGCGATTACCTTACCCCCAATATTCTTCTTGCCCTTGGTTACATTCTCCCATTCCTTGTCTAGCTGCCAACCTTGCTTGTAATCCAAGCGTGTATGTAAGAATTTGCAATTGTCACCAAAGCCGCAGAAACCGGTCTGCTTGTAGTCCTTGCAGATATCGGGGGCAAAGTCCATAGTAGTCACGGTGCGAATGTTTGTCGCGGCTTTGATGGGACCGACTTTGCGATCTGGAGCGTTCGGGTTCTTCTGTATGAAAGTGGTCCGGTTCGCCAAGCCTTTGTATGTACCATCGGGAGTAGCGTTGTCGCCACCTGCCGAGGATTTGGGGAGCGGCTTCGTATGAGCAGTAACATTCGCGTCTTCATCATACCAATTCGTTTGTTTCGTGGCATCGTTTGTGCTGGTAATGGGAATGCTGCGATCAGCCTCAAATACGACGGCAGAATGCTCGTTTGAACGCGGGTGTGTGTTGTTCTTGGACGAGGCGGTGATAGCAGCGGCATTCCGCTTCCGCCGCTTCACGCGCTGACCGGCTTCATCCTCGGAGGAAGTGAAATCAGAGCCGTCGCTGTCATCATTATCGGCAGGTGGTGGCGTCGTGGGTCGTTTTCGAAAATTTGCCTTGCCTTTTGCGCCTCGTTTCTTGAATATTGCGACGGGGGCGACAGGCGGTTTAACGGGTTCCTCGTCTGCCATGCTATGTCCGGCGCGTGCCAAGAATCAAACGTTCGCGTACAGCTTAGGTTTGGCGTGTCATTAAATGATGAGCGTTTGGATGTACCCAGATTGGTATGAAAGTAATGACCTATGGGGCGAAGATGGCAGTTTGAAAACGATGCCGATGAAGAGAACCTAGGTACCATTAGGTAGGTACTAGTAGTGACCTTGGTAGGTACCTAGGTACCTGTGTAGTATTGGTGTTAGCGAGCGCTTGGCCATCCACCCACCGCTGCGATAAACAAGCACCAAGTTGCCGTGCCACTGCCAGCAGTGTACACTACCTTAGGTAGGTAGCCAGTACCTAAGGTACAATACGGATCCGTACTTGGTAGTAGGTACCTAACCTGTTAGTAATCAAGGTACCTACCTTAGTGTCTTTAGTATCACCGAATACCTATGGAACCTAGGTACCTTAGGTAAGGTAAGCCGGTAGGTCTCGGGGCTGCCCTATAGACAGTACCCACAGGAAGAGTATGTCTGTACAAATCCGTCCTAGTGAAATGTAACTATGGACCCCACTATATTTTAGTGAGTTGTCTACGGATCCGTGCCCTAAGTGCCTTACGTACTTTTCGTTCCAGAAAATTGACAATTTGGCCTAGGTGCATACACTAGTGGATGTAGGGGACACTAGTGCTGGTACTAGTAATGACATGGAATGCCTTAGCTCTCCACGTATGAAGACTGTCTAATGCACTGTGATTCGGTGGTAATTAGTGCCGCGCTTCAATGGTACAGCACAGTGTGCCGCCGGGGAGGGTGGGTACCTTAGGTAGGTAGGTAGGTGGGTACGTTATTGACAGCGCCTTACGGACGTAAGTACCTACATAGGTAGGTACATAAGGTAGTCCATACATTAGGTAGGTACCTACTACCTTAGGTGCCTACCTAGGTACTTATGTACCTAAGTACACTACCAGGTACAAAGTACTTCACACTTTTCTGGTTCTGGGACTTGGGGGCCCCCTTCTAGTCTACGGGACCTAAGGTCTTCCGAACGAACCAATCAGCTTATCTACCTTGACCTTTAGCTGCGCCCTTTCTGTGTTGGCAAAGAACTTCCAGCTTGCGCTTGAGTCCTTAGAAGTCCGTGGTCCAGCAAATAACCTTACCTTACCTACCTTGAAAGCTGCAACATATTTCTCTATAAATCGAATCGGGAAAAATAAATCCCAGCCGCCCCAATCGTCTCCCAGTGATTTCTTGACCTTTAATGACGTACATACGTATACCGCTAGGTACCTTACTTAGGTACCTTACCTTACCTACCTAATGTACTTAGAGGTACCTACCTACCTACCTACAGGTAACCAAAGTACTTTTATCCTTTATCTGGAAGATTCGGGATTCGTGCCTTCCATGGTTACCCCATTTGTCGTGCCTCCCATGTCCACGATCCACCGTTACGCTAGTGCCATATCCAAACGTGTAATGTAATAATAAAACTCGGTTTGTAAATAGCGTGTCCAGCGCCACAATGTCTCTTCCCTCCATTCTTCAACATCATCGTCAATTACTGGTCTCGCCTCTGGTTTTAATCCCGTCTCTTCCTTCATCCCCCTCCCCTCTCCCCCCTCCCCCCTCCCTCCTCTCCTCTCCTCTCCTCTCCCCCTCCTGGTTCCTCTCTCCCACCCTCGCTCTCCCTCTTCCCTCAGTGCTTTCACCGACTAGGGTTGTGTGGTTGTTCCATTCCGCCTTCACGAGACAAGACATTTCAGTCCTTTTCTGGGACTCTCCAATTCTGGACACCATAACCATTCCCTGACGGTCCTGTTTGTACTGTGGTCAGATCTCTTTTCCGCTCCCGCCCTACCCATCGTTGTGTGTTTGAACCGTTGCTGTGTTTTTGACTGTGCGCGTTTCTCACCAACCTGAGTCATTCCTTGAGCCTTTTCTATCTTGTTTTTCTTGTTTCTTCTCAGTTCACCATATCTCACTTAGTCCGTCTTTTATCATTTTTTCTCCATAATTATTCTTCCTTCTCCCTTTCCTTCTTTTTTAGACTATACCTATTACCTGTTATTATTATATCGGGAATTCAGTCAGCATTGTCCCCCTCCTTATAACTTTACAGTGGAAGCCCCAAGTTCACGCATCGAACAGAACCCACTCAAGCGGCTCACTGGCTCCCACGTCTTTTAACGAGAATTTTCACGTTTTTAATACTGGATAAATTACTTGTTTAATACACTTTTTTCTTAAATTGTCCTATTGTCCGAGAATCCTGACGCCTTGGTGCTGGCGCTTCTGTTTATTTGAGACAACCGGCCAGACCTAATATTTCCACCCTGAGGTAATGACTTGCAAGCCCTATCATAGGGCGCGAACATCTCCCCTAGCAATAACGTCCTGGTATTGATTCGTGTTTTCGTCTTATGTACAGAGGTCTCGGAGCTACGCGCATACTCGCCCAATACACAATTGCCACATTGCAACGCTGTACGATATCGGTGCATACGTCTGTGTGACAACTACGCGCATTGACAAGAAGAGCTTTCCTGCATTCCCCTGTTGTTGCCCCTGTCCTCCCAGTCATTCTTCAACCTATGTGTTGTGTGGGCCAGTAGGTAGTCTCAACACCGATCGTGAATCCAGTCTCTTTCTCATCAGGGCGGTCGCCTAATCGAAGCCTTGCCTGTTTCCCTATTCCCTATTCACGCGCTCATCGGCCGGTTGCTTTGCGTTGTTTCCAAAGGTATTTTGGGTCAGGTATCACTAAAGGTACCGCCCTACCCTATCTTTGTACCTGTATTCTAGGTACCTGATCTCTACCTTGATTGTTTGTTTGTTCGTAGTTTGCGCTAATATAGGTTGCTTTACAACGCGCTACAGATCTTGTGCCTTCTCTACATAGTAGGAAGTTGGTAGTATACCTAGTACTCGGTAAACTGCTACAACCTCCCCGTCAACAAGATCGAGGCCCTTTAATACAGGCAATACGAAAAAAAAAAAAGAAAACAGCACTCCGCGAGGCTTTTCCCACCCTACAACTCAAGACAATCATTCGGCAGAAAAGGGCCAGCTCTGAATTTTCGGACCACCTGCATACATTCTCTTGCACACAATATCGATTGAGGACTTGCATGCTCTGGAGTTTTGCTGTTCTATTCCCTTCTTTCCGCGTCGCTTGGCCCTGTACTTGCGGGGTCCCTGTTTTTGCGTGTCTCATTCCATTCTCGCGCCAAAAGCAATTAGTACCACCCAGTTTCTGGTTTCGAAGCGGCACGTATCAGACACCTATGATACCTACAACTCACCTTCATTGATAAGGAATATCTTGGGGGTAGGTAAAATTAGTCAACAGCTCGGCTGCAGCACGGCGAGGTGACGGACTGGATCGGTTCGATATTACGGTGCATTTTGCCTAAACGAAAAGGGAGGTGCCTGTCTACCCCATTTGCCCATATTGCTACCAGGTTAGGTATCAAGCTGCCTGCTGCTGCCTGCTGCCATCAACCACCATTCACTATAGGTGCTTACTTCTTACTTACGCCTCACTTCCTCCCTCGACTTCCTACTGGACCTGGATGTTACACCCATAGTCCGAGGAAACTACTGCCGAGGTACCCTTGGTTCTCATTCGTTATCAGGCGCGACCATGGCGACCACGCCACCACTCTCCGACGAATCGTCGTCGGCTACAGGGGGTGCACCCCTCGACGCCCAACATAATGATCCTTTCAATTCAGTCAGCCCAGCCCACTACCGCTTTTCCATCTTCAACGCAGACCTTTCCGCCTTGACACCTGGTGCTTCTCCAACCCAAGTCAGGCTTGCACTAGAGGCACACATAGCCGAGACTGATCGCAGAATGGAAGAGGCCGGGAAGCTTGGAACTGCATTGGTCCAACAACGCGGTGAACTGGCCGAACAATTAAAGGTGGTCGAGAAGCTCGAGGCCGATGGTGAATTGTCCGATGACTTACGCCAAAAGCTTATCGAGATTGAGAGGGATTATAACGAAGTGGCCCAAAAGAGTGCTCGCGCGTTCTTACCTAAACCACGTGTTCCTAGTAATGAGACGGGTGCGGTTTCACCATATATGCCTGAGAGCAAAGGTGGCATGGTAAGTGGCAAAGGAGTTCAAGATGGGATCCATTTCTATCTATTTATTGATCTATCTATCCGAGGGCTGTGTGTTTTATGTTGACATCTTTCATTGACAGAGATCTGTGAGCCCATCTAAATTTGAGACCCAAGCTTCTGCATCGCCGAGCAAGCTCAATGTGCCCAATCGCAAGGCCCGAAACCAAACGACAAATCGAATACATGATATCGAATTTGCTGCCGAGATTAGCACATCATTGATTGCTCAAGTCCGCAGTCTACAAGGATTGCTTTCAGAGAAAGATGACGAGTTGAAGGACATCAGGATCGAAAACTCTAAACTCGAGTATGAGGCCGAGGGGTTCCAACAGCGACTTAGGGTTCTTGACGACAGTGAGAGCCGCTACAAGGATGAGAACTGGAACCTGGAAACTCAGATTCACGACCTGATGGCTAAGGAGAGAGAGGCTGCTGATCGTGAGAAGAAATTGACCCAAGCAATTAATGTACTCCAGGCAGAGAAAAATGCATCGCAACAAAAGATAGACGAGATGAAGCTGAGCCATTCGAAACTCGCCGAAGAGCATGCCGTCGCCATCAAACACCACGACATTGAATTAGGCACTGCAAAACGCTCAATGGCTATGGGCGAGTCTGAAAGGGCTGCCATGCAGCGAAAGATTGACGATCTGACAGGGCAGAACCAAGAGCTCGCCAAGGCAGTTTCCGCTTCGATACGCGGTAGGAAATTGGAGCGGGAGTCTATCAAAAACATCAGCGACGAAGATTTCCACACTGCGCATGATAATACGACCCCGGAGCCGTCTCCTCCACCTTCGCCTACCAAACTCACCCCGCGGCATGCCATGTTGGAAACCGAGACGCTGAAAACGTCTCTGGCTCACGCTCAACGCACTATTCAAAGTTTGCGGACCAACGTTCATCGGGAGAAGACAGAAAGACTGGAGACTAGGAGGCTTCTTCAAGAAGCCCGTGACGAGATCGAGCGATTCCGGAACGATCCTCTACCACCCCCTCCCAGACGTGCTCGGAAGATTGAATCTAAGGAATTTAAGAAGCCTCCCCGACTCCTAGGTGGTTTACGCAGCGCTCGTAGTGAGATTTTTGTAGAGGATCCAGACTGGGAAGACCAACCCGAAGCCCAGGCGCCCTCTCTTTCCTCTTCCGTTTCTCGTGAAACAAGCATGTTCAACCCAGCGCCCGAACTTTCCGACCACTTCCAAACGGCCAACGAGACGAGCGATGCGACATTTGAGACTGCGAATGAAATCATCACAGAGACTGAGTTCCACACCGGCGTTGAAGAATTTTCGAGTGACGATGCTGAAACCGAGACCGATACGCCTTCGAAACGTCGGGCTCCCATGGGCGCACCACCGAACCTGTTTAGCTTGCACCGTCACGCATCAATCGACAGCACCGCCTCAACCGAAGATGAGGGGTTCTACTACAATGATTCGAGACCCTCAACCGCCTTACCCCCTCTTCAGGCTAAATTCCCTCTCCGCGTTAATCGCAGCGCATTCCGCCGTTCCAGGCGCGCGAGCGAAGAGCCGTTGTTCCCGGGCAGCCCCAAGAGCTTTACGAACGACAGCGATATAGGCACTCCTCAGAAGCCCGCGCAGAGCTTGGCTGCCGAACTGGGTGACTTCGACGGGAGCGACAATGAGTCCAATATGTCAGCCACCCCGAGTAGGAGATCGATTAAATATCGAGCTATGACGCCACCCCCGCGTATGCCGCGGTTGGCAAGAGTCGTAATGGTAGACAGCGGCATGGTAACGGAGCCCTTGCATCAAATTTCTCACGAAGAGCTCACATTGTCACCATTACATTCTCATGATAGTAAGCCTCTGCCGGAACCTGATATGCATGCCGCTAAGATGGCAGCTCTTTTCACAGACCACGAAGAACAGCTCAAAAAGCTATCGAACAATAACGCTTTGGCCCACGCGGCTGCAGTTGAGTCGCTGAGGTTGCAACACGTGGATGAGCTTGCTACAGCTAAGCATGCGTTTGCCCAAGAGCTTGAAACTATCCGCTCCGGCCATGCAGAGAATACAAGTCGAGCCATAGCCGATATTCGTGCCTCCTATATAGAGGAGATTGGCGCCATCAAATCGAAGCACGCCGACGAAATCAGCAAGACTACTGTCAACGCCCAGTCACTCCATGACAAGGAGCTTGAATCGCTGAAGCTGCTTCACACTCAACAATTGACGCAGATGCAAATGGAGAACACAGCGGCGCATGCTGCTGAGATGGAAGTCCTAGCTATGGCACATGCTGAGGAGTTATCTCGGAAGGAATTTGAGAGCCGTATGGCTCACGATGCCCAGATTGAGGCTTTGAAAGCTACGCAGGAGTCAGAGCTGTCCCGAATGGAGCATGAGCTGAAGGCCGCGGCCGCTGCCGAATTGGAGTTACTTGAATCCAGTCATGCTAACGCATTGTCCAGATTCCAGGTTGAGAATGAAGCTGCTCATGCCGCTGAAATCGCTGCATTGGTCGAGGCACACTCCATCAAAATTCACAGTGTGCAGAAAGAGCTGTCCGAAACACATGCCAGAGAATTTGAGGAACTCAATTCTAGCCATGCCCATCAAATTGACCAAAGCAAGCAGGCAATGGAAAGCGCGTATTCTGAACAGCTCGACGCTCTTAGAGCGTCACATTTGCAGCACATTGATGACCTCAAAGCCTCCATCAACGCCTCCCACGCCGAAGAACTGGAATCACTCCGTGTCAGTCACGCGCACCAAATAATGGATACCAAGGAGGAAATTTCCGGTTCTTATGCTGCAACTATTGCCTCCCTGACTGAGTCACACAGTCAACATTTGGACGATGCCAAGAATAGCCTGCATGCTGTGCATGTGCAAGAAATAGCGCACATTGAAACCGCTCACGCTAAGCAGCTGGAGGAATTTGGTAGACAAAAAGATGCGGCCCATGCAGCCCACAACGCTGCTGTTGCTGCTCTGGTGGAGTCTCACAGCAAGCAATTGAATGAGGTCACGAACAGCATGAGTGCCACTCGAAATCAGGAACTTGAGCAACTTAAGGCTTCTCATGTTAAACAACTGGAAGACCTCAAATTAGAAAAAGATACCACACATGCCCAAGAGCTTGAACGTCTCAACGTTTTTCATCTCCAACAGATCGCCGACCTTGAAGCGGCAAAGGATACTACCTATACCCAGGAAATCGAACGCCTTAAAGCTTCTCATGTTAGGCAACTTGAGGATCTTGAAATAGCAAAGGATGCTAGTCATGCCGCCGCGGCTGCAACTATAGTGGAATCTCACTCCAGGGAACTGGAAATCCAGCGAACCCAGGCGGAGGCCATCATGTCCAGAGATATTGCCGCAATCAAGGATGCGCATGCACAAGAGATGGAGGCGCTCAACAACCGACATGCAGCGGCGCGTGCTGAGGAATTGGAGGGATTCAAGGCAGCTTTAGCGAAACAAATTGAGTCTTCAAAAGCGGAGGGCGACGCTGCTCATGATGAAAAGATCGAGGCACTCAATGCTGCCCACGCTAAGGTCATTGAAGCCCATATACGCGATACTGATATCGCACTGAGTCGAAAGTCGGAATCATATGAACGAGAGCTGGCCACACTCAAGAGCGAACATGCAGCAGCGATGAATAAGGAATTAGAACTCATGAACGCCAAGCATCTGGATAAATTGAAGGATCTAAGCGCCGAGCATGCAGCTGCGAGGGCCGCGGAGCTATCAAACTTGAAGAACGAGCATCTTGAAGAGCTGAAGACCTTGTCCAGAGAACATGAAGCATCAAAGTCGCAGCAGATTGATGAGATTGCTATTAATCATTTGAAGGAGCTCCAAGCCCTCCGACAGGACCTTGGAGCCACCCATTCAAAGGAGCTGGAATCATTGAGTACGAAGCATCTGAAGGACCTAGAGGACGCCAAGAACGAATACGACCTGACCATGGCGCTGCATCTCCAAGAATTGACAAATACTCACTCGCAAAAGCTGATGGAACTCCAACAAGAAGGCGAACAGGCGAAAAACAAGGAGCTCGCAGCTTTAGAGGCTAGTCATAGCCAAGCCCTTGACACCTTGAAGCGCGATCACGAAGCGGATCTATCCCAGAAGATGCAAGAAGCAGCTGAGGCCCATACGCGTGACCTAGAGGCGTTGCGTCAGCAGAATATCGTGGATCGGTCTCATGAACTTGCCACATTGGAAGCTCAGCACCACCGTGACATGGAAAGTATGAGAGACGATCTTGAAATGGGAACGCAGCAACAACTGTCAGAGCTCAATTCGGTGCATGGCGCTGCTTTAGCTTCCATACGCGCTGAGCATGAGGCTACACTAGAACAGGCTTTGAGTAGTCTGAGGGCTGAACACATGGAGGCTCTCGAAGCTGCCAAGCATGAGCAGGATCGAAACCAATCCCAGGTACTTGAGGAACTTGCATTAGAGCACACTCGACAAGTTGATAGCCTGAAAGATGAAAGTCATGCTACACTCGCTAGAGAATTAGAGGCCTTGAATGTACAGCATGCCCACATCCTCGAAACATACGTTCAGGAGACTACTATTGAGAAGGATAGACTTCTTGCCAGTCATGCTGCAGAGCTTGAGGAGGCCCTCAAAGCCGCCAAGAGTGAGCAAGACGTTAGCCAATCCCAGGCTCTTGAGGAACTTGGACTAGAGCACGCTCGACAACTGAATAGTCTGAAAGATGAAAGTGATGCTACACTCGCTCGAGAATTAGAGACCCTGAAAGTCCAGCATACCCAGATCCTCGAAAAACACATTCATGAAAGTACTATTGATAAAGAGAGACTTCTTGCCAGTCATGCTGTGGAGCTCGAGGCTCTTCAGACAAGCTCAATTACAGCTCAGCCTATTCTCGGGTATTCGCCAATCAGTTCAATTCTAACAGAGCCAGTTGAACTTCCGATCGTCAAGAATCCAAGACGCGAGGCATTCATGATTCCTCATGATAGGCAAACGCTTGATTCGCAACAGCTCTTCGAACAGGTCACAACAATTCCAGACGCCCGACCATTGCCGAAGCCTGCCATAGATATGTCTCACCACAGCTCTCAAACCACACTGACAGCAGATGACTTGAACCAGCTTATGGGATTCCGAAATCAGAAGTCTCAAAATGTAGCTACGATGAACGAGGGAGGAGCTGGCACCATTCCGACTAGCGAAGCGGTCCCCTCAACCCCCATGACGGTACGAATCAAGCGCTCATCTATCGAAAGTCTTGGCAGTATGGTACATCCGATGCACCGTACTCCCGAACCTGGCACTTTCGTTGCGCCCGAGCCCATTCCTCTACGCCGGCCCGGCAGTTCAACTAGCGTCCCTTCTACTCAGAACAGACCACCATTACCTTCTAACCATCGCGAAGTCATTGAGGCTGCAAGGACCAATTCAGCCCACGGTGGTAGAGGCACAATGGGTCCCCCGTTATTGCCCGCATCGGCATACCGCCCTTCATCTCGTCCGCAGACCCCAAGTAGCAGTAAACCAGCGGGATCGCCAGGCTCTGTCAGAGGCACACTCGCGAGTCGAGCTAGCAGGACCCCTGGATATGCCGATGTTTATTCACCAACTCGGATGCTTATGCATAGCAGACAGTCGTCTATATCCTCCTTTGCATCAGAGATTGACAGTCGGTTCAATATGCAGAGTGCAATGGGAATGTCAGGCTTCGGTCCCAGCACCGATCCTCGCATGATTCAAGCGGTCACACAGACTATGATCGGCGAATATTTATGGAAGTATACCCGGAAGACTGGCCGAGGGGAGATGTCAGAAAAAAGACACAGGCGGTTCTTTTGGGTACATCCATACACTCGAGCTCTCTACTGGAGTGATAGTGATCCAGGTGCTGGTAGCCGTGGTGAGATGAAGGCAAAAAGCGTTGCGATTGAGGCTGTGCGAGTGGTAGCCGATGATAACCCTATGCCGCCTGGGCTTCATCGCAAGAGTCTCGTCGTCATTGCGCCTGGCCGTACTATCAAATTCACCTGCACAACGGGTCAACGACATGAGACGTGGTTCAATGCTTTGTCATACCTTTTGCTGCGTTCAGGCAATGAGAGCAAACAAGATGCTGAAGAAGTGGCTGGCAATATTACCCAAGAAGATATTGATGAATTCAATCCTTCTTCAGGTCGCCGTTCAGCAAACGGCCAAAGGCCTCGACCCCCGCCGTCTCTCTCCTCATACAACTCTAGGACCACAAGGAACGAATCGCCAAGTATAGATGCGCAGATAGGTATCCCGACCTTAACACCAACTCATGAGAGAGATGGTGCACGTAGCAGCACCCTGGGTAGACTAAGTGGTTACTGGCGATCAGGTCGGGGGACCATTAGTAGCCTAAGAAGTCGCAGTCGCCAACCTTATGATCGTGCGATATACGAGGCCAGCGAGGTCCCCGATAGTGCTGAAGATGTGAGACAAATACTCGAGCAACAGGACAAAGAGTCTGATAGGCTGGAAAATGTTAGAGCTTGCTGTGATGGTAAGTTGACCTAATGTGCATGGATGCGCTCATGCTCATACTGACCCTGGTGCAGGAAAACATGATGTGGGCACAATCCCCCACACGACAAAGCGTGGTCGTTTACCCAACTTTCCCACCCACTCGCACACTCATATGCACCCTGCGTTATCAAGTTCGCAGACAGCTATGCATTCTACGAGCGCGGCTACCACATAAAACTATCTAGCATACCGAATTTTCGGAGCGCTGTACGGACGAGTTTCCTTCTCTCATTAGTTATTTAGCACTTGCTTATGTGTTCAAACCACACACCACAAAGAATACCCAGAGAGGATGCTCACGACGCATACGATTTTTTTTCTTTTGTTTTCTTATGTACCATTGTGGATACCCCCCATCCGTCCAGTTTGGGCCTCTTGACAGTTTCCATGACGACTGTTCTTGTGAGACTGTCCCATAGAGAATAGGCTGGATGCAGTTGTCCGGTTTATTTCGTTGCCACGAGGACTCCAGAACTTGTGGCAACATGTACCTAGGCCATGCTGGCGTTAGACACCGATATGGACGGCCTGGGAGGGAATTAAGCAGGTGATGGTGGACTGTGTGTTCGTACTAGGCAGAACTTCATAGTTATGAGGACAAGTTGCCTTTTACCACGTGTTGCCGTAGTACTGTTTGTTGGCGTTCGCGAGAAAGTACGCTCGCTGCTTTACATGGTGTTGTTCGTTTTGCGTCTCACATGGGTGAAATAGGCATGATGAACAGGTTTATTATGACTTGACGTGTCCAATGCTGGGTAATAAGATCACCATCCTGAAGGCTTACCTACTATACTACTCCACTCATAACTACCTAGGTAAGCTACCTACTTGACTAACAAGGCCTTCATATCAGAAGCTATATACGCTGTGCCTACCTACTAGATAGACTGTCGCTTTACTCTGTTCAGAAGATTTGGTATGGTTGACTCAAAATCTGTCAGAAGATGATCGATGACGTCGTTCAAGGTGTATGTTCATGTCTGAAATGCGCAGCTAGCTAGGCGACGTATTTCGACACAAGGTACGTCGGTACGTCGCCCACTAGATAGATATAGATTCCAGTACTGAATACTACATAGATAGCGTGTCCGGTAATTAGGTAGTAGCATGAATGTACGGAATACCTTAGGTACCTAATCCGTAGGTAGGTACGGAATAGTGTAGTGTAGGTACTGAGATACCAGTACGGACGTAGCAGCCGACGGGCTGTCGGGTTGGGCTAGGTAGGTATTCCGTACCTTGCTAGATTATCGAGTTGCTGAAGTCTTACATTTTCTGATTACCTACGTACGTACGGATCCGTACACACTATCTTGTCAGGTAGTCAGTAGGTACTTTTGGGTACGCACTGATACCTACGGATCCGTACCTCCCTGGATGATACGAACCTACGGACGTACACGTGATTGAATGACTGACTGGAGCTGAATTGTGATGTGGTATGGATAGGGATGGTGTGATGTGCTGTGGAGCTGAGCTGAATCTATGTACGGAATAGAATAGAATAGGTAGAGTGCCCGAAGACCTCAAACCGGTCACTCGCAGGTGGTATGAAGCAATCAGAAAACTTGACTTAGCTATGAATACAGTATTCCGTACCTACCACGCCTTTCTTGACTTTTAAGCACATGGGTGGTTGTCAACAGCGCAAGTGGCCGAATTATAGTCTTCGCGGACACTCTACCTAGTATGTACTACACTTGATAGGTAGCTCTCGTTAACGCAACGAACCGGGGACGGCCAAAGGCGTTGCGCTTAAAGGCAGGGTCTTTTTTTTTGGTGGTGGCATAGCTTTTGATTCAACAATAGAGAAAGTGTTGCCTTTACAGACATATTGCGCGAATTGGTTGGTAGGTAGGTATTGTAATGTATCTACCTATTGCGTTAACAGGGTTTGTTACGGTAGGTAGTGTATTAAATACTGTACGTCCTTCCTTACTTACCTACGAAGTAGTGTAGTCAGTACCTCATAAGGTATTGTAGAGTGGGATTTCTCAGCTTCTTCCGTATCTATTGATCTGCATGGTATGTTACCTGTAGAAAACTTAACTCACTAATAAATTGCTCGGTTAGGTACGGACGTACTATGTACCTACATAGTACGAAGTAGATGGCAGAAGTAAAGCTTTGTAGCTATAAATATACTACACTGCGTAGCGTATACTACTAATCCGTACGTACGTACATAGATGGACGAGGGAAGATACGTGGATGTCGGCACATGCCAGTGAGCTCGAAGGGAGGTTGGTCTACCTAGTGAGTGTCCAGGTCGGTACGGTAGGGACGTCCGTATTGGCAACACATCTACAGACGTATACGGAATAGGTAGACCGTATCTACACTAATTTACGGAGATTTTTTACCTAGTCCGCATGCGGTTCGAGTTGAAATCAGAGCTTCGCTGGCTCCGAGGCGCTTCAGTCCGAAAGCTGCTTAGTTCGTTGTTCTATATACGGTCATGAAGAGGGTGTACGCCCGTATGTAGGTAGGTAGGTACACTACCTATGCGAATGAACCTCCGATCTGAGGATCTGTTGAACATGGTGAGGGATTTTGTTCGAGGTGGAATACCTACCTACCTCGACACAGACCTATCTGAGTTGGCTGTCATGTGTTGGCGCAATTTTGCTTTTGTCTGATTTGAGTCTACCTACGTAGTACTACTGTAGAATTGTGATGGCAATACGAGTTTGTCTGGAAAGTACGGACGAATAGGTAGATAGATGCAATGGACGATCGAGTACTATGTACAATAGCGAGGTAATGTATTTGCATACTTACAGGCATGTTATGCAGAGCATCTCTCGGCAGGGCTGATAGCCGAGTCGACGGCGATACGATACCTACTTATGTTCTTTCATACCACAGTCGCTGAAGGGCGTTGTTGGGTTGTTATTCCGTGCAGGGTCCGGGTCCGGACCGAGTTGGCCGAGCAAACGCATTGTCTGTCCGTAAAACATCACACCCTGCTAAATACCCCGGTAAATACGAAATGAAGTGCCCTGATTCGTAGATCCAATTGAAGCTGGCCCATACCTATCTCATTGAAATTCTCTCTGTCTGAAGGACAGATACTACCTACCTAGGTACCGCTCCAACTCACATTTCCTTCGACTTTCGAGTGCCTGTTTTTCTTGGTGTGACTTGATGTTTTTATTTCGCCAATGGCCGGCTGGCTGCCAGCGGGCAGAAAAACGCATTGTAACTTAGCGTAGTTAGTAAGTACATAAAACGGTTTATGTACCATGCATATGCGAATATTGTGAATGATTATGCATGCATGCATGCATGAAATAGGCTAGGTACCTTATGTGGTGTAACTGATGAACCCCTGACTGAACGTGAAGGAGCCAGGTCGTCGGAATTGTGTGGAGTTTCGCACGTGTAGGTACCTACCTACTACCTATAAGTAGGTATGTATACCTATCCTTGTAGGCACGGACGTAAGTACTTTACGGATATTTTCCTGTCAGTAAGACGGACTTGGTCTCCTATAAAAGCACTGTTAATTTCAGAAAAAACCCTGTATAACCCTCGAGGCTACATCGCTTGCTCAATTCTACGCGCAGACTCTCATCAATACTCCAACTCTCGTACTTTTTACTGTTTTCTGTTCTGGCATACCTGCTACTACTACTACTACACTACAGAGACAGACTAGGTACACGCAAGTATGTGTATCTAGCTTTATACGTACATAATATCATAATATCGACGTGAAATCTCCTACCGTACGGATCCGTACTCCATGCACCACCGCCATACTTATACGTAAGTTACCTAGGTAATGGATCCGTACCTACGCTAGGAATTAGGCCCCACCCACGGACCGAGCCAACGGGGCCAACACGTTTAAGACGGACTACCTACCTAGGAGGTGAAAACAGCACCACCAACCTAGTATGTCCGTATCTATCAGGGGAAAAGCGGAGTGGCCTTTACTTCGTAGGTAGGTATAAGTACCTACTAGTAACTGACTGACCTTTTGATGCGAGTACGTCCGTAGGTAGTGTACGAATTAGATAGATCCGTACCTAAGTAGGTATTGATTCGTTCACTACGAACGACCTGTGAGGCCTCCTACGACCCCTCATTGAACGGCTCTCACTAATTGTCCTGTCTGGTGACGTCGTCGGCAAGCCGGTTCTGCCTTGATGATGTCTGGGTTGATACTTATTCTCCGCGACTTGAGTAATATTTGAACCCTTAATTCTGGGTAGGGCACCCATCGGCCTGTTACAGTCATCACTCAGCTGGTAGTGTGGGTATGTGTTGCTGATTAATCCGCACACAGGCCTGACTGATCAAGTTCTTCACAGCTGACAAGCAGCTGTGAACCGTACCACTCATGTAGGGACCTTAGGTAGTATAAGTATACGTACCTCTTAGGTAGGTGTGAGTGGGGCAGTAGCTTTCCACAGTAGGTACATATGGACAAAGTACCTAGGTGAGTACCTAGGTACCTACCCAAGTTGCCTGTTGTGTTTATCAGGGACGCAACGAACCGGCGTCGTCCGCTCTAGTGTAGCGAACAGACGTGCCGGATCTAGGTGGGGTCTCGTTAAGCGCATTTTTAGCATCCAGGCTATTTTGAAAAAGAGCGTCCCTTTACTCCGTACCTTAACGAAGTAGGTAGGTACGGCTCTCTCTCACTAGGTACGTATAAACCTACGGTGAGCCAAGTGAATGTGGTTTTGATGCATACCGGCACCTGTAACCGAATCCTATCTACCTAGGTAGGTAGGTTATGTAAAAAGGTAGAAATACGTACGTACACTAGAAGTAGGTACCTAACGAAGTAGTACCTTAGGTACCTAGGTACCTGTTATACTTGCAAGTTGTCTGAGGCCGCTGACAAGAATCGGTCTTCAACGCAGGGCCCTAAAAGAGTGAGCTTTGCCTACGTCCGTTCACTCGATGGAAGCCAGCCTACCTACCTTAGGTACGGATCCATATACCTAACCTAGTCGAATACCTAGTCGACACGATGGATGAGTGTAAATACACAAAACACGTCTGAATAGGTAGTCCGTACGTACTTGATATCGCTTAGTTCCCATATATAAACGGGGCCTAATTACCTAAAGTTGCCAAGTATTCAACACTAAAGACCCTTAAACTCGACGGTCTGCTCGGCGAACTGGGACTGGCTATGTATCTTCAATAAAAAGATCTTTTTAGCCTCGAAACCGCCCTATCGATCTCGACAACTGTTGTTTCGTCTATTCTCATCGATTACATACTCCTCCCGGCTTCAAATGGACCACGGAATTTGACTCTCCAGTGGACAGCCATAAGTCAATTGCACCAGAAGGTTCGTTGCTACTGCGTGTAGTTGATTTAGGCGCTGCTTGAAGTTGAAAACGATAGGTATAGTGATTTAGGTATGGTACGAAACGCCGCCGCCGTCAGCGCGCTCGGCCCTGACAACACGCTATTTTCTTACATCCAACGAAGTAAATCTCGTCTTCTTGGATCACGTTTCTCCCCGACCATTCCTTCGTTCTGGCTGCTGTTTTCAGTGCTTGGCCATTGCGGACTCGCGTCGGCCTCTGCCGCTTTTAGTCCCGATACTTTGTACGAAACAGGATTCTACGGCTGTGAGTGATCTGCTGCCGCCTACCTATAATCATTGTCTTACAACATTGTCTCACATCCCAATTTCCCCTTGGACCCATTCATCAATCTGCCGGTAGCTTTTTTTTTAAAAAAAAAATAAAAAAAATAATAAAAAAACTGACCAAACATATTCTCAAGTATACCCCACCGAAAGCTTTAAGTCCTTTGCCCTCACTTCGCCGCGACTACACTTCACCCATCGGGACGAGTCACAATGCAACGATGGATACTACATGCTAGCGCCCAAGGGGAAGTTAGTATCAAACCCGGGGCCGACAATCTACGATGCGCAAGGTGACCTCATCTGGGCTGACGATTCGTTCGGAGTGGTCTTCGATTTCCAGACACAGCGGTACAAAAATGAGACCTACTTGACCTTATGGGCCAGCCCCGTGGGCAGTGTCCACGGTTACGGGCGCGGTACATACTACATGCTGGACTCGTCCTACCAGTTAGTCAGGAAGTTCGAGCCCCCGGCCGAGACTCTGAAAGCAGATCTTCACGACTTGCGCATCACCGAGCGCGGCACGGCTTTAATGACCGCCTACAGCCCTGTCCCGGCAGATCTGACATCTATCGGCGGACCAAAGAAGGGCTGGGCCTTGGACAGCCTGGTCCAGGAGATTGATATCGAAACAGGCGAATTGGTGTTTAAATGGAACGCCTTGTCGAATCTGGCATTGAATGACACGATCCGTTACTTCGCCGGTGAGGACGATGGCACGACTCCCGAAAAGGCCTTTGACTTTTTCCACGTAAATAGTATCGAGCTGGACCCCGAAGGCAACTATATCATCTCCGGCCGGCACACCTCGACGATTGTATGCATCTCGCCGAAGGGAGAAAAGCTCTGGACGCTCGGCGGCAAGCGGAACGACTTCACAGACCTGTCCGACGGTCTTGCTACCGACTTTGCGTACCAACACCACGCGCGCCTCCACGCCAACTACACACTGAGCATATTCGATAACGCCGTGGCGGAGCGCGCCGGCGCTCTCTCACGGCATGGCTACACCCGTGGCCTCCTCGTGCAGCTCGATACGGTGAACATGACGGCCACGCTAATACAGGAATTTTATGACCCGCAGAGCCTTAAGGAGGCGACCTCGCAAGGGTCGATGCAGGTCATGAGTAACGGCCACGTCGTGCTGGGCTATGGCTGGCTGCCGTACATCACCGAGTTCTCGGCCGACGGCGCCGTGCTCTGCGACGTCGAGATCGCGCCGTGGATCGCGGCGCGATGGGGTCTCGTGACCACGTACCGGGCGTTGAAGACGGAGGGATGGGTCGGCAAACCCTTGAACCCCCCGGCGATCTACATCTCCCCTTCTGACGGCGCGGCCTTCGTCTCGTGGAACGGTGCCACGGAGGTCAGGAGCTGGGTGTTGCAGGGCGCATCGTACGACGCGCTCGAACGCGACGGCGAGGCCGCGTTCGTGGACGTCGACGTGGTGCCTAAGAGTGGCTTCGAGACGAGCGTCAAGTTCCGAGGCGACGTGCCGCAGTTTGTGCGCGTCGCTGCTGTGAATGAGCGGGGAGAGGTCCTTGGGCATTCGCAGATGGTGGACCGATACGTCGGGAACGCGGGGGAGGGCTGGGGATTCTACATGGTTGTATTTGTCATTCTCGTCACGTCGGTGGCTGGGCTTGTCCTGATGCGGAGGCGGGGACGGAGGGCTCTTTCAGCGCGTGGGATCGATTTGCTGGAGCAGGCTATGTCGGTTGTGAGGAATCGAATAATGGGGCGGGCGAAATTTGGTAGTGGTGGTGAAGGGTTCCGGGGCGACGAGCGCACGGCTGCGAAGGAGCATGAGTTGGAGTCCCTTTATCATGACTGAGTCAATTGGGATTTGTGTACCGGTATTCGTTTAACCATACCCGGATCTCGGGATCCTTGCTTCTTTTCTTTTTCTTTTCTTTTCTTTTTCTTTGTAAACAACCACTACAGTGCCTAATTAGGTAGATGGGTTGGCTGACTACCTGGCACATTCTGATGCTTGATGATCGCATTTTGCACTGTAACACTGGGCGGGTTTGGTGGCTTTGGTCTGTCGCAACAAAGGGAGAGGAAGGGGGGGGAAGGGGAGGCGATCTGTATGATCTTGGTCGATCGATCCTGATGGCGAGATTCTACGGCTCACGGGATTATCATCATATTTGATTCGCGAAAGATGTCTGGGCCGTAACTTCGCGATGAAACTTCCATGGTTGGCGAATGGGAATATGTACCTAGAGTAGTAGTTCATTTTAAGAGCTTGTATATGTATATGTAGAGACAGATAGACAACATGATGTATTCCACCTACCTTAGGTACTCTTTTTGTTTTTCTCTTAATCCATTCTATTGTCCGTTCATTCATTCACAAACGACTTTTTTTTTTGGCTGAGGAGTAGTAGCATTGACTCTTACATACCTGAATCTTCCGAAGAAATAAATTTGCTTGAGGTTATATTTAGTTCGGGGCACGCGTGCGCCTCGGGATCGCAGCAGGTAAGGGGGTAAGGTATGTAGGTATCCGCATGAACTGTTTTGCTTCTAGACATTTCAGAAGAACCGGGATTTGGTTGGGAAAAGACATGACTTCTTTCTGGTAAGTTTTGCAGCCCTTGCATACCTTGCATACGGAAGAGTACATTACTTCGTACACACACAAGTTTCGGGATCGGATGGCGAGAAGGAAAAGAAAAAGGAAGTTGAATTTGCTCATCCTGCCATGACTGATGCAATGACCTGTTGATCAACTCGTGTCTGAGGCGGTTATCATTGTCTCGGATATGGGTATACATTCACTCGCTCGCTTGTAAGTACGCGGTGCTCTCTCGTCGGGCTGTCTATGTATGTATGTGTGTATGTATAAGTACATACATAGCACGGGAAACCAAGATGCTCCCCTAATGCATGTCTTGCAGATTGTCAGCAAGAAAGAAAAACTAAGCTTGCCGCGTACCACAATTGTCGCGACCTCATGGCTTGGGCTTGGCTGGCCAAGACTGATTTAAGCGATGTTTGAAGAGTTCGCGCCACCGACCAATTTGCGACCGCCACTATGACTGTGCATGTATGGATTGTACTGTACATATGAGGTATGCATGTTCTGTACTCCTTGAAATGAATTGCCGACGACGAGATGCGGCATCTTGCGAACACACGCGCACACACAAAACAACAACAACAGCCCGTCGGATGCCGTCGAATTGCCGACATCATGCCGTGTCTAGACGTGTGTGACTCATTCTCTTAGCGTTATTAATTACTACGATAAACACAAAACGGTGCCTAAAACAAAGGAACAAGAAGAAAATTTTTTTGATATGGTAAGGAGCCATATGTAGGCTTCTAGGGGCCATAAAATACATCACGATCCAGCTAGCTAGCTCAGTGGAAGAGCGCCGGGCTCATAACCCGGAGGTCGATTGATCGAAACAATCGCTAGCTATAATTTTCCGGCTTTTTTTTAAACCAAAAAAAAAAAAGATTTTTTTTAAACAAATATTCTTGCTGTGTTTTGCGACGCTGCTGTGGAGACGTACTTGGACATCAGCTGATGACTGCAGTCGTGTACCTACCTAGATTCGCCGGTTTCTATCCGCCTAAATTGTTCTTTTTTTATACGGAGTATCATATACATAAGTAGGTAGGTAGCATTAGCACGGCATGAGGTAAGGAGTGTACGGTACCTACTTGGTGCCCACGTTGGTAGGATGTAGTGTAAAAAAACATGAGGTAGGTATCTACATCGTCTCATTCTCCGCATAGGTACGTCTGTAATCCGTAGATGGGCGTGATATTCTCGTTTGGGCTAAAGTCGTCAGAAAGGAACGCCGACAGGATGCCCGAAAAGATAGCTCGTGGATAAGAGTTCAGAGGCATGGTACGGACGTACTGTACTTACGTATAGCCTTTCGGAAGACCTAATGCGACCTCCATCGATTTTGCCATCGTCCCGTTCGCAACAACATTTCTGTCTGCCTGTCATGCAATCGCGAGGTTCTTGATAGCGATGTTCATCTCAGCTCGCTCTTGCGTGGGAGGACGAGGTAAATTTAAACAAGGGTTAGTTACCTACCTACATGTACGGACGTATGTACATACCTACCATAATGCAATTCAAATGTACCTAGTCCGTAGGTGCGGACGGACTATGGTCCCGAGATGAGATTGCTGAAACACCAAGCCTGCACTAAATTCGGTTCAATGCAAAGAATATTCCGAGATCCTTGCTGATGGATGATTTACTTACAGGTGTACCGTATGTCATCCAGATACGGATCCATAGTCCGGGACGTTAATACCTACTTACTAACTGCCTACATACCTAGGTACTGGCCACGTGGAGGTGTTGGAAGTACGGATAATACTGTACCTACTATGTAAGTAGGTATAACTACCTACCTTTCTGGGTACCCATTCCGTATCATACTATGCTATGCGTGTGTTTTGTATATCGCATGATGGATTAAGTGAGAAGATTATCAGACAACGGCAAATACTTACGCCCCCTATCTTTCCCGTAAGCCAGAAGGCTGTTCGTTTTCTTCTGTTTAGTTTGCTTTATAGTCTGCAGCAGTGTCCAGTTCTACATACTTATAGGTATCTCGAGTAAGTTCCTGAAAATAGTGTGACTACCGGTACGGAATACCTACCTTAGGTAGTATTATGATTACCTATCCATTGATAACTAAGTACCTAGTCTCTCGGACCCAGCCCGTCTCCGTCTAGAGTCAGAGGTACCTACGCTTCCATAAGGCGACATCATGCCAGATAGGTAGCAGCAGTGTCAGCTCACTGTACGGGGTAGATAGGGAGGTCAAGTCTAATAAATAAGTGCGCAATACCATCCCTGCCCAAAGCATGCAAATGCCATACGCGGCGCAACATACCTACTAGGTATTACCTAGTTGTTGTTGTTGTTATTGTTGTTGGGTGCTTCTTCTCATTTAGCTAAATAGTCCTCCTACAAAACTTGATTATCGTGACCTTGAAGAATTGATAGAAGGATAGATAGGTAGAGACAACATACAATAAAATAACCTACTAATATTTACAGAGCCTTGACTCTTTTTTCCGCACCTCCCATTGGCGCTGGGACGAGGTACAAGGGCAGTGACATTCAGTCGTATCAGCCGGCACCTCGCCTGCGGCACAGCATGCAAGTAGCCAATCAACTTACACTTTTACTCCGTTGGAGATCGGGGGCGTTGGCACGATTAGGCCGCAGGTACGCTGAGGACGGGCCCGAGATACCGTCTGCCTTAACAATTAATTTTCAAACCAATGAGAGAGGCGTGGAGAGAGAGAGAGAGAGAGTCAGTCAGTCAGTCCATCCTCTTCCAGCCATCTGTGGTGTGAGAGACCCACCGGCGAACATTGGTTTTGTCACGCCAAAGGCTGGGCCGATATCACCGGTTTTTTTTTTTTTTTTCTTCTTTTTTAATATAATAAATTATTTCCATCCTCCAATTTCATACCTTATAATATGAATCCCCAACTTCGAACTTCGTCTAGGTATTAAAATAAGATCTCGAATCTGCCCTGTCCCTGTCCCTGTCCAAATCTGAATTTTCGATTTCAATTTTTTTTTTCTTTCCAGTTCCTCAGTTGAGTCCCAAACCAGGACCAATCCGACCTAATTCGATCAATAATTCAAATTCACCTTACTCATTCTATACATTCCCTATCAGATCCTGCTCATATCCACATCACTCGACCTCTATCTAGCCTAGAACTTTTCATAAGCACGTAGCATCGTTTTTGTGTTCGAAGATCGCAAAGACAAGGACAAGGTCCGTGAAAACTGACAATGTCACTTACACGGCACGAAGCCGATCTGATCAAGGAGACCATACCGGCCTTGCGGCAACATGGAGACCACATCTCCATTATCTTCTACAAAACCATGTTGCGTGATCATCCCGGTCTAAATGACTACTTCAACAACGTCAATATGCACACGGGTAGACAGCCTCGCGCGCTGACCGCCCTTATCCTGGCCTTCGCCTCTAACATCATCAACATTAGTGAGCTGAGCCCCAAGCTCGAACGTGTCGCCCAGAAACATGCCTCGCTTATGATTCGCCCCGAACACTACGAGATCGTAGCGAGACATTTGTTACGCGCATTCTCCGCCGTCCTCGGCCCTGCCATGACTCCCGAGGTCAATGCTGCCTGGACGAAGGCCTACTGGATCATGACCAACAGTAAGAAAAGAGCCCCTCCCTCATACCCCTCCCTACGTACGCAACAGCTAATTGACCCCAACTCAGTGCTCACCGGCCGCGAGAAGATCATCCACAAGAACAACGGATCCTGGGTTTCGTGGCGCGGCTTCACTGTCTCCAAGAAAACCCCGGAAACGAACGACAGCGAGATCGTATCCTTCACATTGAAGCCAATCGACGGCAAGCCGCTACCGCTATTCAATCCTGGCCAATATGTCACCGTCCGCATCATGATCAAAGGAAACAAGTACCACCAGCTGCGCCAGTATTCCCTCAGCGACGCTCCCCACAGAGAGAGCTACCGCATAACCGTCAAGAGGGACATAGGCGCCGCACAAGACCAGCGACTCAACCAGCGGATCGACCAGTGCCATTTCTGCATAGACGACGGGCCGTCGATCTCATCCGCCGCGAGCAGCGCATCAGACAGCAGCCTCGGGAGCGTGCGCCCGCACAAACCAGGCCTCGTTTCCGGCCACCTCATCGACATGATCCACGAGGGCGACATGATCGAGCTGTCGCATCCGGCGGGCGAGTTTTTCCTCGATGTCGACGAGCCCGACAGCAGTCCCGTGGTGCTCGTCTCCGCCGGCGTGGGGGCGGCCCCGCTACTGTCGATGCTGAAGGGGCTGTCGGAACGAGGGGACACGAGGCCCGTTTCGTGGATCCATGCTTCGCGACACGATGCGCCGTTCCGGGCCCAGGTGGAAGAGATCGCGAGGGCGCACCCGAATATGCGAGTGCGCTTCTTCCGGTCGCGCCTTGCCGACGGCGACGTCATCTCGTTGGCGTCGCGGTTCCAGGAGGATTTTCAGGGCCTGAACTGGGAGGACCTCTACCTGCAGAAGAACCTGACGAGGTATTTCGTGTGCGGGCCCGAGAGGTTCATGACGGAGTTCGGGTCACATTTGCAGAGGAATGGCGTTGCGGCTTCGAGGATACGGTTTGAGCTTTATAGTGTGGGCAGCTTTGAGCTTAAGGAGAATAGACGATCTGCGTGAGAGGGATTGAAATAAGGTGATGTCGAGTATGTCGTTTATGTAATCTGTTCTCGGGCTGGCTTCCCCGATTGGATGTTATCATTTTTTTTTTGGGGGGGGGGGGGGGGGGGAAGGTGAGGGAAGTTTGGAAATAGGGATTGGGAAAACTCAACGGATAGATGATAGACGGGTCCATGGTATCGGGAGGGAAGGTTGATTTACTGAACTGAGAATGTGTGTACACACATGTTTTGGGATTCTTGGGTTTGGATGGTAGAAGATGCGGGAGTAAGATTGATATACTTACCGGTAGGTAGGTAGGTATGCTGGTTATAGATCGTGTAATATAGACGGGAACGAAGAAAAACCCTTCTCTCTCTTTCTCTCTCTCTCTCTCTCTCTCGCTCTCTTTGATTCGGTTTTTTGTAACATGCTGCTGCTAATAGGTATAATGTACCTACTTATAGTACCTATTGACATCATGCTGTTGCTACTTGTCATCTAATTATGTACATAGGCTAGGTTGTATTATATTAGTGTACGTCCGTAGTGATGATAGGATACCCCGTCTCTTCCTATTCTGGGAATCACCAAAGTAGGTACGTACGTACATCGGTATCTAGATGGCCAGTACAATAACTCTTACGGAATATTATTTACTGACATGTCACCGGCCGCATCATCGTACATTAGCGCCGTCTTGGTAAGGGTGCCATATCGCTAGGTAGTGTAGGTATCCCGGTGCTTGCGTTCCAGGAGCCTGGTACCTATTGCGGCCTTCCTATTAGGGTTGGGACGAACGCCTCTGGCATGGACTGGGTTACGTACCTAGTTCTGATGGGTTGAGTGGGTGTTTGGTGAGAGATGGGGAAAGTTAAGGAGGAAGATTTGGGTCAAGTACGTCCGTAATATTGAATACTTAGTTTTGTTCTTTTACATTTTCTACCACGCTGAATACCTACATAATGCCTTTCTCTGTTCGTAAGGGGAGGAAGAGGACAAAAATTTTGGAATTCTTATTGCTTGATGGTTGGTTGGTTAAATGGCTTATGGAAGTAGACTGAGTGAGGATACCTGGATTGTAGTTTTTATCGTCTGCGGAGGATGAATCTGCCGAGCTGATGATGTGTTAGCGTTGACGTTAGTGTGTGTGTGTGTGTGAAATTTGAATACCGGCACTGTTCCGGCTCCTGGTGAAGGCTTTGACGCCATAGGTAGTTACAATTTGAGCGAGAAAGCTTTATGGAAATACGGAATAAGTATAGGTATCGGAGGCACGGGCCGGTCAATTCACGTCCACGTGCCGAGCTATCAAGGTAAGAACTTGAGGTAGCTCAGGCCCGTGGACAACAATTCCGTCGTCTTGTGCTTTCAACGTTTGTATTGACTTTAGACCGCGCGGTTGGCGTCTGATTAGTGCCTTGGCTCATCATGTCGGTCGTAATATTTATACACACATATGTAGTGTGTGAAGGTATGTGCTCTGTCCTCCTTTAATAATGCCACTACTCAAGAATCCCTAGGTAAGAACAAGTGTCCAACGCCATGCTCGCTTCATCATGTTCTACTTTCTGCGTACCAAACTTGGTATCTCATTCATGCAAAAACCAACGCCGTGCTGGAATTACCCCAGCCTCACCCGTATCCTTCGAATCCCCAACTATCAATATTGCCTCTGCTACAGCGGACCGGAGAAGGTACGTTCTTCCTGGTCCCAGCCCAGTAAGGGCCAGCCCTCCGGAAGGGTAGAGTATGGCGGGAGCGTGTACCGGCCGGTACAGGAGCCCGCATTGCAGGGCATGTCGCAGAGACCAAAGACGTTGCAGTAGCAGTCTTCTGCTGAGGGACAATACACTGCTTCTTTGCCGAAGATGACTTACAGAACAACAAGAACAATTCGTTAGCTACAAAAATTTATTTTATGGCGACGATGGGAACCACTCACTATGCCACGCGAACTCGAACACGCGTCCATTCAGCGCGTCATCTAGCGGCGTAGTGAGAAGCCACTCGCGATACCGAATGTAATCCGCCCTCGGCCGCCTTTGTACCGTCTCCCTCGTCACGCCGAATTGCGAGCAGCAGCTCACGGCGACGAGGTTCGGCACAGGAACTTCCGGCAGCAATTCCTCAAAGGCGCTCTTGTACACATGCTTCGCGGTCACGAGCTCCTCGTCCTCGGCCTCCGACTCGTCGAGCGCTGGCCGGATCTCCGCCGGACACCCGATCACCCAGACGCAGCGCAGATTGACGTAGCCGGCGTGCTGGAGATAATCGAGGCGGAAGCGGCGGAGTGTGGGGAGGGCGTCGTAATCTGGGTCGTCGTTGTGCCAGGCAAAGCGCGAGGCGTGCACAAAAAGGATGTTCTGTGGGAGACTGTCGTAACGGTCGATTAGGTACGTGAGGTAGACCATCGCCTCGCGACCCTTGTTCATCGGTACTGTGAGTGCCGCGCTTGAGTTGTCCGCTATGTAGATCTCCTTGTGCCAGTCTGGGAGCTGCTCGTGTAGCCAGGATACATCCTCGGTCCTCACGCTCGCCACTACGAGCTCCAGCTCGCGGTCCTGTGCGGGATTGTAGTCATATTCTTGGTGCGCCCAGGCTGGGTTGAGTGGGTTGTAACCCCGAAAGGCGAGAAAGAAAATGTTTATTAATAGGGCGGTCGCTATGAACCATTTCCGAGGCCGGCGGATCAACGATTTCATGGCAATGCGATTGACGGAGTTGGCGGCGCCTTACCTATATCGCAGACTGTGAAACACCGGGATCCTCATCTGAGGGATAGAATATTTGGGTATTGATTGGGCTGGTATGGATAATTCACGATGGGGATTGGGATGGGGATGGGGAGTTTTGTATACTTATAGGTATAGCATGTGATTTAGGTATCTACACCACGATTAACTATACATAGTATTATGGAATGGAATGAAAACAAAACAAATGGAATGGAATAAACGAAACGTAATGTAGGTAGGGAGGGCAGTACTAAGTACCGCTTCATGTTGTGAGATGCCCTTTTTGCTTTACTGTGCTGTAGGTACGGATCCGTACCGTACACTACCTACTCCGTACATCTGGCGTCTCGTCTAAAAATAAAGGCGGCGTCATTAACCAACGGATTCATACGGACATAAGTACCTACAACATTGACGATCACATCATATCTAATCCGAATCTGGGCTAGTCAACCCGTCGCATTCTGGGTAATTCTCAGAGCATTGTTCGCCGTTCTCCGTACTACCTACGTACACATTTCGGTTGAACCGAGACGGACGCCGGTAGTTTTTATCCGTAGTTTGGTACCGGTAGTTTTCATGCATGGCAAGATACAGAGGCAAGATATTACAGTCTGGACAGTACCGATGTGCTCGCATCGGAGAACCCCCCTCGATCTCTCGTCTAGGTACAGACATCATTATGGTCATTCAGCTGGCCTAAAACTACAATCCTCTTGTTGTTGTTTCATTATCACTCTGTATTGAGACTGAAACCAAGTCTCACGATGAAGACCTGCCACCGACATCTCAACAAAGCCTCACTTCAGCAACATCGATCGAAAATGAACTTTAAACGGCGATCTCCTTTTAGTGATTGCCTCACTACCGCCACACAAATACATTGATTATTTTCGCCGCCAAAGAAGAATTGTAGCTGCGAACAATGAGTCGTTTTCGTTCCCTGGTGTACGTACTCATCCTCGCTTTGTCGAGGTTGCTCTTTGTGTCGTCTGACACACTGTTCCATCGATGCTTTCGTCGTGAGCTTCACTCCTAAAGGGCCTGTCCTAATTACAAAGCAATGTCCTAGCCGTTCAAAGTCCGATGTTACTGAACAGATAATCCGTGCTTCTTTCTCGAGTCCGGCGATGCCATTGAGTAAACTTTGGGCTTGTTCTGACAGCACCGATATCACGCAGTTGGCTTTTGTAGAGCTTATGTTTATAAGTCACGAAGAGCGCCGTAGAAACGTACTTTGAACAGCCAGAGACAAAATCCACACAATCGACACACAGAGCATTTCTACTATCCCAAAAACCCTGGACACTTCTCACAACCAACGCTAATTCACAGAGTTCAGCTTATTCATAATGGCAGCTCCGGAGAACAGGGACCAACGGGGAGAGAGTGCAGACAGGAAGACAACAGGGAGGAAGACCAAGAGAAAGGTTCCTAACCCTAACTTAAAACGAGGACAGCCTACCGCAGCCGGTCGCCTCATAAGTTCTTCCTATATCAAGTACGGCTGGCACAAGCCGTTGACCGGGGATGTTAGGGACACTGTCCAGAGAGTCAGCTCGACGGCCGACTCCATGTACATGCTGCAGATTGAGAGGACACGGCCGATTGACTCGCGTTCGCTCCGAAACGGAATATTCTGGGAGCACAGACAGCTACAGGATCAGTCCATGATTTCTACACCTTCGGCAGATCATATCGATCTCTTTCCGCTCGACGATAGGACATTCGAAGATACCAGATGGAAGATAAGTAAGGAACACGTTCAGGGCGACGAGGT
The DNA here is from genome assembly GCA_022984845.1 of Xylaria nigripes. Taxonomy (NCBI): domain Eukaryota; kingdom Fungi; phylum Ascomycota; class Sordariomycetes; order Xylariales; family Xylariaceae; genus Xylaria; species Xylaria nigripes. Next base: position 155,113 of record JAJJKC010000026.1, on the reverse strand, counting down.
CCTTTTACACTACCTCTTTGAAGGTCTGAGAAGTCGAGAATTTCTCCTTCTGCCCATCGAGCTCGATGGGCTCTGGGTCACCGTCATCGCAAGGATAGCGGAGAAGCGCGAAATAGGCAATATAATGTTAATGAATCTTGATGTTAACAGGGAAGTCTATGTTGATAGGGAAGTCACCGATCTCGCAATCCTTGACCCCGTACCACACGATCGGGAGGCCCGGCAAATGTTGATAAGACGTCGGCTTACCAGTATCTTCGCGGAAGGTTGCATCGAGCTGTCGACCGAAGCCACTACTACCCGGGATCTCACGATCTCGGACATCGATTCATCGGAAGAATCTCGCTGGCAAACTGGACTGATCGCCTACGCCGTTTCACGCGAATTCATGCGACGTCTCAAAACACTTCAATGGCGGCGAAGAAGCAGCTCTCGCATCAGAAGCGACCGCGAGTTCTTGTGGTCGGCATTCGAGGAACACTACAACTTCGACAACTACCGGCAAACCCTGATGACCGCGTGCGCCCTCCAGTGCATTGAGAAGGCAGAATACAAAGTCCGGCTGGCGCTCGAGGTCCCCAGCGAGGAATGCAACTACGATCCCAAAGATCTTGGTACCTTGAATGATCTCCCCGACGAGAAGTGGGACGTTTTCCTGTCGACAACTCACACCGTTCCCCTTTGTGTCCTTCCGAGGCCATGGGCAAATTCCCCTGACTCGTCCGCGTCCTCGTTTACTACCCCTCGTTACGGAGACGAGTATAGACATTCGCCCGACTCAGTTAAGCGTGAGTCTCCCCCATGTTCTCCTACTTCGTTCCCAAGCTCACGAAGCGGAGATGTAGATGGAGAGCAGTCGAGCGATTTGCCAATGAACCAGGGGCAAATCGAAGATCAGACAGTACGATCGGCGTCGAGCGCCAGCGAATCCAATTCAAGCTCTGACGCAGCAGGCGAGGATGATGACATCGAGGGCTACGGCCATAATGCCCCAGTGGCTGCCATGGGCCAAGTGGGCTTCTCGCTACCAATCCCTGGATTAAACCTCATCCATAGAATGCCGTCAACCACAGCTGAGGAAGCGTCGTATCTCCAAACATATGCCGATCCCGTGTTCATCGCCATGACACCAACCGGCGGTCTCTCACCGCCACCGCCATCTGCAATGCTAGATGGGGGCGGGCCCGATTCCGTCCTCCAGGACGTCAGGTCCTATGGTATGGCGGAGCCAGAAGAGCGCCAGTTGCTCGCTAATGCGGTCCTGGAGAGTATAGATAGGCCAGCGGGGACGAAGCGGTCTTTCTATGAAGATGAAGATGAGGATGCAGGAGAACGACTGTTCAAGAGACGGAGGTAAAGTAAGACGTTCTAGTTGAGTCTGGTATTCATAGTTCAATGGTTTTTGCATTGGAGTTTTGAGATAAATGAATCTCGAATAAAAGCTTTGGTTGGCTGTCTTGAAATCCCGCTCTTGTTGTTGAGTTTGTGAGTCTAATGATGTCATTTTTGTATTCTGCTGGTAGCTGGGAGGGCTAACGAATTACTCATAAAATGGATGGCTTTTATAGTGAATCTTGCTTCTTTACTATGAAGTTTAGATGCAGATGTTTCAATGTTAGCCTTGAGAGTTCGTTGAGACGACGCGATCGTGAGAGTCGGACGGGTAATGTGTGAGAGAAAGGTGGAATACACTGTAGTCATATGAGTGACTGGCACCTCGTCACCACGTGCTGGCATAGGGTAATCATTCAATGGTTACTTTATACATTTCACCAAATGAGTAGAGGATTCACGATGGTGCTCCTTCAAAGCCGAGAACCGGAAGACCTCCCGGAACGGGGATGTACCTGGGTCGGCCTCACGTTCAATGCACTGACGCTCACTCTCTCCAACTGCAATATGCATAGTGCACATACATGGCATGGATTCTAGCTCGGTTTGTCGGTTGCTTTTGCCCAGCTGAGCAATGTGCTTATTTTGATGATAAGCGAGGGTTGGTCAGCTGAAATGCCATCCGCCTCTCAGGGGCAGCCAACGTGCCGAGATATCATCATCACGCTCTTTGTTTTCATGCCTGTTCCTGACTCCTTCACAATAATTATATATTTCACGGTCACTGCTGACATTTTGGATCGCCATATGGGTGATAATATGTTTCATAGTGTCATTTCGTATGGGTGGCGCTACTCGTCCTACCGACTTTTCAGCCTGCTCAGACGCTCCAAATGGTCTATGCATTCCGCTCACTGTGTGGCTTTTGAGACCCCATATCATATCAGCATAACCAACGTTCATTTTGTTCCCGGAACGGGGAAGTCCACCTACAGTTATCACATTGTGATTAGTTCCTGGGTGCTCTGCCGTTGTAATTGTGACCAGCTTCAGCATCATAATCGGCAAAGCAGTCATAATCATAATCGATTTCGTCGATTCGGTCCTTGAGAATGTCAACGACATGCTCAAATGAGCAGAGACCATGGGGATCCTCCGGACAACCGGGGTAGGAATCTGCGACCGAAATAACGGCATCGTTCCTAATCATGTGAGTTAGTCATCGTCAAAGCGGCACATTATGAAATATAGTAGCTTACAAGATGAATCGTATTTGCTTTGATGGTTCATATGCACCGCACTCAAGGACTTGAACAGTGAAGTGGGTGGCAAAAGGCACGGCCTTGCTAGCGACAAATGTGTTTTGCTTCTGATTCTGCTTCAGGTCTAGTGGCGGACCATCAAACAGAGCAGTCAGGTTGAAAGCAGTAAGAGTATCAAGAACCACGACTTCGTGTGTGGCATCGGCATAGATGGACTGGTAAAGCGGGAAGTACGTGGACGTATTGTCGAACGTTTCATTCAATCCCGAGTACGGTTTTGGGAACGTGTGTGTAAAGCGCCCAACAAACTCCTGGAGATAGCCCTTGCCTTGTGCGGCAGATACGGGAGAGCCTGGCCCAGTTTCGTAGTAGAATTTCTTATAGAGTGTTAGCCTTAGCTGCCGCAGGCGGGATATCTTATTATACAAGAGAGTGGACATTCGAAATCGGGATGATGTTTTGAAGGATGTGTACTTACGAGATCATAGTAGTACTCATAGTTTTCAAAATCATCCTGCGTGAAGAGAGGGCAGAACGCTGAGTATCCAAGGGCAACAGTTTCATAGGAACAGAGTTGAAGCATGGCAATCACATCGTCAGCTGTGAATTCAAGGCCGCGAATCTGCAACGATTTAGCAAGAGTGTACCGAGAAACAGTTCGGCTGGAAAGAGGTGGAATCACTTAATATGAAACATCTCCTACTTACCTGTGAATTCAGGCGATCTAATGTATCATTAAACACATCCTGGGCGAACGCTTTCGCAATCGTACTCCCAATATAACCGCGGTCTTCGACATTCGAATTCGGGCAGACGTAGTACGGGGCGCCAGAGTTATTGACACCTGGAGCTTCAACTAGAATCTCGATATTAACCTGATCAAGGTATTCAGGGACGCCAAAAAAGCCAGCGGCGAAGTTTTCAGCTGTCTTGACCACTAGTACACTTCACATCAGTACCATATCCTCATAGGAAGGTAAGCGAGAAGCGACCACGGAGAGAGTCCTTTAGGTTTCGCTACTTACTGCGATCCTGCGATTCCGTGCGGAATACTGGAATGGTACCAGATTCAGTAAAATTGTTGAGAAGATGGCCGTAGAGCTGGCGATATTGCAGCCCCAGTAGAAATTCCTGACCACGGCCAAACGGAGTCAGAAGCTCGGCGCCAAGTTTATAGGTCCAGTCAGCCAAAAATTCGAGGTCACCACAAAGTTCAACAACGCCCGTCGTGGTGGCATTGGCAATTTTATTAGCGAATTTGGCAGGCGGGGCGCCGCTTGTCGGATACCGTGCTCCGTGACGATACAGCAAATGAACCTGCGTAATACTACACCCTTCGGGAGCGAGGGGATTGGCATTCGAGAGTCCGTAATCTGACGAAGACAAGGAATACCAAGGGGATAGGTTGCCCCAGTGTTTAGTTATGTCGAAGTTGGATTCCTCCTCACCATGAGCATTTGGTGCCACGAGTGGAAACTGGCCGGCCGAGCCGAGATTCACGGGGTATGCCGGCGCAGTTTGGGCTGCCGCGGCCTCAACCCCAGTAGGAGTAGGCCCTTGAAAGCCGACTTCATTCTCTGGCGGGAAGAGGACAGGGTCAACAGCAGCTGTCACTGGTAAGTAGCTTTCTTTTCAAGCGATATGATCATGAGAATATAGGACCCTGAAAAGGAGTGCTGCTTACTGCCTGACGGAGGATAGGAGTCCGAAACGGAGGATCCTGCCTCTGGTGACAACGTCACAAATTTAGCTTGACCATTTCGTGCTAAAAGTGCGAAGAGCGAAACCGAGATGGCCGTCTTCATGATGAGGGCAAATCCCAAAGAGTTTTTTGTGTGGCAACAAAGCTCAGGGCTCACGGTGATTGAAGTTATAGCAGGAGATGCGGGATAAGTTCATATATATACCAAGTAATGTTGATCAAAGTCGCTGGAGCCGAGACACAATAAAAGCGGTTGATCCAACGAGGCCGAGTCACCACCAGGATCCTGGATGTTGGAGAAATTGTGAATCTCCCGTACACTAGTCTGTATACCTAACTAATATGGTATCTCATAAAGTAAGACAGACTTGGTAACTAATCTAGCCTGCTTTAGAAGTCGGCATACCCGTTAGGACAGCGGGTGCCGAACTCGTACACGCATGCAAGCCGTCCAAAGTGCAGGTTAATACCTTGTTGGGTCTGGCCAGACATATATTGGCAGTTAGTTACAAGACAAATACGCAGTGGTGAGAATGACGAAGGGCTTTCTCACGGGGAATTGGCATAGGTAATATGAGGCGCGGTGCTGGACGAAGATCCATAAAGGGCCGTCACGGTAATCCGTATTGCTTTTCCTTCATGCACGCTGCAACCAGCCGAGATAATGTTCTGGTCAGCCTCAGCTAGGTACTGCCATTTTCGTATGTCATTTGAGACGTTTGTCCAAATGCAGATTTGTTCTTGAATACGTGGTCCGGCCTGTTAGGGACCGAGCCTTCCAATTGTGCCCGGATAATTATCATGGGTTTTGTACCTTTGCAGGTTTGAGTGAGTGCACAAACGTAGATCAATCTGCACATGAGAAGTGCAAGTTTTCAGTTGCGACCTGTATAAAAAGAATTGCGCAGGCGCACTGCCTATTGTTCATGTTCATCATATATTGTCCATCGCTTCGCTGATTCATGACTATGACGACGTAGTTACCTACTAGTAGCTTGTCCGGACCGCTCAGTTGACATTATTATGTACCTACCCCAATATAAGTACACTAACGCCAAGTCAATTTATGAAATTAAGCAGATGGATAACTACTGTATATATATATAACTTGTTTAGGTAGGTAGATTTGCATCGATTTGACGATAGGTATTCTGTAATCCGTATTATACAAAGAACCGGTAGGTACCTAGAACTCTACGGCTGCCCTGCTGCTGTGTGCAGCTGCCATGACGTCGTCCGACCAACGCCGGCGCCGGGAGAGTCGATCTTGGTGGGGCAACAGGAAAGTGGTGGTAAGAAAAAACTACCGCCTACCTGCGAATGCGACCTACAATAAAAAGCCGTCATCAACATTTTTATTATCGTGTAAGCTGAATATCGCTGATGATCTTGATCTGAAAAAAGCTGACCTTACTTATACTGTTTGTATATTGGTGTTTTAGGCTCTGACGACAGCCATACCTAGTATATTTGTAGGTATCCCACGAACAGCGACCCTCGCTTGGCGCGACGGGATCTACACGTATATACTTGACCCCTCCAGTTCGCCAATCATTAATTGCGCGGCTTACTTATCGCGACATGTCGACCCCAGTAGTTACTTCGATCGACCTCAAGTCGTTGCCCTTGGTCGCCAAGGTTTGTTCTCGTCTTTGAAAGATTTGTCTTTTTGAATAATAGGCTGACCAGTTGGCTTATCGTAGGGCAAAGTGAGAGAAATCTATGAGGCTAATGACTCAACGCTTCTCCTTGCCGCCTCGGATCGCATCTCTGCCTACGATGTGATCTTGGAGAATGGCGTTCAGAACAAGGGTGCAGTTCTCACTATGTACGACTTTTAGCTCATCTCTCCGCGCTGCAAGCTAACTAAAGGTGGCCAGGATCACAAACCACTGGCTCAACACAGTCCTGCCCCAGCATATCCCGGGTCTAAAACACCATCTTGTCTCATTGAATATTCCCCCAACTCTCAGCCTTACCCCTGAAGAGAGGCAGCGACTCCGAGGTCGTTCGATGATTGTGAAGAAATACCGTGTCTTTCCCATTGAAGCCATAGGTTTGACTCCTGCAAATCCACTCGCCAACGCCCTGTGTACATATGCTGATGTTCGTCATCACAGTACGCGGATATATTACCGGTAGCTCGTGGTCCGAGTACAAGCAGAAGGGAACAGTGCATGGTCTGCCCCAGCCGAGCGGACTAGAACAATGCCAAGCATTCCCCGGTGGTCCTATCTATACACCGTCCAGTAAGCTCTCGCAAGACCAACTACAAACAATGTTTCGGCGGTTGGTTTTCGTAACTACTGCTAATCTACCACTACAGCAAAGGCGCCGGTAGGGGAGAAGGACGAGAACGTAAGTGTTCTAGAGTATTATATTTTGCCTTTTTTAGTCGGCTGTGGACTCGTCGCTGCTACAAATTTCTCGAAAATATGACGGGTTACGACAGTTACTGACTTTGTTCGAATAGATCACTCCTGAACAGGCTCGAAAGATTGTAGGCGAGAAATATGCCGATAAGCTCCAGAATCTTGCTTTGGCCGTTTACAAGGCTGCGCATGCCTATGCTGTGAGTTTCCTGTCTCGCCTTGAAAAAAGTAACTCACTAATTCGACAATGTAGCTTAAAAGGGGAATCATCGTCGCAGACACAAAGTTTGAGTTCGGTGGGTCTGAACCTAAAAGTTACATAAACTCTCCATCCAGACAGGCCCTAACGGACAGCTGCAGGTCTCGACGAGGAAACGGACGAGGTGGTTTTGATTGATGAAGTTTTGTCAGTATTGTGTTTCTAATGGAAATATTATATGCTGACGGTTGATTGCACATCCAGAACCCCTGACAGTTCACGATTCTGGCCAGCGGCAGACTATGCACCGGGACGGGACCAGAAGAGTTTCGACAGTAAGAAGCGAGATATTCCAGCTAATGGTGGAGTTACTAATTCACATGGTTTTAGAGCAGTATATGCGAGATTGGTTGACATCGCAAGGACTTAAGGGGAAAGAGGGTGTTTCGGTATAGTTTAATTTCCCCAGTTCTTGCACGACGAAGAGACTGCTAACCATGTCGCTCAGATGACTGAGGAAGTGCAGTAAGTATTCAGATGGCGTTTGTTTTTCGGTTTGGTGATGTTCCCGCTCCTGCATGCTCCCGAATTTTAAAAATATCATTTCGAGTTTCGTGGATAAGCCGCGGTAATTAACGCCTCTTCTATAAAATAGGACTCAAACAAGCGCCAAGTACCTCGAGGCTTTCCAACGTCTGACCGGGGAGACCTTGGATCAGGCACTGGCCAAGCTGGAAAAGTAAGCGAGGCGTCGTGATCGGTATCAGGGGATGAAGAATGCGAATCCCCTCAGCACATGTTGAGATGGATCATGGATCACTTTATGGGGTCTTACTGTTGCGATATCTACATTACGATGGGTATTGTGCATGCGTTATATTGATGGTAAAGGCTGGACAGAGTCAGGTATACCGACGACCCGCCACTCAACCCTATGAGTCTCAACATTTCGGCTTTTTGATACCTGCACAGTCGGGAAAATATAACAACATGGTGAATTTGCATTCGAAACATCGTGACCAGCGCGTTATTACACTGCTAGCAGAGTTGCCCCGACTAATTAGCCTTCTTTTAACCTACATTCTGAATTTAGAAATCAGTCGCGATCATTTAATACCGAGTAGCGAATGTCCCTTGAAGCAGCCTGTTCTCCAAAAACGCCAATATATTGACAACTTGGAAAGATAAACGAATTCGATGTGCCAATGATCTGGCCAGTCAAGAGAATATGCAAGCAAAGAAGCTGAGATCTTGTCATTAGCGAAGACCTGCTCATCACAGGACTCGGCATCCGGATGCGGTGTGGAAATCTAATTACGTGTTCCGGGATTCAACACCAAGGTTCACCACATCTCACCATGGAAGCTAAGCCGGACTCTTCGGAAACAGAGAGGCTTTGGGTGTTGGCACGCTTAATTTGAGTTGAGGGTACATCCCATCTTGTTTTGAAGGCAGCACTGGCAGGTCGAATCATCTGCTGAAGATAGGCTCGACGAGTGTGCATTTAGGCCAAAATGAACAGATTGAGTTTTCATCGGAGGTTAGCCTTGACCGGGAGCATGAGTTTAATGTCTTGCTAACAACATGGCCCAGGAAAATTATTATAAATTAGGATACATTCCCTCCGATACTACTGGAGAGGGCAAATGTTCCTAAACCCCTAACGTGCGATCGTCCGATAAAAGGAAACCTGACTCTTTTGAATCTGCACCTTCAAAGCTTTGAAACTTCTTATTCTTTTGCTACGCTTGCTTCCATCTACACTTTAAGCCAGTCCCTTCGATAAGACAGACAAAATGAAACCCTCCCTCCTCGTCTCTATAGCGCTCCTCAGCGTCGCGAGCGCACGAACAATGACATACGACCTTTCAGACGAGATGCTAACCGGTTTCTCGGCGGACGAAGACGCGGAGATATTCGGGGGTCCAAAACCCAACAAGACAGCCAACGATTTTAACGAGCATGGCTGCAGTCCCGTGATCTTCCTCTATGCACGAGGCACGTTACAACAAGGCAACCTAGGTTCCTCGCCCGGTCCACAAGTCATCGAGCAGCTCCGGGCCACGCTGTCGAATACCACAGTCTCGGCTCAGGGATTCAATTACCATGCGGATTTATGGGCGAACTTCTCGCCCGAAGGGTGCCACAGAAAAGATGCTGGGCGTTTTGGTGAACTTCTTACGCTGGCTGCAACGCAGTGTTCAGAGTCGAAGATTGTCATCTCCGGATATAGTCAAGGGGCGGCGATCGTCCATGCCGCCGCCAAGCGGGTTACGCCGGCGGTAGCTGATCGCGTTGTTGCGGTTGTGACATTTGGGGATACACGTAAGGCGCAGGATAAAGGTTACATACCCGGCATTGAGCAGTCGCGCGTGCTTATATTATGCCACCGTAAGGACAAGGTCTGTCATGGTACGCTACTTATTTCGGATGCTCACTATCACTACCATGATCTCGCGCCGCAGGCTGTGGAATTCATTGTTAGTAAGCTTTGAAAGTGGGTTGGAGTTGGAGTTAATACTTATACAAATGTACTGGCGATAATGAATGCGTTGCATAGCGACTCCTTGCTCTTGTCTTCTCATGTCAATGATATCCTTTCATAAACATAACTTTCCTGAGAAGACCTAGGTAGTGAGAGCTTCCTGAAGTCGTCACAATTTAGGTACAACGCTATCAAAACAATATGTTGAGTTCTTCAAAAGTAGTAACAGTCAATCCTGTAAGAGAAGCAGCAAAACCACATGAGCACCCAGGCAGGCAAAACTCATGCAGTAAAACCCTTGAAAGGACCACTTCAGCCAAGAGGAAGGCCATAATGACTAATTCCTAGCTGGCGGATAGCTAACACCGTCACTAGGTATACTTCGTGCAAGCCCGATGATCATGGAAAGGCGTTTACTCAACTTCCACCAGCCAATTCTCTCATACCACCCTGCTCCAAGCCGCCCTTAGGTTTTGGAAACACCTTATACTCCATGGTGTATTGCATCGCTTTCGCTTTCTATTAAATACATAACTACCAGGATCGGACGGACACGATATACCTAGGTTATTCCTAACCACAACACTTTACCACCTAATCAGCAAAGCGACAGGGCATCTGCATGCTGCAATGCATGCACTTCTCGATCCGAACTCCACCATCCTTCGGAATCTGACTGGTGGACCCTAGTTGTTCAACGTGAAGTTGACAACCTATCACATTAACCGGTTTGCTACATAGAGTATCATCATCAAAACCGCCAGTCTGGCTGGGGTTGTCACTTCATTGGTGAGTAAATTTGAACATGCAGGAATAAAGGAACATCGAAATGATCAGGAATTCTAGTATCACGAACTGCTAAAGGCAGTCCGCAAATGGATTTTACACCACTATAATATATAATGAGTCAGGTTTAGCTACTTTTATGTCTTTGCCTGTGTTGTGCCGACTAACCTGTGGACACCAAATCTGGGAGCTATGTATCACTTGTTACTCGTCATAGGACGGCGTTAACGAGTACATGACTATGACGGTATGCATAGGTATGCAGTAGGCTGACTGTGACTATGACAGATTCCCAAGAATTACGGCACCATCTGTGACTTCTGGTCACGTCGCTGTGCTCGGAACTCTTGCATGTTACTCCTAATGACCGGTTCGCTCTGTGCGTTATCGTCGTCCTCCAGTTCGACTTTGACGACATCACTACTTCTATCGCTGTCTCTTTCGTCGGTGCTCCCGTTCTCGCCACGGTTTGACTTTTTGCGGTCCAGGACCTGTTGCATAATTTTTTGTCCTTCATTGATTTCACGATTGGTATACCCGCAACCCATGCATTTCCAGGTTCCCAGTTCTGAGAGATTTTTAACTCCCGGGGGTGCCTGGCCGTTGACAAGTCGGCACTCGCCACAAATCAAAACAATGCGGTTCTTGGGTGCCGTTTCGTCGTCGCCTAACATAAGGTCTAAGATGCGGTCATACCAGCGAGGCGGTCCCGGGTTCATTTCGTATTGATTATAGGTCGGAAGGGGACCCGCATTGGGAGCGAATTCTTCAATGGGTTGGGGTGGTAGCGACGGTGGGGTTTGCGGGGTTTGCGGGGGTTGCGGACCGGGAGATTGGGCTTGACGATGAGCATGTATGCCCAAGGCAGTTGAGGGCCGTTGAATATTGGCAGTCGGCGGGGGATGTAGATGCATTCTTGGGGCGAGGTGACTGGAGTCGATGCTTTGACGATGCTTCTTCCGCGAGCGATCGTTAGCTTGTATCGGCGCCGCCTCACTTAATTCCTTTGGCTTGTCCTTGCCGCGCTTCTCGTTCGACCCTCCATACTTTTTCAACAACTCGAGCGTCGAGTCATACTTGGTGGCATCCTTCAGCTTTTGAATAGTCTTGGCACGCTCGGCATGCCAGTCCTTGAGGCGAGTCTCGAGGGTATCTATTCGAAAACCGAAGTACGCACTTGCCGCAGTCCGAATGACATAGATACTGGATTGAAATGTCAGTATTGCCATGTCATAATAACCACAGCTGGTTGGGTCTTACACTACAGGGCCCCCGGCCATGCCAGTCCATTCCCAAGGACCTAGATTCCGCCATCCCACGACCAGAATCAAAACAATAGCGCAGATGAGGTATGCAAACGTGAGATAGAGTGTCAATAGGAGTTTGACGCGGCGCGAGCTGTTGCGCATGCGCTCTAATTGGGCCTGGGTATTCGTGATTTTGCTGGCAAGGGTCGAAAGGGTCTTCTCGAACTCGGCCGGGGAAAGCCCATCACCCTGGTTTAATCAAGAAAGTCTATTAGCAATACACAAACTTGACCCTGACTTCCCGGGAAAAGCAGGTTGGAGCTCACCTTCCAGGGCCAAAGGGACACCATAGTGTAGTGGTGCTCTTTAAGAAAAGGGAAGAAAGGGCACAGCTACATGAACATGGCTGTACCAGTTGAGTGCAGCTATGGAAAGGCTGGATGGACTGAAGAGGGCGAAACGGAGGAGGAAAATAGGTGAGTCTCCAAGTAAAAAGGAAGTGAAGCGTGTCAGGTAGATAGAAAAGTACCTGGTAGACCAGGTACTGTTGGCACCGAGAGAGCCACGTAGAGACAAGTAAGGTACAATATATTAACCACTTGGGTATGATGTAAGGAGGCCAATAATCCTTGAAAGCTGTGACGGCAGACACTAATGAATTGCAGCGTCTAAAGCGTAGGTATTAGTAAGAAACCGGAAAGAAAATATAAGAGAGGGTGCAGAGGACAAAGTAAATAAAGAGTAGAAGCAAGAACAACGATCAATCCTGATGTTAAAGGTAGAAATGAATACCTAAGGTATGAAATAAATGAACGAATACCAGTAATGGAGGAGTATCCATGGATATTACCTACAACATGTGTTGGTTAAATGATTTCATGACATGGGACGAAGAATCCGTATAAGGGGGTCTACAGTGTAGATATGCACTGCCACCGTTCATAGGTACCTATTCGGGTGCTTGGGCATTAATTATAGGGACCCTAGTGCAGATAGTTAGCATAATAATTAGGTACCCACAGGTACCTACCTTAGGTAGGTAGTAGTAAGTACATCTAGGTATGCAATAAGGTAGCGGTCACGTGCTGATCCGTAAGCAGCAGCTATATCCACTTTTCTCTCGTACGTATAGGTATGTGCAAGTATCTACATCGTACCTATGAACTCACGGCGTTGGTAGAATATCGGTGTATGTACGGATCCGTAGGTACTTACCTACTTCGTACATTCAATTTTCCCCTTGCTCAATTGGCTAATTGCTGTATTTTGATTTGCAGATTACCTAGCTAGGTAATCCGTACTGCGTACGGATCCGTATACCTACGTCATCCTTCCTTCCTTTTTATTTTTCACTTCTTGGAAGCGGCCCACTAATTTCCTAGTGTGGCAATTTCTCACCACATCACCAGCTTCACTTCCTTTCCCTTCCTCTCCAACCATTACACTTCACATCCTTCCTCCCCCTTCCCCTTCCATTTTGTGAATATAGAAAGCATAGGATGGATCCGACAGTGTCAAGTCGTTAAAATGTACAGCGCTTTCTTAAGGAAAGCACCACCACACCAGGCATACACCGTTATGTCTGGTAACTGAAACAACGTCGCCGTCATTCATGCTTAGGCATGAAGCGCACCGCGACACTCCAGAGCGTCTTGTCCCTTTTGTAAGGGGGGCGGTCACCGCACCTACCTGTCACCCTGGCAACGCACACACGTAAATAAACAAAGGGCGACCGGAGGGCTCGCTACGATATCCACGATATCTACGATATCGGAGGCTAGGACGAACGGATAGGAGGAATAGGAACGGTGCCGCCAGCAGGGCTACGGCGCCACCTCCTATTCAATTGATTAGGCAACGCCGATCGCACCTATTGAAGGCAGTAGGAGGTCCGTAAAACGGACCTGCGATACGGTTATAAATAGGGCTATTCGGACCCTATTTCTAGACCTACGATTCTACTCCTTAAGCGATAGTTTTACCTATAAACTATAGACCTACCGCACCTATTGACTAGTCGCCGCCACCTATAATTGGCCCGCGACCCCCCCCTATAAGCCGTCCGCTTAGTCATCACCTTGCTTACGTAAACTACTGTGATTACCGTGCCCCGGCACCTATACCGTTACACTCTATCGCTTCTACAACAACAACAAAGCAACGCGATGTCTGCACCCGGACGCAACACACGCTCCCGAGCCCTCCTACCCCTACAACAGCGTCAGGCCGAGGGAGCCGAGGACGTTCCTCCCCGTCCCCCATCGAATGCGGGCGCGGGTCGAGAAGAAGAGGAAGGCGACTCCGCCGACGAGGACCAAGAAGGGCAGGGCGGCCGCAACAACCAAGGCGCCACTGGAGGTCGCCACCGCGACGTATCCACTATGTCTACCGCTCGCACCTACAACTCGGTCCTAGATATGGACTCGAACGCGGAGAATAGACCCCCGCCTGCACCACCAACAGGCCCTACCGATGTCCTTGGTTGGGCTCGGGACCTTATTACAAGGCAATCGGAGGATATCCACGCGATGCGTGAACAAATGCGTGTGCAAGGAGAACAACACCTCGAACTACTCCGTGCCCTCACCCTCGCGGAACGACAGCCCGACGGCGATAATAAAACGCCGCAGTATAACTGCAAACGCCTAGATGAAGGGGCTACGCCAGCCGAAATAGAGGACTGGATAGAGGCTATCCTCGCCGGAAACCGCCGTAAGCCAGGACGCCCCGAGTATATACAAATAGACTGGGCACTCGGTCAGGTTACGCATAAACTAGCATCCGCGTGGCGATCCCACGCATCTACGAAAGGGCTCACGGAGGAGACTCTACAGCTAAACCACCTGTGGGACTTCATACGGAAGAGCGACACCGACCCCGCCTTATTCACCCGTACCTACTATCAACAAAAGGAAGCTATACGGCAGAACGAAGGGGAGTCGCCCCGCGAATTCTACGCCAGGTGGTCGGCTATAGTTAAGAAACTAGAAAATCCCGATTTCGATAAAAACACTGCCCTCGCACACCACTACTTCTTCCGCCTCCACGAAGGTATCCAGCGTGCCCTCGTCCGCCAACGGGTCGAGATAGCAGGACCAGCCCCGCTCTCACACGAAGCAGAACGTGTGTGGAGCCTCTACTCTAACCAGAATGGGACGCGGAACAAGAGACGCCGCAGGGAGGAGCCAACGGTGCCTCAGAGGGGCAGATTAACGGTCGCGGCTGCCCCCGTCAACAATGTTCAGGCATCGAGCGCAAGTAGGAAGCGTAAGGCTACGTCACGTAGCAACGACGAGTGTTTCAACTGCCACGAACGCGGCCACTTCGCCAGGAACTGCCCGAAGGCAAGGAAGCCGCCGGGCACTCTTCCTACTGGAGGCGGGGTACGGCCCAAACGCCCAGGTCATACGATGTCTCTTCCTACTCGCCCACCTGGCCAGCGCCCACGGCGTGTACAGAACGTGGAAGCGGAATGGTCGGGAGCGGAAGAGGAGTTAAAAGGCAGGCCGGAGTAAGAAATTACGTCCAGACTACTCTGGCAGAAGGATTAAGGACGAAGGGGCCAGCCGAGCCATTCAGGGCAAGGGGCCGCGTCCTCCCAGGAGGAGAGAAACAGCCCGTTGACGTAACTGTAGATATGGATACGGGAGCGCAAGTCAATACAGTGTGCAAGGACTTCGCCCGCAAAAAGTTGGAACCGATCGAGGAACCGATACCGTTCCTACTAGGACCTAGCGGCGACCCCCTCACCTGCCACGGTGCGTACGCGGCAGAGGTAGAAATGACGGACGCACACGGGAAGGCCCGCACCTTCAAACAGGTGTTCTTCGCCATAAAGCGTGAGCCGAAGGCACCAAAATTACTACTCTCGCGACCAGGTATGGGCCGGCTAGGCATAGTATTAGACACCGCATCCGATAACTGGTACTACGGGAAGTATGAAGAGGTGGATCCGGAGGAGTTCGCCGACATCGTCGTCGGAGGAGAATCCGCCTATATCGCCAACCTGACGGGCGTTACCCTATACGGCGAACTACCCTTCGCGGCAGTAGACGACGATGCCGACGAGAAGGAGGCCGACAACACCCCTGAGGTAGACCTGCCCGCGTGCCTAGAAAAATTCCGTCACCTCTATTCAGAAAAGGCCGCCAAGGAACACCCAGTCTTACCGGATGCGGAACACGAAATAGAACTAGTGGAGGGAGCGAAGGTGCCGTTCGGACCAATATACCCTATCACGGAGGGACAGCGCAAGTCCCTAGAAGAGTACCTGGAGGAGAACCTACGGCTAGGCCGCATACGCTACTCAAAGGCTGACGCGGGCGCACCCATGCTTTTCGTACCCAAAAAGGACGGTACGCTCCGCCTCTGCGTGGATTATCGTGGCCTAAACCGCGTGACCGTCAAAAATCGCTACCCGCTACCACTAATTAGCGAAATCCTCACACAGCTGGGGTCGGCCCGCGTGTTCACCAAGTTAGACCTCCGCGATGCCTATCACAGGATACGGATCAAGGAGGAGGATATTTGGAAAACGGCGTTCCGCACCCGCTACGGGCAATTCGAATACACGGTCATGCCGTTCGGCCTGACTAACGCCCCCGCGACCTTCCAGACCTATATGCATAAGGCGTTAGCGGGCCTAGTTGACCACATCTGCGTCGTATACCTTGACGATATAGTCGTGTACTCGCAGGATGAAAAAGAGCATGCGGAACACCTCCGACTAGTCCACGAGAGGCTAGAGAACGCGGGACTGTTCGTAAAACAGTCGAAGTGCGAGTTCTTCAAAACGGAGATTGAATTCCTAGGGTTCGTAGTCAATACCGAGGGCACTAAAATGGACCCGAAACGTGTTATCGCTATCAAGGAATGGAAGGCGCCCACCTCCGTCCACGATATTCAGGTATTCTTAGGGTTCGCCAACTTCTATAGGAAGTTTATCACCCGCTACTCGCACAAAACGGCCCCGATCACGACGCTCCTGAAGACCAAGGACGGGGCTCGGAAACCGTTCGAGTGGACCTGCGAGGCGAATACGGCGTTCGAGGATATTAAGACCGCCTTCACCGATGCCACCATTCTACGGCACTGGGATAGTAGTCGGGAGACGCGTGTGGAGACGGACGCCTCTACCAGGGCCGTATCCGGCATTCTCTCTCAACTACACGGAGCGAATTGGCACCCGGTGGCATACTGGTCGCGTAAGTTAACGGACACGGAGACCAGGTGGGCCACGGGACAGCAGGAGTTGCTAGCTATCGTAGAAAGTTGCGAACACTGGCGGCAGTTCTTGGAGGGAGCGGACAAGACCTTCACCATTTGGACCGACCATATGGCATTAAAAGGAGTCGTAAACTCGCCGGCACGCGACTTGCGCGGCAGGCTAGCGAGGTGGGTATACCGCCTAGCACAGTTCGACTTCGATATTAAGCATAGGGCGGGCGTATCGAACCCCGCCGACGGCCTCTCCAGGCGGCCCGACTATATGGCCGGAGAGATACAGTACGGAGACGTAATACCAACGCTACAGAAGCGATTACGCCTACAAGAAGACCTTCCGCCAGTCGCGCAGCAGCAGATCGCGGCGATCTCGTGTACTAGGAGGCGGCAGGCAGGGTTGGAAGCGGCAGTACAGCTAGCCAGGCAAATACTGACAGCGCGGGACGCCGATCAGGGAAGCGCTGGCGTGTCAGCTTCCAACATCACCCTCCCCGGTGGGGGTGAAGTATTCCGTTGCCAACTAGCAAGGAGTTCCCGGAACCAGGAGACGGGTCAACCATGTGCGTGCCCGACTCATAGGCTACGTACCGCAATGAGTGCGCAAGTAGCGGTGGTGACGCGTAGGGCCCAACGGCGTGCCAACGCGACCACACCCGCGTCTGATAACGAGGGACGCACCGCCATCGGAAGCGGAGCGACTAAGGAAAAAGAAGACGCTGAGGCTATTGTTCATGACCAATACGTCTCACGCCCCGTCGCCAAGGAACTAGCGCAGGGCGAAACGGCATTCAGGTCCGAGCCCTCTCAGGCATTCTACGAACTAATCCGCGGTCTGCAGGCTAAGGATATGACCCTCGCAGAGATAACTGAGATCGCTCGGCACCGCGCCGGTACCCGTGGAGGATACCACGTCGATAATAAGGGCGCGTTGCTATTCCGCAACCGCCTAGTTATACCAGCGCAAGCGGCGCTGGTACGCCAATTAATACACCAACACCACGATGATACGCGTGCGGGCCACCTAGGCAAGAATAAGAC
Organism: Xylaria nigripes; assembly: GCA_022984845.1. Lineage (NCBI taxonomy): Eukaryota > Fungi > Ascomycota > Sordariomycetes > Xylariales > Xylariaceae > Xylaria > Xylaria nigripes. Next base: position 137,467 of record JAJJKC010000026.1, on the reverse strand, counting down.
GACGGAGCTGCTACGCCGTAAGTTCCACTGGGAAGGCCTAGAACAGAGTGTGCGGGACTACGTAAAGGAGTGCGAGGCCTGCAACGGCAACAGGAGGCCACGGCACAAGCCCTACGGCGAGTTGCAGGTACTACCGCTACCGGACCAGCCGTTTCAGGAGATTAGCCTAGACTTTATCACAGGACTCCCGCCGTGCACTCGGATCGACGGCGAAGTCTACGACGCTATCCTGGTCGTGGTGGACCGATATACGAAGACGGCGTTGTTTATACCCACAGTGAAGACGCTCAACGCCGCCGAACTCGCTAAAATCCTGTACGAACAGGTCGAATGCCGCTTCGGTTCGCCAGAAGGGATCGTAAGCGACCGCGATAAGCTAATTACTAGCCGCTTCTGGAAGGAATTCTGCGACGAACGGGAAGTCCGCCGACGCCTATCTACGGCCTGGCACCCTCAAACGGACGGGCAGACCGAACGCGTACACCAGTCGCTAGAAAAGTATCTCCGTACGTACGCGATACAGGACCCGCACGCGTGGGCGAGGATTCTAGCGGAAGCGGAATTCGCGTATAACAACAGCCTTCACGCGACTATAGGGTGTTCGCCGTTCGAAGCCCTATACGGCTACCACCCCCGATTAATCGAGTACGTACCCGAACGACTCCAATCTAAGGTCCAGGGGGTGCGGGAGCGGCTCCAACGTACTGCGGCAGTACGCCGTGCCCTCAATGAACACTGGGCTAGGGCAGCGGAGACGATGCGGCGCAACTACGATAAGAGACACACGCCGAAGTCGTTCACGGTGAACGAGGTGGTGGGTCTCTCCACGTCGCACTTCCGCTTCAAGCACGGGCGCAAGCTGGCGCCAACGTATATCAGGGTCATCGTCACAGAGAAGGTGGGCACGCAAGCGTATAGGGTTAAATTGCCAGCCAAGTACGCGCGCGTTCACGATGTATTCCCCGTATCCTCCTTAGAACCCTGGAGCGGAGTACCTAAGGAGGAGGGCCGTGCTACCCTGCCCGACCTGGAAGAGGAGCAGGAGGAGTGGGAGGTGGAGGATATCGTGAGGCACCGCGACGACCGCGGCGAACGCGAATATCTAGTTAAGTGGGACGGCTGGCCCGCGGAGTATAATACGTGGGAGCCGCGAGGGCATTTGAAGGGGTCAAAGACCTTGCTGGCGCGGTACGAACGGAGGGCTCGGCGTACCCACCCTAAGTGGGATGATGTGTACGGATAGTCACAGGAGGTCAATATAAAAGGCGGTTAAGGTAGCGATTCCATTGCAAGCAAAAGCATCGTGAACGGCGCTGCAATTAACTGCTAGCGGCCTACTACCCTGGCATTTATATAGCGGCGCCACCGCTGTATAAGAGGGAGGAATTTATATAGCGGTACTCACCCGCTCCTCCTCCTACACCGTGGATGATTTTATATTGCGGACTCCCTCCGCACCATCCGCCCCCTCCTCCTCGATATACCGTGGGTGACTTTATATAGCGGACCCCCTCCGCATCCCATCTTTGGATGATTTTATATAGCGGTCTCCCACCGCATCGGGCGCCCAGCCTCCACGTCTTCGGATGATTTTATATAGCGGTCTCCCACCGCATCGGCAACCCGTCCTCCGCACCTTAAGGATGACTTTATATAGCGGGATCCCCCCGCTGCCGATTCCTCCTCGATACACCAGAGTGATTTTATACCGCGGACCTCCTCCGCCCAGCCACCCTATCCTCCCGCGTGACTTTATATAGCGGGCCGCCCCCGCTCTTCGGCACGTAATTTATATAGCGGCACGGCATCCGCTGACCTCACCCTCCGCAGCTACAGACTGGCGTCACGATGACGCTGCGACCGAGGCGTGCGCGGCATTAGAGGGGCCGGTGGACCGACCCCGAGTAGTGCCTGCCGTGCACCATCCCCGTCACCAACCCACAGAGGAGAGTTGAGGCGGAGGAAGACCTCCGGCCCCTTCTCCTTGTAGGCGGCAAGCCAGTCCGCCTCACCAGCAGCCAAAGGCTGCGTGGTATCGCGCTCTTGGAGCGCAGAGATCTTCCGATCCAGGTCGGGAAGAACGCCCATTGCAGCCGAAGCTGTAGGGGGAGCGGCGTCTCCCAGCACCCGAACAATCTCTGGCCCCTCAAGCGAGCCGCGTTCCACCAGTGCCTGCGGCTACGTTAGTAGGGAATCGCCAGCGATAGCGGGGTATACTCACCGTAAACAGCTGGTGGTAGGCGGCCACCTGGGCCTCGAGGCGCGAGACGCGTGCTCGCAGCGACTCCTCGGAGGCAGGCGGCGCAGGGAGGTCCACACCAGAGGCCGAGTCCTCACAAGCCACGGCTCTTCGCAGAGCCAGCTCCGCCTCCTGAAGGAGGAAGACACGGCGACCGAGCATTGCAGCGTGCGCCGCTGCGGCCTCCACGCCAACCCCCCCCATTTGGTGAAGCCGGAGCAATTGCTCCGCTTGTTGGGATACCGATGCGCCGAAGCGCGAGATTGACTGGGCGGCACCCAGGAGGAACGAAGGCATCTGCCACGGCGACGGTTAGCACGACCAACAATGTGTGGGAACGGGTAAGGAGTATAGCATACGGCGTGACACGCTTGACGAGCGTGTTTGCACCCCACGCAAACAGCGACGTCGGGCGTGGCGCGTAGGCACTTCAGCCGGAGGGCCGAGTGCGTCGAAGTAAGGCAACGAGCACAAGGCTCGCGCCCGAGGACGGTTTGCTGGACCAAGTCGTCCAGCGAGACGAAGTCCCGGTCCAGATGGGACCAGCCGGCCACCACGTCGAACGGGTGTTTGGCGGCGAAGGCGGCGGCGGCAGGGGAGAGGGCGGCGGGGGCAGCAGGCGACGACGAGGGCGCGGACGACGAGAGGGCGAAGGCAGGCGAGGGCGGCGGGCGAGAAGGGGACAGCAGCCGGAACCGCTTGGCCGGAGGGCCGGAAGGAGTGGTCGGGGGGCCCGACATCGTCAAAATAATGAAAAAAAAAAAAACAACAAAAACTCAAAATTTGTAAAATTTTGTAAAATTTTGTTGTTGAAGGAAGAAGAGGAGGGATAGGAAGAGTAAGGAGGGCGGCGCGCCCTTATATACACGATTTTTCTATTCCGGCACCCTCGTCACCGCCGGCCAGGAAGGAGCAGTTTATAGGAAGGCACGCCCGCGTTTTCGGGTGCGGAAGCAAGTACAGGGTACCGGAGCTCCGACACCACGCCTGCCAAAACTGCAGGTAGACCGTCCGAAGGGATGTATACCTACCTACACGATAACTGCACTTCGCAAGTGTGTTGACAACACAGTTGGCGCGGTAACCCCACCGCCGCCAGCACTGTTGATGACACAGGGAGACGTAGTAGGTGACGAAGGCACCCGCCACCTACGAACTTCCTTAGGGGGACCGTTCCTGGGGAACGGTTAGCTTAGAGGCTACGGCTACGATATCTGCCGTGAGGCTACGGCTAGGGTATCTGCCGTGAGGCTACGGCTAGGGTATCTGCCGTGAGGCTACGGCTACGGTATCTGCCGTGAGGCTACGGCTACGGTATCTACCGTGAGGTTACGACTACAGTACGTGCCCGTGAGGCTACGGCGACCGCCAAACAAGGCACGCGAGACCGTAAGACCTCCGCCCAGGCTGCTGGGGACCAGCAGCCAGAGGGGGGGGGAGCAGTGTAAGGGGGGCGGTCACCGCACCTACCTGTCACCCTGGCAACGCACACACGTAAATAAACAAAGGGCGACCGGAGGGCTCGCTACGATATCCACGATATCTACGATATCGGAGGCTAGGACGAACGGATAGGAGGAATAGGAACGGTGCCGCCAGCAGGGCTACGGCGCCACCTCCTATTCAATTGATTAGGCAACGCCGATCGCACCTATTGAAGGCAGTAGGAGGTCCGTAAAACGGACCTGCGATACGGTTATAAATAGGGCTATTCGGACCCTATTTCTAGACCTACGATTCTACTCCTTAAGCGATAGTTTTACCTATAAACTATAGACCTACCGCACCTATTGACTAGTCGCCGCCACCTATAATTGGCCCGCGACCCCCCCCTATAAGCCGTCCGCTTAGTCATCACCTTGCTTACGTAAACTACTGTGATTACCGTGCCCCGGCACCTATACCGTTACACCTTTTTAGGGCCGACAGACTGATTATGGAAGGTTTTTCTGCTTTGCGCAGTTTTTCCCTATCATCGACAGGCCGAATGGCGGTCAGTCAACTCTGGGGCAAGGGGTAGATCAGCGGGGTTATGCCTCTGGAAGGTACGGCCAAGCCCAATATGGGCCCGACGAGTTTACGTCTGATGGCAGCGTTACTAAGACAACCCAGCTGTGTCCCCGACCGACAAAAACGCAGGGTGCCCTGCAAGGAGGGGGCGACTGCCTTGACAGAAAGTAGCCTTGCGGCAAGGAATTTGGCTTATGTACATAGTATAGCAAGCCACGTCTAATACCCCTCGGGAGGTCGGCCATGCCCATAGACGTTAAAATTTCAATCAATCAATCAATCAACCGTATACCTACGTCGTTTATTATAAGTTTACAGCAACCCCTGCCAGCTTGAAATTCGAGGAAAGACATCTCATGTACGGACGTACATACCTACGTCCGTACCTATAGGTACGGAATACTATCCTGTCTGCTATAGGTACCTGCCCGTGAAGTCGATAACGTTTACCTACCTACCTAGGTAGGTAGGTAGGTAGGTAGGTACCTAGGTTAATGTACCTAATCAGCCAGGTTCCTTCTACCTAGGTTATAGTACTGACATATTCGCTTATGCAGCATTGGGTGGATTTCGCAGACAAATTCGGTACCTAGGTACCTACGGACGTACACTACAGGAGGATCTCACCGTTTGAAAACCCTCTTTGACATAAAAACTGAAATTGGTTAATCCGTACGAAGTACGGAATAATCCGTACGGACTACGTCCGTACTGCGTATGTGAATCCAAATGCTCCGGGTCCGAAATATGCAACTTCGAGGTACCGTATCCCACATACGTATAAGTACCTAACCTACTTACTTAGGTAGCACTTGGGCATTTGCTCAAACCAGGATTGTATTCAGTTAAGAAGTACGGATCCATAAGTGCACGTGTACCTACATAAGGTAGGTAGTCCAGTGCCTGCTGTTAACCGTTGCCAATAACAGCACAGCTCGACATATGTAGGTACCTACTAGATACCTCTTTACGTAACGCTTCAAGTGTGAACTTTACCCTCTCTCTCTCTCTCTCTCTCTTCCTCCGCTTCTCGGTCTAGTGTTGGTCTATCAAGTAGGTAGCTGGACTTTTATATTATGTTTCTCTTTGCATTCCACATCTCATTGCGCCGTCTTGTCGCGCTTTAATATCTACATGTATCAATGCGCCTAGGTACTTCATATCGTATCTATTGCGCCTTTCTCCTCTGCCTGAGACAGGTACATCGGTCAGTCAACTTAATCACTGCATCGCTCTAGGCAACAAGTTTTCATCTCGTACACCTTGGCGCACTGGCGTCGGGAATTAGGAAAGAGAAGGCATCATGTTTTCTGTAAGAACTTTCACCAACCCTTTTGGTTTCATTACTTGCTGAACCGCCATGTGGCTATATAGAGGATCAAAGGTGCCCTCGATCGCAGCCTGGCTGAAGAACAGGCTCGCCATAAGGCTTCTACGGAACGGGGAGCCAACAGCAATCCGGCTTCTACAACCAACAATAACAACGGTTTGCCGTTAAGACAGGCTGACCCCGCTGTCTTTGAAGATGCCTTCAAACTAGACGAAGATGACACCGACGCTATCAATCGTTCTGCTACCCCGAAACCTGCTCCGCCAGAAAACGGTCCGAAGGTCAATTCTGATGACACCAACCCCGGGAAGAGTATCTCGCCACAGAAACTGGGACAGAATTCCGAAAATGAAAAGGCTGCTGAAATTGACGCCGATGCGCCCGAGAAGACTGGCGAGCCTGCGCTCCCACCCTCTGTACCGCCTGCCTCCACGAATCTGCCCCCTAAAATTGTCACTAGATTGAAAAGATTGGACAAGCTAGAGGGCACCTATAAAGGTGAGTGATAAATTCCGCCCAATTGTGATCTTTCTAGCTGACGAGGTCTTCCCCATAGAACTACTTAGATCCTACCGGATAGCGCACTCACGCGCGGTAGCAATAGAACCCTTTGAGCGGACCCTTCGGGAGATAACTCCATTGCATAGCATATCTGATCCAGACGCATTAGTTGAATATATAGGTCAACTCAATCTCAAGAGTGATATGGTATTGGAAGAGCTGAAGCGTGTCTCTGCTGAAAAGAATGACCTCCAAAAGAAATCCGAGGAGGCCGACAAAGAGATTGCCACATTAAAGAACGAAAAGGATGCTCTAGACGAGGCTGCTCGACTAAATGAATCAAAAGACCGCGACGCTACAGAAAAGAGCAGTGGAGGAGACCAGTCTTCTTACGACGACAGCAAAAACGAACTGATTCTGACGTTACAATCGGAAGTCGATGCACTCAAAGTAGAATTGGCTGCCGCTCAAGAGGCGAAAGCTAGACGCGAATCGATCAATTTGCCGGATGATGGTAGAGTTCAGGAAGCGACTCAGCTTAATTCAGATTCCATAGGAGAAAAGGCAGATTCGTTGGATGAGCGGAACAAAGCTATTGCTGCTTCATACGATGCCGTCTTGGCCGTTTTGAGTAAACAGTACGGCAATCAAATGCCAGAGGAAATTACGCGTATGGTTCATGAAATCGAAGGGCACCGAAAAGTGCTTTTGTCAGAGAGTAGCGCGACTCAAAACAGGATACTTCATCCACAAACTAAATCGGCCAAGAAAAAGAATAAAAAGAAGAAGAAGAGCGTAAATGAAGCCCATACCGATGCACCAGAGACTTCAGCCCTTTCTCCACTCGAAAGTCTCAGTACTGAAGCCCTGACGACCGAGATTCACAAACTCCAGGATGAGATTCTTCAAAGTGAGTCACGCATAAATGATCTATCTAATAAGCTAAATACGGCGGAATCTGCTTTGAAAAGGTCCGAAGGTCTGGAGGAAAAACTGAGCGACGCTCTCAACAATAAAGATGAGTCTAGAGTTTTGATCAATAAGCTCGAATCCGAAATCGCAGCACTGCAGTCTCGCATTCCTGAGTTAGAGAAGGAACTGACCTTTTGCAAAACGAACGGGGAGTCTAACGCTAAGCAATTGGTTGAATATGATTCAATAAAGAGAGAATGTGAAGAAAGCAGGCTCAAACTCCGGACCCTTGAATCAGACCTAGGTGCATCTCAAAAGGTTGCTCAAGACCGGTGGAAGGAGATAGTTGGTTATAAGGACCTCTTGGCTAAGATTCAACCCGAACTTAAAACACTTCGTCAGGTGGCTGCCACCGTGAAAGATACTCAAGAATTGTATGCATCTGTACAAAACGAGGTGCGCACGTTTGAGAAACAAGAGAAAGACTTGAAGAAAGAAATAACTACCATGTCACGTAAAGCTTCCGAGCGCGAGTCTGAAGTCAAACTTATTAACGACCGGCTGGCCGCTGAAAAGACGTTGCGTACCAAGCTCGAGGACGAGAAGCGAAAACTGAATAGCAGTAATCAGCGGTTAGAAGGCGAAAAGAATCAGATATCCGCCGAAGCGGACAAGACCGTTCGTAAACTTGAAAACGCGCAGTCTGAGCTATCTAGCCTGCGACCAAAGATCACAAAGCTCGAGGATGAGCTAGCCAAATTGCAAAAAGAGAAGAACCTTGCCAAAGAAGATGTTGACCTGAAAACACAACAGTACAACAACGCCCAAAACCTATTAGCATCCATGCGTGACCAAACAACGGAATTAACAACGCGGTTGAAAGAAGCTCAAGGCCAAGCCGAAAACCTCGAGGAGGAACTCGCAGAGGTACAGAAACATCTCGCTGAGCGAACACGCGAGGCGGAAACTATGCGCCGAATGCTGGCAGACGTGAACGAGCGAGCCGACGGCAAGGTTCGTGAGATGAAGTCTCGAATGGAGGCAGCGATAGAAGAGCGTGACCGTATTGAAGACGAGTCCTCAACACTTGGTCGACGGCGTTCTCGTGAAAATGAAGAGCTCAAGGACAAAGTACGTGAATTAGAGCGCGAAGTCAAGGCGCTTAGCAGCGAGAAAGACGACCTTGAAGAGCGAGAGCGGGAATGGAATCTCCGGCGGCAGGCATTAGAAAAAGTCGAGGAAAAGGCCGCAGCCGAATCTGAGGAGACAGGCATCGTGGTAACGAGTCTACGTTCAGCCTTGGATGCGTCCGAGAAACAGGTTCGTGACGCGGAGAAGCAGAAGACCGATTTAAGGAAACTTCTTGACGAGGCTCGGAACCGGTATGATAAGGTCAACAAAGAGCTCAAAACTTTCCAAACAAAACTCAACACCAGCAGTGGGTCTAGTGTGGCGAACGGTGGAAGAGCTAGCAATGATTCCACGAGAAGCGGTTCTAACGGTACAGCTGCCAAGGTCGGAAACGATATGGCGTATGTCAAAACTATATTTTTGCAGTTCCTAGAAGTCAAGGATGACAAAGTCAGATCGCAGCTGGTCCCTGTGCTTAGCAAACTACTTGGCTTTGACAAGTAAGAAAACTCCAAGACTGATCTTCATTTACTCTGGTACTCGAACTAATGGAATATACAGGAATGATGATATCAGATGCTCGCAAGCCATTCAGCGCATGTCGAAAAGTGGCAAATAGTAGTTGTAATTTCGAGGGAAGCCTGATGATCTGGCAATGTTTGCCGGGATGCATCAATACCGACACGCATAACGAGGTAGGTCGACGTGTATTGTATTGTACAATACAATTTGGCTGAAGAGGACCTGGGTCGGGGTCCTAGCTAGAACGGTGGAGGGCGGACGTGTCAGCATTATCACTACCCACATTGTACTGTCTATGAAACACACTGTTGTTGATCACAGGTGCGTCGGAAGACTGCTCCCGTTTCCGACCTGTTGCTTGGTTGTCGTTTTAGCATCAAAAACTTAATTAAGCTGCTCAAAACTATTTGCTACTTACTTGTATCGTCCCAGCGGTGGCATTCCGAAGCTGGGTGCCCCTTTGGTCACTTGTGTGTAGCTTCCTTTGCGCCGGTATTTCCCGCCGCTCCAACTCCGGTCCGGAGCGGAAGGACACGGCTTGTCACGGGTTGGCGACGTCCACCTCTTGTCGCATACTGCTCGTTTACTTAGGGAATCGCCCACCTTCCTACGGACGTACTCTAGGTAGATTTGAGATAGTTTAACCCTTGCTCATCGGGTAGGGGTGTTTTTTTTTTCGAAAACACAATGGTTGATCGGAGTATATTCACGCCTTTCGACATCGTAAAGGAGATATGGGCGCACCTTGAGCTCCCCGCCTCCGCGCTCTCTTCGCTTTTTCTTCCGGGTGCAACTGAAGCGTCGGGCCACATGCGAGCTGTCGTCCCTTCGTCATTTAAAATCGGCCATCGTGAGTAGTTGCTTTCGATTCCACCCAACCACTACGATTAAGCTAGAATTGCATCGTATTGTGAAAACACCCTCACCCGCCGAGCGCGTAAAAGGTCGCAAAATGGGTGTCAATATCTTATGTTTCACTAACCTCGACACCTAATAAGTCGTACAAAGCACCATCGCCCTCTCAGCCCTAAGCGCCGCCCTAGCCCATTCAGTCCTCGACCACAGTTCAAAGGAGATCCCGAAAACTACAGTGCCCCTTCGGCACGCAGTGCTTGAGTTCCAATGTGAACGCCTCTACACCCTCGCCGGTAAGCCGCCAGCCGAAACCTGGGGTCCAATAGGGGGTCTGCATCCCACATTGGATGGACACGTGCGCATCCACGACGCCTTCCCCCATCACCGCCGCGGCATCCTGACCCTCCTTGGCCTCCCCCCGACATGCAGCGACCGCTACGCTGTGAGTGAGCGCACGAGAAAGTGGAAAAGCTTAGACCTCGAAACTAAAGCCCTGGAAAATGGTCTCGCTGTCTATTCACTTCGATCCTTCGCGCAATGGGACACGCTGCCTCACGCTCGCGCCGTGCCTGATCTCCCTGTGCGCATATGCCGCCTCGATGTACCGATGCATGATCCCCCCTTGCCTGCTCCGCGCCGGAAATACCCAGCTGGTCGTTGTCTCGAAGGGCTTCGCATTATTGAACTAAGTCGCGTCATCGCCGCCCCCGTAGCAGGCAAGACGCTGGCAGCGCACGGCGCAGACGTGATTTGGGTGACATCGCCACACCTTCCGGACCTTCCCGCCCTAGACCGCGAGTTCGCTCGCGGAAAAAGGAGTATAAGCCTCGATTTTAACCTCGGAGCCGACAAGGCCACGTTCCTTGAACTTGCGCGACACGCAGATGTCGTGGTGCAGGGGTACCGGCCTGGCAGTCTTGCGGCGCGCGGACTTGACGTTGAGGAACTTGCGCGTCTCAACCCGGGTATCGTGGTGGCGAATTTATCGGCTTTCGGACCCGAGGGCCCGTGGGCTGGTAGGAGAGGCTTTGATTCCCTTGTGCAGACATGTACTGGGTTAAATATTGCTGAGGCGGAACGGTACGGTCATGGCGAGGTCGCGAGGCCGTTGCCTTGTCAGGCGCTAGATCATGGGGCGGGGTTCCTGCTCGCTACTGGGGTTTGTGCGGCAGTTTTCCAGCGCGAGAGTGATCGTGCTGCGGGGAGGACTGCGGGTGCGTACGTGGTTGATGTTTCGCTTGCAGGCGTCATGAAGTATTTGAGGAGCTTGGGGCAGTTCGAGGGGCGATCTGGTTTTGAAGGGATCGACTGTAGTGTGCTCAGTGACGAGGAGGAGCGCACGTACTTTGAGACAAGAATGACTCCGTTTGGCGAGATGACTTTCTTGAGACATAGTGCGTGTGTTGAGGGTTTTGAGCCACACTGGGATCGGATGCCCACGCCTTTGGGGTCGGATAGGCCTGTTTGGTCTGGATTGTAGGTGGAAGCGTGGAGTGAATGGTTTTATGATCAGGAGTGATGAGGGTAGCCGTATGTGAGTATATTCACGATGCATGCGATGGTGTATAGCATATTATATATCAGATAATTTATCGCCCATGACAAGTAAGTTGAAGCAGGCTATATTAGGTTTCATCGTGAAATATTCTGTCAACATTATTTCAGTGACCGTATCAAGATGACGAAATGGAAACTTCACCCCTGTCTACTGGGCTGATTCGTTAATATGTCATTGATTTCTCCTGTTGACCTGCGACAACGCCTGTATATACAAGTGTTCTAAAAGTCGAAAATTGGTGAGAAACATAAGCACCGCTCGTTATATAAACGATGTTGCTCATCTAGTGTACCTACTGCACGAATCCGTAGATATTATCCCTCCGTAAGGCATTATTACGGTCAAAGTCTACGGTCAAAGCTGCTTACATGATTAACTCATTACATGAGTTCGAGGGTCTGTACGAAGTAGTAGGTAGCTACGCACTGAAACTCTGCCACCGTGTGCAGATCTCGGGCTGCTGGAAGGGTCTCATTATGCGAGGTAGCATTGAGAACCGGAGCTCTGGTACCGAAGGTAAGCCCAACAGCGTACTCGCAACGCACGTGGGAACTCTGCCAAAAGCATACCTGCCAAGAGGGTTTTTGCCACCGTCTTGGAATTAGGCAAAAGTGCTTCTGGGTCTTGGCGCGTGGCCTCGAAGCAGCTTAACGGCGATCGCTGAGCGAATCAAACAAATATTATCTCCTTGATTGTTCGAACTTCGAAGACAACAACTGGGTACTGGCCTCACACTAGCAGAAAAAGAAGACCCAGCTGGACTTCTATTATCAGCTAACTTCTTAAGAAGGCAATGCACCTGTAAGTCCTGATTGGGTTGCACCCCTGTGAGTGACCGAATTGTTGTCTTCGAACAGTAAAGGAGATATGCTCTATGAACGTACCACTTCCTGTATTTGAACAGCTGCCGGTGTGCGGCATAATATGCGCTTGGTAGGCACTCCCCGACGTCTTCTGATAGATATTCTCTAACCCTTGGTTTCCCATTGTGAAAATTATTGACTCTCATTTTGGATGCATCGCTATGCTTTTCTTCAATTGATCCGTACATAGGTAGTGTAGAGACCTGGACGAATGGGGCAAAACCCTCCTTGGTGAATCCTTCTCTTAGCCAACGGTAGGGATGATCATGACATGTGCTGATGAGTGTGGATAGATCATCGGCTGATTCTACCCCAGGTCCGAGATGTGAGGTTGCTCTACCTAGCCTACTAGGTAGTTGTCGGAAGAAAGGAGTTAATACTCCGCCTTGGCAAATACCCCAGTTCACACTAGATGGCCGATCTAGGTACACCATGTCTGCGTATACACTATTATTCCGCGCACTCGAAGCCATGCAGCCAAGGTAAAACGTCGGTGTTGCTAGGGATACATTGTAGGTATCCGATACAATGCAAAAGTCCAATAACTCTAACCCGGCCTCTACGATTATGAGATGGTAGCCGGTGAACAAAGAGCAAGCTGTTTGCTTGATCCAGCTAGCTAGCAAAGATTCGGTCATGTGAATCTTTAGCCAGGCAGGTAATTCTGTAGTTACTTCGAACTGGTGCGAGTATAATTGTGGAAGGCGGGGTTCTCCATGGTTTGTACTTGGAAATTAGCAACATATTAGAATACTCCTTCAATATCCTCCATCGACTCCGGAGACTGTAACTGGAATCGCCAGGATTCTACGATGACTTCTCAGCCAATGAGATGCGAACAGACACTGGCTTCTCCTGCATCCATATCTCAACAGCCTATGCTAGTGTAGGCAATATCATGTGTACTGGGTACACCACATACCACACCACTTGACAAAGGTAGTAAGTAGCATTGAATTACCTCGGATGAGTCTGACGGTGGGGGAGGTGGATATATAAGCACCAGATGAGTCGTATCATTCAAAGAGATGGTATAAATAGGCCTTGTAGCAGCTATCAAACAGTTTTCTGTTTATGGATGCTTCTGACGGAAAATATCTTGCCATTCTTCACCACGTATGAGCGTGATCATGGTCGCTTTTAGGACCGCGAATAAGGCCCAGACTGGCGAGGCAGATCCCATTCTGACTCGCCTCGTCAGAGAGGACAAGGTGCCATGGTACCGCAAGCCAAACCTGCGTTTGCTGTATCTGCTGCTCTTCCCCACGTGCATGGGCATCGAGTTCACATCGGGTTTCGACTCGCAAATGATTAACGCTCTTCAGATTGTACCCTCCTGGATCAAATGTGAGTTAAACGGGGGAGAGACATAGCTATCTCTATGTCTCGCATCGTCTCGACTGCTCAAAACTTTAATGTTGCTGACTAGATTCCGTTGCACACGGAGGACAGTTTTCGATGATCCCCAAGGCGCCGTTAAGGGCATTATCGCAGCTGCGTACTCCCTGGGTGCCATTGCGTCCTTACCTTTCATCGGTATCGTAAATGACAAGTTCGGACGACGTTGGTCCATCTTCGGCGGTTCGTTGATTGGAGTAATTGGTGCCGTTATCCAGGGTCTCTCCATTAATGGTGAGTGACACTCATGCCAGCGAACACTGTGTTTGATACGATTGGCATATCACGACGCGCCGGAAGCCCGACGACCTTCCAAGACTAATAATGCATTGGTGATATAGTCGCCCAATACATTATCGCACGTCTAATCTTGGGCTTTGGCATACCCACGTGTATCGTTTCGGCCTCATCTCTTATTGGCGAATTGTCATACCCTAAGGAGCGCGCGGTTATGACCTCGCTTTTCAATGTCTCGTACTTCGTCGGACAGTTGCTGGCTGCCGGTATTGCCTTCGGCACTAATAGCATTCCCAATAACTTCGCTTGGCGCATTCCTTCATGGTTACAAATAACACCTTCGCTTGTTCAAATGCTCTTCATTTTCCTTGTCCCGGAGTCACCTAGGTGGCTTCTCACCAAAGAGCGGCATGAGAAGGCATTCGACATTCTCGCCAAATATCATGGTGAAGGAAACCGGGAATCCGAATTTGTCAAAGCAGAGTTCGCTCAGCTGCAGTCGACTATCGTCATTGAGTTGGGCCATGCTAAGAAGTCCATGATGGATCTTGTGCGTACCAGTGGCAATCGGCGGCGTCTACTGATCAGCACTATGTTGGGGTTGTTCACTCAGTGGTCTGGAAATACGCGTACGTCCATCTGAACACGTCTGCCGGGGTAGAATCGCCCACTTGTATCGTAATGGTTCCCAAATCCCAGCCAAAGCGGTTGCATTGGTTCATACCTGTTTCAAAATTCTGAGCCTGACCTTCACACTTTAGTTATCTCGTACTATTTGGGCGATATCCTTCGGGCCATCGGCAAGACAGACTCCGTATTTGAACAGAAGATCAATGTAGCGGTAAGCATTCATTTTCTTGTGTTCTACTTCTAAAAGACATACGGCTTTGCAGGGCTTTGTTGACAGAATGATACCAAGGTCGCCGCGTGGAGTTTAGCGACGGGAACGGTCACGTCTATTCTGGTCGGAAGGTACCGACGTCGTACGATGTACTTGGTATGCGCCTGCAGCTTGATCCTCGTATACATAGGCTGGACGATTAGCATGAAATACGCCATTGACGGCGAGAATTCCGGTAATCCGAATAATAGCGCTGGCATTGCTGTCTTGGTCTTTATCTTCCTTTACGTTCCTGCCTATAATGTGGGCTATAATGCACTCACCTACAGTAAGCCACTTCAAGCTGCTTTATGACAAGCTCTTACATGTCTGCTGACGATGGAATTGCTCAACAGCCTATATGGTTGAGATCTGGCCGTATGCTGAGCGGTCCCGCGGTATCGCCTACTTCCAATTATGGGGTCGACTGTCCGGCTTTTTCACCACATTTGTCAATCCTATTGGCCTTCAAAACTCTTCTTGGCGATACCTCATCTCATACAACGTCTTCCTGGGTTATGAGCTGGCTTTTATCTATTACTTCTTTCCAGAGACACACGGTCGAACGCTCGAAGAGCTCGCTTTCTGTAAGTCCTACATCGTATATTTCGTAAAAGCTACGACTGACCCGTATTTCCCTTTTTTCTCCCGGTGGCAGTGTTCGAAGACAAGGCGCTTGCAGATGAAGCAGTCCATGCTGTCGAAAAAGCAGTCGCATATACCAGTGATGGTGCAATTCGTGAAAAAGGGGAGGCAGAGACAATTGAGGATCGGAAGGAGTCTTGAGACAATCGGTAGGAGGGCATAAAACTAATATCATGCAAACCTTGGTGTTGAGCGGGTTGAATCCACCAAAAAATCCATTGTCATGGCGGTTGAGGGTTGATGCCGCCAGTTACTTGAGAATTTTGTAAGATATCTATGGATAGGTGATACGTCCGTAATCCCCCGCAATTGGAGTGAATTAGGTAACTCGAACTTCGCTGAACAGCTGACAGCCGCTGTCGCATGGGATATGGCAGCTGGCTCATATATTTCCTATTCATCTTAGGACGTTGGTGATTCGACTTGAGGGGTTTCTCATCATTAATCGGCAAGCATTTCACGATGGCCAAACCCCTTGTCTTCCATGGCACACTCATCCACTGCTTGGAGCTCGACCTGCTAGAAATCATAGAGAATGGGTTAATTGTCACCACGCCGGAAGGCGTCATATCATACTTAGAGAAGTCGGTTTTAAGAGAATCTATTCACCAACGGCTAAAAGCGCGAGGGCTCTCCGAAGGCCAATATGAAATTCGCTACCTCGTGCGCGGACAATTTCTCATCCCAGGCTTTGTAGACACGCACAATCATGCGCCTCAGTGGGCTCAACGCGGTCTCGGACAAAGTATGCATATTCTAGATTGGTTGGATAAAGTCACGTTTCCGAACGAGGCTCGCTTCAGCGATCCGACATACGCACGGCGTGTCTACGCAAGCTGTGTCGACGGCTTCCTCCAGCAGGGCATAACAACGGCATCATACTACGGGTCCATGCATGCCGAAGCTACCAAGATCCTGGCTGATCTCTGTGTTGAGAAGGGGCAACGCGCCTTTGTAGGTAAATGCAATATGAACCGCAATGCACCCGAATACTATCGGGATGCATCAGTCGAAACCTCCTTGAGCGACACGCAGGACTGCATCGCTCACATGAGAAGAATTGATCCGGATGGTAAGCTTGTGAAGCACGTTCTTACGCCTCGTTTCGCAATAACCTGCGAAGACGCCTTGCTCGCGGGACTGGGACAGATTGCCAGATCGAACCCAGACCTTCCTATTCAAACGCACTTTAACGAAGCCGAACAAGAAATGTCTTTCACGAAAATATTGTTCCCCGCATTTGACAACGAGGCGGACCTTTATGATCATTTCGGCTTGCTCACCAGACGCTCAATCCTGGCTCATTGCTGCTACATGTCCGATTACGAACTCCGGCGCCTCAAGGACCTTGATTGTGGTGTTGCCCATTGTCCTATCTCTAATATGACGGTTGGTGGTGGATTCATGGCTGCCCCAGTGCGTCAATTCCTCCAGTATGGTATCAAGGTAGGCTTAGGAACAGACAGTGGAGGCGGATTCTCAAGTAGCATCTTGGACGCTATGCGACAGGCCCTCGTAGCGTCTAATGCCAGAGAGGCTCTGAGCGATGGCAAAGATAAAGGACTCTCGATCGGCGAGGTCTTCTATCTCGCGACACTTGGTGGAGCTCGGGTCTGCTGCCTGGACGGGATAATAGGCAATTTTGCTATTGGAAAGGAGTTTGACGCGTTATTAATCGATTCAAATCACTCAAAACCCGGGGTTATGGCTATGGTGGAAGACGGAGACACCACAAAGACAGTCTTCGAAAAGTTCATCATGACAGGAGATGACCGTAACATTGGGATGGTCTTCGTACGCGGGCGACAAGTTAAATAGTAGCTGAATGTGAATATGACCTTGAGTCCATGCTCGCATTCCTTTGGTGTGCTCTCCTTTCCATAATGTAGGCCTTCTTGTCCTATCTCCTTGACTGCCCGAAGGCTGCAATTGGGTCAATGACGGGGATTTAAACTAATCAAAAGCCTGTCGACTTATAGCTACCTCTCAATAGGTATTGACTTGCAGTGTGATGATCAAAGTCCAAATGAGTACTATTTCTGGTATAGAGTCAGTGACCGAATTGTAGCCTTCGGGCAGTTAAGGAGATATTTACTCCAAGCGAATCACTATTGGGACTGGAGCATTGTTATGATCATTGAGATTTATCTCGTCTTGCAAATATGTTAGGTTCCTTCGGATTGATGTGACAGAGGACATGAAGTGCGTTGTCAACTGTGTAAAAGGGCTTGTGGTGACGACGGAAAGAATTGAGCCAATAATTGTGTGGTATGTTCGTATTCAAATAGTAGCAAGTTAGGGATAACTGCATATAAGAACACAAATGCTACGGATCCGTACCGGTAAGTGCATCGGATCTTATCTGGCGACTTCATCTTATTTATCGATAAGCTGTCTGAGATACCTACCTCCGAGTTTTTTGTCCGATCCTGCCCCGCGAACCCCTCCACCCCTCCATCCATCCCGCCAAGACCTAACAAAACGAAACCATTTGAGTCATCCCACTCTTTTACATATATCTTCGACTTGCCTTTTAGCGCACTGTGGCAAACGAACCGACATATTTTACTCGAAAAACACTGGTTTTACGATTTTGATCGAGGTTGATCACAATGGCATCCACAGAGCCTTCTCAGCCTGCGGCGACTGCCGAGGAGCAACAACAGAAATTGCACAAGGATCCCGTCACCGGCGAGATGATATCCAAGACCGAGCTCAAGAGGCGCGAGAAGCAGCGCAAGACAGCTGAAGAGAAGGCTAAGAAAGCAGAGAAAGCTCAAGCCAATGCCCCAGCCAACGCTGCTGGAAAGCCCAAGCAGGACGAAGAATTGACTCCTAATGTGTGCCTCACCTTGTTATCTTTCAGTCCGCGATATATGTAATCCGTGTATTAACCGCCTGCTAGCAATACTTCGAGATCCGATCTAGACAGATCGAAAGTTTCCGTGCTTCCAAGGAGCCCAACCCGTACAGCATCACCCTATATGATTTTCTCTGGACGATACTGACCGGCGTCTTAGCTATCCTCACAAGTTCCATGTCAACACTAAGCTCGCTAAGTTCCACGAGCAATATGCCGATATAAAGTCGGGCGAGTCGCGCAAGGATGTCGAAATCCGTATTGGTCTACGCATTATGGCCCAACGTTCTTATGGTGCTTCCCTCCGATTCTATGATTGTAAGGCCGAGGGCATCAGTGTTCAGGTTATGTGCGAAGCCAATGAGGCTACTGGTACGCCTTTTTTGCAACAGCACGAACACCTGAGACGCGGTGACTGGATTGGTGTTGTTGGTTTTCCTGGAAGGACCAATCCCAAGACCCGTGACGTGGGCGAGCTCAGCATCTTCGCTCGTGAGATAACGTTGCTCACCCCATGCTTGTAAGTCAAAATATTCAATGAAGGGGCTAGTTGATCAACAATGGCTTATTTCTATATAGACACCAGCTTCCTTCTGCGCACTATGGTTTTAAGGATAAGGAACAGCGCTTCAGACAGCGATATCTAGACTTGGTCATGAACGACTCGACTCGTAACACCTTTATTATGCGAAGTAAAATCATCAGTTATATCAGAGATTTCCTGAATAAGAAAGATTTCTTGGAGGTGTGTATCATCTGATATCTGAAAATTCAGCTAGACTAATATCCAATAGGTCCAAACCCCGATGATGAACAAGATCGCTGGTAATGTCTCCAGCGAGGCAGTTTGCTCACAAGTCTGTAAGACATCACTTACTAATGATGTGTAGGTGGTGCGACTGCCCGCCCGTTCAAGACATACCACAACGATCTTCAAATGGAGCTCTACATGCGAATTGCTCCTGAGCTCTACCTTAAGCAACTTGTTGTTGGTGGTTTGGAAAGGGTCTACGAGATTGGGCGACAGTTCCGCAACGAGGATATAGATTGTGAGTTTTATGACCATATACCCAGTTGAGAAATAACCACATTACTGACCCCTTGTAGTGACACACAACCCCGTAAGTAACATTTAAACTATCCAATATTTGTGATCCATTGAAAGCCAAGGGCGTCTTGTCCAGAAGCTCCTTGATATACATGCAAATCACCCACTCCTCCCTAGAAAATGATGGCTAACCTTGGTTCAAAGGAATTCACCACAATGGAGTTCTATTGTGCTTTCTTCGATGTGAATGATGTCATGGATCTCACAGAGGAAATGGTTAGCAGCCTTGTCAAGGCTGTAACAGGCTCTTATATTACCAAGTATCATACTCAAGACGGAACTGAGTACACTGTCAACTGGGAGGCACCTTGGCCTCGAATCGATATGATCCCTGCTTTAGAAGAGGCCACACAAACCAAGTTTCCACCTCCGGACCAGTTCCACACGGACGAAAGTCTCGAATTCTTCAAGTCTTTGCTCCAGAAGCTTAAGCTTGATTGCTCACCACCCCTGACTGCCTCGAGAATGATCGATAAGATGGTTGGAGGTGAGTGTTTTCTCTCAATGATCATGGCCGGCAGAGTTGCCCCGTTAGAGATGCCGACTTTCATTACTAACAACGACTTATTATAGAGTTCATCGAATCGAAATGCATCAACCCGACTTTCATCAAGGGCCATCCCCAAATGTAGGTTCATGTCGTCGTCAAATTGCTGCGTTATTTCTAACTGTTACTAGCATGTCCCCTCTGGCCAAAGCCGATCGTGCTATACCAGGTCTGACTGAACGCTTCGAGACATTCGTGTGCACTAAGGAAATATGCAACGCCTATACCGAGTTGAACGACCCCTTCGACCAGCGAGCGCGTTTCGTCGAGCAGGCGAAAGACAAGGCCAAGGGAGACTTGGAGGCGCAGGCCATTGATGAGTATGGGCAGTACCTCGTAGCCTCCGAGTATGGTAACTAACGTGTTTTTCAGGACATTTTGCCAGGCTCTAGAATATGGCTTGCCGCCTACAGGTGGCTTTGGTATGGGTATTGACAGAGTGGTCATGTTCCTTACGAATAACTACAGGTTTGTGAATAGCAATGTCCATCTCGGAACGAGAACTGACAACTCTATAGTATTAAAGAAGTCCTTACCTTCCCCATGATGAAGGACGTACCCACAGCACCCAGCAATGAGACTACAACGCTCCCCATACATACAGAACAATCTTTGTAGGAAGAGAAGACAGACGAAATCTGGTATTTCGTTCATTACAAGGACTAGAAACGGTCGCAATTTTTACATCGGCCTACGTGCTGTGTGTATTAGAATAGTCTGTTTAGAGGGTTGCAATTGAATGACTTAATGACAATCTTGAGAGATTTTTCGTCCATTGCATTCTGTGTCGCATATATCAGGATAATTCACGCTAATTATAGATCGAGGCCTGTACGCATATTTGAATGTATTGCTTCTGGCACCACGACAACTTTTTCAAGTCATATCGGTATCCCCCCCTTCCCCCCTTCCTCTCTCCCTGTGAAACGAACAGCATCATTATTCTAATCTGCTCTTCAATCGAGCACGGGGCAGTCTTCTCATCAACTTTACACCACTCGACTGAACCATTGCCACCATGAGACAACCGATGACAATAGATACCTACTTCGTACTTCGACTTACTTACGCTTCTATCTACCTAGCTACTCAAACACTTGACGCTAAGCGAATGTGGACTACTAGGTAGACAATGTAGGTAGGTAGGTAGCTTGGTGCCTAGAGCGTTCTGTCCCGGTGGTGGTGGTCCTCAAGATCAACCCAACGAACTGCCACACTATGGATGCGCCGACGCATAAGCGAAAATGGCGTCCGATTGTGCGTGCCGGCGGCAATGGCTCGTGAAGTCGCGGCTATTGGTTCCTTCAGCTCGGGACTCTTGACAGTGAGTATAAGTACGAAAATACGCGTATATACATCAGCTGACGCGGGGGCTTATCTAACCCTGAAATCTTGAAGCTGGAGGAAATTGTGATTGATTGATCTGATTGAATCCAAGGGAAATGGGTGAAAATGCATGGCGACTTCCGAAGCCCCGCGAATCTACGACCCCGTATGTATTCATTCATCCATCCGTCCATACACGCATGGTATGGGATTTGTGTTATTGAAGCCGACTAGATTTCAAATTTCTCGCTATCGACAGCCGACAAGGCCAAATCCGTCTCCTTGACATAGAGCCTGGTCAATACGGTGAGCCGATCCGATGTTCATACCGCATCGTTTCCGTCGATGATGGCGTCCCGTACCACACGCTCTCGTACGTTTGGGGAGGACCGCAGGAGACAAGCTTCATCTTCGTCGAGGGCGTTGAGGTTGGTGTTCGAGATACCCTCCTCGACGCACTCCAGCGCATTAGACACGAGAGTGAAAATCGACTTCTGTGGGTCGATCTGCTGTGTATTAATCAGGAAGATGGTGTAGAGAAGGCAGCGCAGGTGGATATGATGCATCACATCTATTCTAAATGTAAGCGATGTGTAATTTGGATGGGGCATATTGACGCTACTGCATTGGGACTGGGTGAATCGGAGGCTTTGGACGCGGCAAAGGCGGGCTTGGATGCGATTCGCTTGATAGCAGACGATAAGGAGGCTTCTCTCCCCCAGAACCTCTCATCTGAGTCCGATCAAATTCTAGCAGGAAAGGGTATTAAGTTACTGATGGCTGCGCCGTGGTGGTCTCGGATCTGGACGGTACAAGAAGCGACGTCGTCGCACGACTCAGTCGTATTCTGGGGACCCCTCTGCATGTCATGGCATTATATTACCGCGGCAGCGGAGAAAGTGGTTAATGGAGAGAGCCCCATGATGGAGCAATTGGATTTCGGATACGATCTCACTTTCTTCACGGCACCCGTCATGGGCCTCATCATCGGGTCCCAATGGGCCGTCAATCCGGAGTCGTCCCTGTTCATGCTCTGGCGCTTCCGGTACCGCGACTCGACGGATCCGCGCGATAAAGTGTACGTGATTCTTAATTTAATTGCGCGAGGGATGTCGCCGTTACCAAGTGTGCCCTCGAGCGACTATCTCGTCGATACAGCCTTGTTGTTTCGCAGAGTCATGCTTGATTTGTTGCGTGGTGAACAGTGGCTTCGACCACTAATCGGATTGCGCGGTGAAAAGAAGAATACACCAGGCTTGCCGAGCTGGGTTATTGACTGGTCTATTCCCTGTGACGGGCCACAGATAGCGCGGTTCTGGCCGCATACGGCTTTTTGGCCTACATGTGAGGCTGCTAGTGGATTGTCTGTGCTCGACGTGGACGGATTGATTTCGTCTGAGTATGGGGATGATGTGTTGAATTTGAAGGGCGTGTTTTTTGATACTGTACTGTCTCGTAGTGATATTATCACTGAAGAGGCAGCGCGAGCTGCCGCCGAAGCAGCACAGAAAGCAGAAGAAGAAGAAGGGGAGGACGATGAGGACGAGGACGAGGACGAGGATGAGGAGGAGGATGAGGATGAGGATGAGGAGAAGGAGGAGGATGAGAAAGAGGGAGAGAATAAAGAATTGGAAGAAGAAGAGGAGAAGGAGAGCGAAAACGAGGATAACGTCCAGATACATGAACTATCGGCCGAGCTTATAGCAAAAGCGCTGATCGAAGAGCCTCGGCATAGAATCATATCTGAAGTGTACTGGCGAGAAGTGCTATACGATCTTCTAGGCGGTTTCTACGCTGACGAAAACACTAAAACAGAGGGGCAATCAGCCGCTGGATATTGGCGTGAGGAGATGCTCATGAACCAGCGGCTGTTCATCACGAAGAATGGAGCCGTGGGCTTAGGTCCATCGACAACATCAGCAGGAGACGAGGTTTGGATCCTGCGGGGAGGCAATTTGCCATTCTTGCTTTGCCCAATACAGGCGAAAGATGTCCGTGTAAAGGGCCGTGACCCTTCGGATGACTACACGTTTCGAGGGGATGTGTTTGTCCCAGGAATCATGGATGGTGAGGCGGTTGGGAGCAGAATTGAAGATGAGCGAACTGTGCATATTCATTGAGGAGTCTGAGATCTCATCTGCTGCGCAGATCTTTTTCATGACGGCCACTAAGAAACACAGTAGTAGCAGACACAATTGCACGAGAGGGAGGACACTTGTAGGACACTCAGTGTGTGAAGAAGCAGAGTCCGAGACGAATGAATAGAGATAACGTATTCAATACATAGACTAGACCCTATTACCGCCTCGCTCCAAACGGTATATAGCCCCATTGCCCGAGAGAGAGTAGTTGTCGTGGACCTCCACCATGTATGCCTTCATCAAAGTGTGTGTGTGAGAGGGGGGGAGAGAGAGAGCAGAGACATTGCTCCGGGACTTCCGTTTTTATTGCTTTGTCGAGCCTATTCACCACGTCGTGTGCGTCGTCCCGCTGGGTTATTGCCCCTTTCCAGGCGAAGTTGCGACTCCAAAATTTCCCGTTATTGTTGCGGTCGGTAAGACATTGATGCTGCAAGGTCATCACGCAATTCTCTCACCAAATCTTGGACATCATACTTTTTTGAGTATTTGAGTTCAACTATACCCAAATTTACAACGGCCAGGCCGAATGGCGTTGAGATTCAATTGAGAAGTTCAAGGCATAGAGAGAGTTGTTGGTCGAGTCCTTCGGGCAGCAGCTTGATGTCTAGATTGGTTAGAACCATTTTCCTGCACTAAGGCTCTGCTCCGCGGTTTGAAAGTTTTTCTTCCCATTATACATGTCGCTTTTCGAACTCTTTCCGATCCTCCTCGATCAATAGACCTCAACTTCCTCCTCGGAACGAATATAAGATCACTTGATTATGTTGCTGGCGCGTCTGTGTCGGCCAAACGCCAGATCCCACGAAGATGTTCTGGGAAATGTGGTCTATCTTACCAGAAAGGTCACTAGTCTAGATTTCGGAGCACAATATTGTAGGGAGTGAAGTTTAAGTGCCTCGTAGATATGGCGACACCTGTTCAATGGGGTTCTTTTCTCTGACGGGGATCAGAGGTCAGAGCATTCAAAGCTGACACATCGAAGGGCTTCAAATGATCTCAGTGAGAAGGCAGAGATATGTGCTTTTGACTCTAGCGATCGAAACACAAGACGTGCCCAACTACCTCGAGAGCAAGAAGTCTTTATACCTGCACGGCTACATAATAGATACCGCAGTAAGGAGAAGCATATATCATGGATCACTTGCATGGGACACTGGATCTTGGAAGTAACACGTTTTTTAGTGTTTTAAATAAGAAAGCTATCTATCCTTGACCAAAAAGAAACTCTCTGGCGCTGAACCCCCCCTACCCGTCCAAACCACCTTATACCCGTTAGGTACGTCCGTACTAGACAAGAATACCGGGGAGGTACTTAACACAGAAAATACGATGAACAGAACCATTGTTACCTATCTTTGATGACATCACTCAAAAACGGGCAAACACCGAGAGTCTTCCCGGTGTGATCACTAAAGAATGGTGATTGCTGAATGCCTTTTGGAGACGATCACTGGAGAGGAAGTGTCACAATCACCTTATCCAATGCTGGGTGGCAGAACTTTATGACCCGACACACGTGAAATGGCTCAGTATGTCCGCCCATAGCCGTCACTGTCGTATTAGATAGTAAGATCATACATACTATTGTCATTACACAGATCATTTGCCTACATACAAGGCAATTCTTGAAAGCGATTGTTGCTTCGGTTATCTTTGAATCCATCAATTTGGACTCTGATCTCTGTCAGAGCATCGTGACATGAAGTACTATTTACTAGCTATTAGAGGGCTCAATATTGGAAACTCTCGTGGTTATCGTTGACAATTGTACGGAATACTAGTAGGTATCTACGTCCGTAGGCACATAGTGTAATCCGTAGTCGCGGATAAAGACCTGCACACTAGGTATTCCGTACTAGGCAGTGAGCTCTCCAAAATTGGAAATCAAATTCCACCCGCAAATGTTTGTTACGTCGTGATCTTCGCTCTGTGTACGGATCCGTACCTAGCCGTCGTTGAGTGGTGGTTGAGTAAGTCGCTTACTTAATTGCCGCGCCTCATTGAGACCATTGAGACTATTTCGTTGTACGTGCCCCTCTGTGCTGCATTTACCTCGTACAGAACCAAATGCCCTAGTTAATGGCTTAAAGCGCTATTGGGTCGCATCCGAGGGCATCTTGCGGTGGCTGCGAAGGGAGATAGACACGAATACAGTGCGGATCTATATATACAGTATATATTCACACAGTAAGCGATATAAGGAATCAGGTAGGTAGAAATTATTTTGAACTCCCATTAGGTAGGTATTCGTTCGTGTAAGGATACGTAGCAACATATGGAGGGGCAAGAAGATGCCAAACCCCCAAGCAGGCAAAATTGAATGCGACGGTGACATCGTGATTACCGGCCAGTAACAGAAACACCCTCAATATGACCTCAGGAATGATAAAACTCGCGCCACCACCGTTCAACTCATGAAACACCAATTCTGCCAAACTAAAAAATTCAAGTCGCACGCGTCGTCGTTTGCGTTCCCGCCTCATCGCGGCGTCGAAAGTACGGAATGCTTATAGGTAACATCAAGGCAAGGGTATAGTATTAGGGGGACGATCTAACCCCTCCGCAGCGTTCACGGCACCATTCTCAGCAACGGGGTTCCCAACAATGTCAGACCCAGGCACAGCACCATTCTGAGCCGCAACGCCGACCCCACCGTTATCCTGAACGACAGCCCCGACTCCGGCCCCAACCTGCTTCGCCTTGGCTTTCGCCTTGAGCGCCACGAGTCGAGTCTGCAAAGCCAACATATCGCGCTTCCCTTTGTCGGCGATGGCCTGGTTCTTGAGCACGGACGCCTGTGTCTGAGCTTGGTTATGAACGCGTCCGAAGGCCTGGTCGGCTGCTGCCATGATATCGCCGCGCAGGGCGTCGCCGGCGCCTCGGACGCCTTTTAAGCCTGTCTTGACGTCGTCTACGATCTTGCTGATAATCATCGGTGTGGCTGTATAATTTGACTTAAGAAAACGTGTGCGGCGGCTAGGGATAAGGGATAGAGATAGGTAAGATACATAGGTAGGAATGTAAATATACCCGTGACACCCGGCTTCACGTGATGAAGTCAGACAAACCTTGCTCTGCCTTGCCGTGCTCGCATGACGTATGTGTGCCCAATCAACGTCAGTTTGTCATCTTGAGGCAGGTACGGATTTCTTGGTGGCGTCACCTTTTCCGAGCTGGTCTCACTACATTCTAACTCAGGGCAGGGGATCGAATCCAGGCGTATTCAGGTACCTACATTTGATCCCAAAATGTGGCGAAGCAGGAAGTTATGAATTACCCGCTAAGTGAGAACTCATTTCACGAGACATTTCGGTGATACCAGAGGCATGGTCAAGTTGATGAGATGGAATTTAAAGAAAGACGCAGTAATGGCTTGATACAGGGTACCTATCCGTCTCCCTGGTTGTTCTCTTCAAAACTCATCCTGAATCTCGGCCTTGATCTGGGCGACGGTATTAGTCTCGATCTCGGTGGCGGCAGCGGCCTTCTTCTTGGATGGAGACTTGGTAATCTTGGGTTTCTTGAGTTCCAGCTCTTCATCCTCATCGCCATTCTCAACCTTGAGGAGCTTTCTCTTTCGAGCCTTGGTAGGAGTGGCAACTTTCTTGGCCTGTGCCTGTGCCTGGTCCTGATCGTCATTCTCACCACCGTCGTCATTCTCACCAGCGCCAATGTTGAGCTTCTTCTTAGCGGCTGTATGAGACGGTGAGAAGAGAAAGACGTTAGTGTATGGAAAAATCATGAGATAGATCACAGATAATGTGGAGTTATGGATTGAAATAGCAATAATATTTATCTTACCGAAGAGAATGTTGCGGGCGCTGCCGGGGTTGGTGTAACCGCCAAGAGTAGCGAGTTTGTCCCAGTCCATCTGTATAACATGTCAGTATGTAGCTATGAGAATATAAGCCAAAGGTAATTTACCTTAGGCTCCGACTTGAAGCACTTCCAGGCAAGCCCGAGAATGGTCTTCTCCTTCTCAGTGAGGTCAATTTTAGACGGAGCCATGTTGAGAAATACTAGTGCTTGCGACTCGGCAGACGAGAACTCCTGCAATATCAATTGTTACCCAAGGTAGAAGATTACCTAGGTAGATGAATCATGCAAGTTCCGGTAGGATGGGAGAAGTATAAAGATGAAAGCGTTGCTATCAAGGTATATGAATTATGTGTGTTATCATTCGAGGTGAGGGTGAAAACCCACTGATGGCCAGATGTTGATATGAAATTGTGACCACTTGCCAGGCGCAACAAATCAGGAAGTAGCGATGCGGTGTAACATGACAGGTGAAGGAAGGACCTTTCGGAGGCTTCGGGCACACGTGATTCTTGTAGGTATTTCCTATGTATTTCGATATCGAACTGATTCTTGTGAGTTGACGTTCAACATTGATAAACAACTACTTGACTCCAACCTATATATTAACACCTGACAGCCATCTTCACCCAGGCAACCCGTCTACTGTTTTTGTTTATGTTGACATACATTTTTGATTATGATTATTCTTGTTTTGTTTATCATTACGAAAGCTCATCATCATCGTCATCAATATAATCTTGACTGGCAAAAGCAGACTCAACGACGATGTTGATTCGGGGCCACTTGCAGGTATATATACAGCATGTACATGTACATACGTGAAACTCTTCTGGTACTTAAAATTGCTGGGAGCTTTCCCATCATCTGTTTACTTTCATCATCGCATCGAGGTATACATCGGGTATACATGCATGCCTTGGTAATCACACCACATGTGTAATTATTTTGTCGCAATGACGTACTTGAGAGAGTCGACGATCTTAGGTGGTGGTGTCGAACGACCTGGGCTGTCCATTTTACCAGTATCTAACCTAGAGCGGTTAAGCTCTGTACATTTCAACCTTTTCGAAAGTGCCTCGAAGCATCGTAGTGAATACTCAAAAAGACCTTGGTAGTTGTCGCGGCAAGAGTTTAGTCACAAGCAACCCGTGCTAGTCGGAGAGTAGGTCCAAGGCGACGCCGACGCTGATAGCCATGATGCAGAAATTTCCATTGAAGCTATTCGCTGGAATAATTGTAGGCATGGAGGGGAGAAAATCTACCCGCAGCGGGGTTAGCAGTCGTGGTGGTAGCACGCCACAGACGGTATAAACACTCTGTTTTCCCCGTTCCAATAGCACATATTGGCGGAAACGGGGAGAGGGTATTTATTAGTCAAGTAGGGGGCTGTATCTATTTCAAACCTCAGAGAAAATAAACAGGCTTTATATGAGCTTCAAGGTGCATGAAAAGTGTGAAGGATTTAAGGATTCGCTTCCAGCGAAATAGGTGAGCCGGAATGGAAGAAATTTTGCAGCGCAAAGTGCCTTTTCTTCGGAATCACTGGTGAACAAATCCCAGTGAACAAATCCAAACGTGGCAAGCCGAATGATGTACGGACGTAGGTAATATCGAAATCACCACATCCAACATGATGTATGTGAATGGTGTTCAGTAACACAAAAGGGATATGATCAATCGGATAGGAGACGTTTGACAATTATTGATGATTGTGCGAATTTCTAACCCTGCAAATAAATTATATATATTTATATAAGCGATATGGTCACAGTTTATTCGATTCCTATTCGAGTATGTTCAGCCATAGATTCAGTCTGGCGCCTTGCGTTCGGAGGCAACCTCATCTGCACTTGCGGGCACTCGATCTTCAGCGGCCGGATACTCATCGCTGCCTTTGCCTCTCATGCCCTTGTGCACACCTTCTGGCAAATCAACGCCTTTCTCTCGCGCAGTATCAACTCCCTGAATGCCGCCAACGCCCGCGAACCCTGTGCCTTCTTTCTTGTTATGGATACCATGAGGTTTTTTGATCTCGCGAGCCTCTTGTCCTTGCATTGGTTTCCCCATGCCTCTGTAGAGATCCTGTGAAGTAGAGCCTCCAATCGTCTCGGCTGCACTGGGCGCTGTGCCATAGGCTTGAGCTGGGAACTCGCCCTCGGGCTGGGGCTCGAATGTGTGTTCCCGCGGGGCAGTCCCTGGAGGATATGTTTTAGCATGGAACTCGGGAACCCTATCATTGCCGACCATGACGCCGGGTGCATGTCCCTTCTTGGTCATTGGTTCCGAGGGGGGCACGCGGCTGTGAAACTCTCCCTCCAGAGAATCAGGATTTCGGGTGGCCGACATGATTTCCTATGCTCACGATATGAGTAGACGTATTTGATGTGAAATGTCTTTGGTTAGAGTCTTTCGATCTAGACGATTGAGTATGGTGGGAAGATCAGTGTAGAGGTGATGCATGAGGTCGAAATTCAGTCTCGCTCATCCCTGGGGGGCGGGGGTTGGTTCATATATTAACGAGGGGTCTACAGTATCCTTACATGATGGCATAGGTATATGCCTGCAAGATTTTATAATCTGTATGATGGATGATGTCAATACTTTACACAGTTCGACACCATACATCGAGTTGAAGAGTGGTGGGTGAGCGATAAGGTCCTCATGGTGTGCACCACAAGTGATGCTACACTACAATCCAACTCTATCATTATTTGAGAGACATCAGTAGGTACCTAACCGATGTAGGAACGCGTTGAAAGCAACATGATCGACGGAGGCTCAGATGAAGAAGAGTGGGAGAATGATCTCATAGGTTCGGACGTAGACATGTACTAATGTGGTTACCTCAGGCTGTTTATGCCTATAATTACGTCCGTATGTGCACTACATCGTCATACCTGGCATTTCAATGTGACGGCAATGTGGCTGACAAACTGTGTATGCCCGTTACATAATATTCCGTACTCTATCACGGACTGCACTACCTACATATGTAGCCCGTACAGTCTGTGCCTGCCGCTGTTCGACCGGGCGAGTACGGAAGTACCTAGTAATATTATCGTCTACGGATCCGTATCTTAGGGTACCTACACTAGGAGCGAGTACGGAAGTTGGAGTTCTCGGAATTGGAGACTTACAAGCCGGACAACCTGGCAAATGGGTTTGAGGCTACAGGTTATTTGTCTCTCGCTACCGATACGATGCCTGAATACCTACCTATGGCCTGTTGGCTAGAAATGAGATAATCCATTAGGTAGTTACGTACCTACCTACCTACCTATTCGGGATCACTGAGTCGGGCCGTGGCAAAGGGTACGAAGTAATCCGTACCTAGGCCTGACTTTCGGAAAGATGGGCATTCGGGACACCGACATACCTACGGACGTATACTACCGGTAGGTACACTACCTACCTAGTAGTACGTAGTAGGTATATTAACGTCTACGGATCCATATCTTAGAGGTACACTACGGATCCGTACTTAAGTAGTAGTACGGTCCGTATATTAGACGTTAATATACCACTACCTAAGGCAGGTAGGAAGGTAGGTACCTAAATAGTAGTGTACCAGCAGATAGATTAGGTAGGTAGCTTAGGTAGCTCGTAAAAGCGTACCTAAGGTAGGTAGGTAGATACACTACAAGTTACTACCTGTACGTATACACCTACTCGTGGGTTTTCTTTGTTAGCCTATACAAGAAACAGAGAATCTCAGGGCCGGTTCAGTGGGCCAATCTGTGTCAATGCCTACAAGCTGTATGGACAATATAGATGAAATATAGCACAAACTGACCCGCTGAACCGGCCCTGAGATTCTCTGTTTCTTGTATAGGCTAACAAAGAAAACCCACGAGTAGGTGTATGTAAGTATGTGGCGTCTTACCAACTGGCACAATGATCTGGTTGCGATGGAGAAAAAGGGGTAAGCGTAGGATTCAGTAGGATCACCTAGTCAAGTTCTGTGTATATAGCCTATCTCCTCCCTCCTCGACTGATGAAGACTTTTCCTCTTCTTCTTCTTCAGTCGAGTACGATACTCTAAATCGCACTTTGACATTTCTACTACCTTCTGACCTCACTTGACCGTGCGTAGCAGGTTTTAAGTGTCTTCAAACCCTTGGATAACCAACTTCCCGTTCATCTCTGCGTAGCAAGTGAACGTCGTCACGGAAGAACGTTGAAAAGGACCAGAATTCACTACTCGACTCCCCACAACGTTTCTTCCTTCGTTTAAAACTCCGTCTCTAGTTCCAGCATGAATAGAGAAAGAACCTTGACTGAAATCACCCTCCTCATCGTCACTGAATTTGAAAATGCCTTACGAAGAATCCGTGAGGAACTTGCCCCTGAACCCGCTGGACAGCACCGCTACGACAACCTCCTCCGACGAGGCTCCTTTGGCTCCCATCGAAGTGATAGCACCGATCACTCCGTCTTCCCGACCTACCGCGCCACCACCAACCCTGACAGGAACTACCGAGAGGCCCTCCTCATCCAGAAATATATCGATGATTCTGAAAACTTCATCCTCCCCTGTGTGCGACAAGAGACCTGTCGACATAACCAGTTTCCCCCGCTACGAGTCTGCCTCCACCATGCCAACGCCCAGGAACGGGACCAGCTCCGCCTCCCCAGGGTCTACCCACGACATGCTTAAAGGTTCTCGGAATTTCCTACTAGGAGTAATCACTGCCTGTTTCCTCATCGCCCTATTCGAGCAGATTTCACTTCCCTATCCTCGAATCTTTGCCCAAGCCACGGATCTTCAGTGGACACACCTTTTGGACCGAGCCTCCGCAAGCACTCATATTGTTTCTCTTGTTCTGACGCCTTTCGCACTCAACCTCCTCATCAGGTATCTAAGAACGCCAAACCAGCAATTGGACGAACTCCGTCAGCATTTTCCCCCCCCACGCACCCACAGGATGAGGAATTCCTACGTTACATCCTGGACTTCTTGACATCGCCCTTCTTCAGTGAATCCCTCAGATACCCCGGGACACTCTCTATCCAAGACTTCGTACAAAGAAACGTCTCTCACGTTGGCCCGTTGGTTCCGGAAAACCGATTGGAAATATCATACCCACACCAGCAGGGAATCGCTCGAAGAACTCTTCTCTTATTCAATGAATATCTTCAATTGCTACAGAGACTTCAAGCAGTCGAAGAGAAGAACCTAGAACTAACCAGGGAAATCGACAACTGGAAAAACACCGTCACTACAATACATAGTCAACCCCAGCTCACAACTCCAGATACCCTTAAGACGTGGTGGGAAAATACCGCTCGCTGGAGAGATATTTCGACCCTATACGCCTTAATTGACCAGTCCGACCTCATGACCCCAGCAGAAATCGTCCATGAAGTAAGGAAGAAGCTCGAAGGCTTCATACAACAAATTGAAGAAGCCGTCGAAATGACCGCACCCCCAGAGATTCGTGACGGCGACCTACAAGCAGTAATCGAATGGGCGTTTAGGCAAGTATTGCGCCTCAGCAAAGGAACTAATCACCATATGACCGACGACTGTACTCACCCTCTACAACTCGCTCTTGAACTGGGAGAAGAACGACACGTTCCATGGGATATCCTCTTAGGACAAGTACGACTACTAAAACGGCTTCCACACGCACCCACCAGCGACGCCTCCATGGGAGGAAAATTCAGAGCCAATGAAATCCAGGAATTCTCAGACCCTATTGACTATATCGACTGGAGATCTTCAGTCGCGAGGTTCTTGTCAAATTTAGATATTCCCCGATCAAAAATCCCCACCATGATAAACCGCGTCCTCTCTCGTTGCAAAGGAAACGTTGCGACTACCGTTAACCTTTGGACTGTACAAGAGATCGCACGAGAAAACTGGCAAGAATCTATGACTGAACTCTGGAAACGGTTTGACGACGTCTTCATCCCAGCCGACTTCCTCCAAAAGACTGAAAAACTCTGGACCCAATTAAGGGGAAGGCCTACTGACGATCCCCTTGAATTTTTCCGAAAACTAGAACACACCATTGCACTCAGAAATATGGCCTTGATGCGCAATCAACAAAACGCTCTCAGCAACGAACAAATAAAAGACCGTCTCTTTGATGCTGTGCCCTTCATCGTTATTAACCAGGCAAGAGGATGGAACCGCAGCTTTGACACCCTCCCTCTACAAGAAATGCGACAAGAACTAACACACAGTTGGCTCCATCTTCCTCGAGAGAAACCAGGCCCCCGAGTCGCTATCAAGTCGGCGGCAGGACAGCCAGCGTTTGTTCGCGGATACAAGGCGAACCTTTGGCCAAATGACGTCCCCCTAAATTGCAGAGGAAAAATCAACGAAACACCAGGGCTAGCACAAAGGTTAATCGATCAAAGACGATGTTTCTTCTGTAGGAAGAATAACTGTCCAGGTTGTCCCCGAGAGGGAGACGAGATCGACCAAGGAAGAGCACGAATTGCAGCCTGCGTATCCTTCCGAAACCTCCACGCCAGGGAAACAAAGGAACCCGTTCCCAATGCCTTATTCCAGGCGGAAAAAGACGATGGCAGCACGGCGTAAAGCCCACCGAGCTGCCAGAAGACCTCGCATGGTATGTAGATCTTGCACGCTTTCGACACCCACTCTCTCCAGCTAACAAAGCTAACGCAATCACCTTCCAGACCTCTATTGTTGGAAAGAAGGACGTTAGTTTTGAGACGCTGTTTGATACTGGGTCGTTTAATGCTGTAGACTACAACTTTGCCAGAAAAATAGGGCTAAAATTGATTCCACTACCCTTTATTACAAACGTAAAAGACTTCACCGGTGACATCTCCCCAAAAGCCGCCATACGATACGCTTGCAGAGTCCCAATAAGCATAGGGACTTACAACACCAACCTACCAGCCTTAGTAACTTGGACCGATCCAAAGCATCCAGTGGTACTAGGAATGCAGTGGTATCGAACAACCTTCCCGGAACACATTCTACAGCTGATGAGTCTGGGGGGGGGTCAAAAAGATGAACAAATAATTGCAGCCTCATCAGATGGACACCTCTTCCAAGTAAAAGATCCTCGGGAAGGTATGCTTGCAGCAGTACTACACGAAGAACAGAGAAGGACACGACTCGCTGAAGAATACTATGCGGTCACCTCGGCCAGATGCGCAGTCCTAGATGAGCTAGATGACCGAAAAGAAACGGAAAACGTGGTCACCATGGCGAACGCCCAAACTGACCAAGGCGTCCGAGGCCTCACTGGTAACCAACAAGGCTGGAGACAGACAATTCCCACCTACGCACAACGATTCTGCGACTCCGTGTTCTCCCACGAATCTGCCAAAATCCTTCCTCCACACCGACCTGGGATAGATGCAGAAATACACATCAAAGAAGGAGAACACATACGCCCCAAAAAGCTTTACGATATGAGCCGCGAACAACTAGAAGTCTTAAAACAACTGCTTGACGAAGAACTCGCGAAGGGATTCATACGCCCGTCACATTCACCAATTTCAGCACCTGTTTTCTTCGTAACTGACCCTACCTCGCAGTCCCGAGGGAAAGGACAATTACGGCTAGTCGTCGATTATAGAGAACTCAACTCCAAAATCAGGCTAGACGAGTATCCTCTCCCCCTTTCTCGAGAAATCATCCACCGACTAGGCAGAGCCAAGCTCTTCACCAAATTCGACGTTCGGTCAGGATTCGCCAACATCAGAATGAAGGAAGGTGAGGAATGGAAGACAGCGTTCAAAACCATGTTTGGCTTGTTCGAATACCAGGTCATGCCCATGGGGTTAGCCACCGCACCCTCGATTTTTCAGAGGTTCATCAACGGAATCCTCAACCCGTTCCTAGGAAAATTCTGCTTTGCTTACTTAGATGATATCATCATCTTTTCAGAAAACGAAGAAGACCATCAAGACCACATTCAACAAGTCCTCCAA
This sequence comes from Xylaria nigripes, assembly GCA_022984845.1. Classification (NCBI taxonomy): domain Eukaryota; kingdom Fungi; phylum Ascomycota; class Sordariomycetes; order Xylariales; family Xylariaceae; genus Xylaria; species Xylaria nigripes. The sequence continues at coordinate 102,665 of JAJJKC010000026.1, read as the reverse complement.
ACCCTTGCGGACAACAAGCTACACCTAAAACCGCACAAATGCTCCTGGTCAACCAAACGAGTCGATTTTCTTGGGTTCACTGCTGAAGCCGGCAAGGGCGTACGCATGTCAGATGATAAGATGCAGGGAATTCGAAACTGGGGAATCCCCAAGACCGCACGAGATTGTCGCAGTTTCGTCGGGGCAATCAACTTCTACGGAAAATTCGTACCACACCTATCCGATACCCTGGTACCAATCTACAACCTCACCAAAAAGGGTGCCAACTTCAATTGGACAGACAAATGCCAACAAGCCTTTGACAAAGCCAAACGGGCCATGAGAGAAGACGTCTTCCTCGCTGGGTTCGATTGGAATCAGACCTGCACGCTTGAAACCGATGCATCAGACGTGGCTTTTGGTGGCATCATATCCCAGAAAGACGAACACGGCGACCTGCGCCCGATTATTATGTTCTCCCACACCTTCAACAAGGAACAACTGAATTGGCCCGCCCACGACAAGGAACTCTACGCTATCGTTTTTGCATTCGACCATTATCGACACTTCTTACAGACTAGGGCCGACGTAATACCAGTACTAACGGATCACCGTGCCCTCGTACACTTCATGAAGACTACGGATCTTACTAGAAAGGATCGACACCGACGCTGGGCCGCGCTCCTACAAGAATTCCAATTCGAAATACAGTACAGACCCGGAAAAGAAAACACTGTGGCTGACGCACTTACGAGATATAATCTCGGCGAAGCCGTATACGAGGACGCACCCCTGTTACCGCAATATCGCTTCTCCACCAAAGCCCTGGAAGATCTTGGCAAAAGAAGCGGTGTAAGGATCACAAAAGAAGGGGGCTGGGAAAGAATGAATGGAGAAAAAGGGGTAAGCGTAGGATTCAGTAGGATCACCTAGTCAAGTTCTGTGTATATAGCCTATCTCCTCCCTCCTCGACTGATGAAGACTTTTCCTCTTCTTCTTCTTCAGTCGAGTACGATACTCTAAATCGCACTTTGACATTTCTACTACCTTCTGACCTCACTTGACCGTGCGTAGCAGGTTTTAAGTGTCTTCAAACCCTTGGATAACCAACTTCCCGTTCATCTCTGCGTAGCAAGTGAACGTCGTCACGGAAGAACGTTGAAAAGGACCAGAATTCACTATTGACGTGATCGGTGACACAATCAAGCCTCTTACTATTGCGTAGATTTCTCGCATTTTCTTTCGAAAAGGGTTCAGATCGACAGACAATCACGGCGATAATATTGGACTGGCTACCCATAGTGTAGGTAGATCAGCAATACGGTACAGACGTAAGTACGGAAGTACGGAATACCTATACGTAGTAGGTAAGGTACCTACGTCCGTATCTACTTGCGGATTGAATCGTCCGCCTGTAAGTAAATCAGTACCTAAGCCAGGCCCGCTAAAGAGCAGCCTTATAACACGGGTAATTAATGCACGCTAAAACATACGTAGAAATGATTTTGTTATACCCATTCCGGCTTACGTACGGATCCGTACTAGATACTTAGGGAGGTTACCTAACCGCTAATCGGCCCCACAATCATCGCAAACAACTTCAAGTTCCTTACGGATCCTTACTTAAGGCTCAACATAGGTACCTACCTAGGTAGCGATAGACAGTGTATATGAACCATCTTATACTGTACACCAACAGAGAGGTTGGTACCTAACCGTCGTACAGGTAGTACCTAGCTAGGTAGTACCAAGTAGAAGCAGGAACTTCACGTCTTCAACTAAGCTACCTAGTAGGTAGCTTAAAATGCCGACATCACAGATACCTATTCTGTGATCTAGGTAGGTACACACGTCCATAGGTAGTTCATCTGCTATGCAGGTACCGGTAACTATCAGCTACCTACTAGATAGGTACGTACGTACGGTAGGTACGAAATAGGTTCCGAGTCAGCTTGCTGCAAGCACTTACCTAAGGCTAGGTACATACCTAGGCAATACTGTCCGAAGTACAAACCTACCTACTTTACTAAGGTAGGTACCTAGGTAGGCAGGTAAGTACCTACACTAAGTCTCCACTAGTGGCCACCGTCTTTATTGTTGCCCTGAGGACGTCCGGATCCGTACTTAGGTAGGTACTTCGTGCAGGTAAACGTAAGTGTATAATGCCTCATACTTTTGGTAGGTGTTCTATTTTTATAGAAATATGGATCCGTACCTTAGGTACCTACCCATCTATCCAGGTCTGGGTAGGTATCATGAGCGACTCTGGCAAGCAATCATTTCATTCAATTGACAGATATTTTCTGATGTTGGCTTAGGTACGTAGGTAGGTACGTCCGTAGCTGAGAGTACTTCAAGCGTACCTACCTACCTAGGTACTTACCTAATGTAGGTCGACGTCAGCCTTTGTAAGTACATGAAAGTAGTACCTACATGCATATTAGTATGTATATACAAACTTAGTTAAGTGCATGTACTACGCATATGTGGGTGCTTTGGGTGTCACTGCCTGCGCTAGGTACCTACCTATCTAATTCGTGGTTGTTTCAAGAAAAAAATAAACAAACGGTCGAATCCAATGAAAAGCGCATCCGTCATCATCCAACTTTCGCTCATTGTTTGCCAGGACCCTCTCTCTCTCTCACACACACACACACACACTCTCTCTCTCTCTCTCTCTGTCTCTCTATTCCGCCCATCTGCCCATAGGAAGCGGAACAGTTGCAAATCTCTCACTCGCTACTTTATCTATCTTAGGTATCTATTAAAATACGTGGCACACGAACAGGCAAACCGCCCACAAACCACCAAGCTACGTCCGCACTACGGAATACTTTCTATTTTCTACCTACTTTCTTATACGAAGCACTGGTGCTTTTAGTGCGTACACTACGGATCCGTACTTGCTCCGTTCTCGTGATAGGTGCTTACATACCTAGTACGGAATACACTACCTACCTACGACGATCACGACTCACGACTCACGACTCACGACTTTACGACTCATGGCCGGAGATATATCTAGCGGCCGCTCATCTTCTCACCTTTGAGTACGGATCCGTACGGACGTACCGATATGTACCCTTGCTTCGGGTTAGGTACTTATATTTTGTCGGGTCTGTCCTATTAACCCGTGCACCTTCGTTTGTATCTTTACTACCTACCTAAGAAAGCATACCTATCCCCCACACTACATTTTCTTGCGTCTGTTACGACGACGTATTTACGAAGTACGTACGTAAAGTACGTAGGTATACCTATCTACCAGCAAGACCGTTGCCATTGGACGACCCTCCCATCATTGAGCGTCTCGACTCCCGAGACGCCTTTTACTTGTAGGACGCCTCGTATTTGGTTTGGTACCTTGAACCGTCTACCACACAACACAGGTACCGGTAGTTATCTCTATCTATTCTAGAGTCTGCGCAGCCGAACATATGATACTACGCAGTACTACCACAGCATTCCCTATCTGATAGATTGTATTGGTACAGCAGTTGTGCTTCTGTACTTCCTTGTACTCCATTTCCGCCTCATTGACCCACACACACACAAACACCCCACACACACACATGTTACGATATGGGGACCGTGGGCCCTCGATATTCCGTTGATTCAGATCCCGGCGAACGTACACCCCTAGACAACTCTTCCTCCTACACTCAACACCACCACTACGCCGTACCTCCCCACGGTTCCCTTCCTCCTTCAACTCAACAACGTCCAAGTCCCGATCGTTTCGCGTACAACCCTGAAGCTTCCCAGTCACAATACGAAGACCAACCCTCGTCGCCTTATAGAGGCAACAGACAACCCCTCCCTTCTGGCGCTCGTCCCAACCCAGCCGTTGGTGGTTTGCGCTCAGACAGGGCTCAGCGCGGGACCCCTCCGGGAGCAATCGCTTTTCCCTCGGCAGCCCAACCTATACCACCGCCTCATCGTCAAACCGGGCGTAATTGGGGAAACGAAGCGTATCGCAGCAGCATCACCCCCGGTGCCGATAATTTTAGCGAGGCCGCCGGTGGCGGTATTCCTGGTCTCGCTATGAGCGTTGCAGAGCAGAACGCCCGAGAAAGCGGTCTCGAGGCTATGAGAACTACGCAATCATACCAACAACAGCCCTCAGAGCCCTATCAGCGGGCACAGACTCAAAACGGTTATCTTATGAATACCCAGCTGCCCGGACATATTCAAGCCGGAGGATCGGGCCCATATCAGCAAGACCTTACCTCATCACCCTACCTGGCGCCACTGCCAGCCGACCATACCCCTCCACGAAGTCTAAATAGCTTCCATAGCGATCCTTTTGGAGACCCTCAAATATCTTATGGCCAGCGAATGGATCCCAGACTGGGACAATTCAACCCCAACGATATCGATGACGACGGCGATGACGGTCTAGAGTACGGACGCTCTGCTAGAAATAGTATGTTAAGCCTAGGCAATTCAAGCAATCGAGGCGGCAACGGGGCTTCCGCCGCTGCTGCTACGACAGCGGGTGGCTTTTTTGGTGGTCTCATTGGAAAAAATCGGGTTAGCGGTCCGGACCGTGGCCCGGCGCAAAATGCGGCTACTGCTCATCAGGGCAAAGATATGGCTGTATATGAGATTGGCCCTCCGACCGAAAAGTCCGCCTGGATGGTGAAACAAAGCACCAGCAGAAAGAAATGGACGTGGATTATCGTCGTTGGCCTTGTTCTGGTTGTCGCCGGTGCTATCGTCGGCGGCGTGCTGGGATCAAAGGCTACTAGCAAAAATAGTAGCGGCTCTGGGCACTCTGGAGGTGGTGGACAGTCGGCGGGCGACGACTCTGCTCAGAACGGAGACCTCAACATCAACTCCAGTGAGATTCAGGCTTTGCTAAATAATCCCAATCTTCACAAGGTGTTTCCGGGAGTGGACTATACACCCATCAACGTGCAATACCCTGCTTGTTTAACGAATCCCCCCTCACAAAATAACGTCACTCGCGATGTGGCTGTCCTTTCACAACTGACCAACATTATTCGACTATACGGGACAGATTGCAACCAAACTGAGATGACGATCCACGCTATCCAGCAATTGAAGATGCAGGACACGATAAAGATCTGGCTTGGTGTGTGGCAGGACAATAACAAGACAACCAATGCTCGCCAGCTTGATCAGATGTGGAGGATTCTGGACCAGTATGGAGATGAGCCATTCGAGGGGTTGATTATTGGTAACGAGATCCTGTTCCGCCAACAGATGACTACGCAACAGCTAGGAGACCTGCTTAACAGTGTGCGCACTAATGTCACTCGTCACAATTGGAACCTTCCAGTAGCTACGAGCGATTTGGGTGATAACTGGAATGCGAACTTGGCGCAATACAGCGACTGTATCATGGGCAATGTACATCCGTTCTTCGCGGGTCAGGACTCCCCCCAGGCAGCATCATGGGCCTACACATTTTGGGAGAACAAAGCTGGCTCCTTTTTCAAGTCTGATGTCAAGAAAAACATCATATCTGAAATCGGATGGCCAACCCAAGGCGGTACTGACTGTGGCGGGGCACCGAGCTGTCCGAAAGGGGCTGTTGCCGGCATTGACGATCTCAACACACTGATGGATACTTGGGTATGCCAGTCTTTGCACAACGGTACAAACTATTTCTGGTTCGAGATGTTCGATGAGCCTTGGAAAATCACATTTGACGTACCAGGGCAGGAATGGGAAGACCATTGGGGCTTAATGGACGTCAACCGAAATCTCAAGCCAGGCGTCAAAATCCCCGATTGTGGGGGCTTGACTGTCTAGAATACTGGAACTTGGCGCCTCGGCAGGCGGAGGCGCAATTCCTGTAGAGAATTCATACGTGAGGAGATCACTTCATGACTAACTGCGTATGATTACACAAGAAATGTAGTATATAATGGCCGTCGAATTGGCATTTCCGATGCTAATTTGACGGGTTTGATTTTCTATGGAAGGCGGGTATATACACACGCATTGGGCTCCGTGATGTTTTAAGCTTATCTCTTCGCAGAAACAGTGGCGAGCTAAGCAATCCGGCGTCTATCGACTTGAAGTCTGACAGTACCGGTACGGCATCGCTCTCTGATTCCCGAGCATATGGTATCATGAATACGTCCTACATTGTTTTTTTTTTCTTCTTTTTTTTTCCTAGAAGGCAAAGCTCACATTGCATGGTAGGTAGATACGTTGTAAGGCGTTGATGATCAGAGCCACGGAAGGCATCGGACCGCGCTATAAGCTTTGTTCGGTAATGTTGGTTCTAACAAGTACATATAAATACGGATCCGTAGACATTGGGTCTTTCTATCACTTGTGATATCGTGCCGTGTGTGTCAATTCCTGAGAGTTTAACTAGTCTACCCACATCTCATTACATCGAAGGAGATAGGTAGTGTACTCCCTAGTCACCCTCGGGTCTCGGACTAAACTGTTCGCAGAGAACCAGACGGCCAGTAGTCCGTACTTCGTACGGATCCGTATTCTGGGTAATCTTGTCACCTTCGAGCTGCCCACATTTCAACCGAGAAAGTGTAGCGCATTCATTAATTCATGTATTCAATATTCCATGCTAAATCGTCTATCTCAACCCACAGCGCAGAAAATAGCCGCACGTATCTGATTCGATTCGCGCAGACATACTCTCTCCCTCATCCATCGCCCTTCCCGATATCAAGCTTGCGATTGTCCATCAGAAGTCTCACCCTTATACGGATTAAGCTCAGCGAACTCTTCATAGCCTAAACCCGCATTCTCTGCCGTAGTAGCCTCGTCCTTTTTCTCCTCTTCTTCCTCTTTCTCCTCACCGCCATAGTCTGATGTCGCGTCGGCGGACTTATCGCCTGTGGTGGTGGTGGAAGTATGCTCCTTGTTGGCGGCGGTTTCTTGGTCAATACCCGTCACCCGCTTTAGGATCGCGTTCAGTTTCTCCTGGAGCGGACTTAGGGATGTGTTGCGCCCTGTTATGGAGTTGGCCTGGGCGGAAGGAATTCGGACTGTTGGTCGGGATGTCATCTTTTCTGTGCGTTCTTTTCTGCAAGGTTCTAGGTGCTTTTGAGTTGCTGAGTTAGCTAGTTAGTAGCTTAGGAGTTTGGCTGTAGGCAGGATGTGAGGTGAGCTTACGGAATTTCTGCCTGGTGAGAACTTCTAGCTTGATCAGTGAGAGCGAAATGGCGATGCCGAGATGAACACCGCTCGGCCTAGGTATCTTGAGGTATGCACTAAATATCTCTAACTTGGTGTTCTGAAGCGATCCTAGGTGGAGAAGACTTAGTTTAGTCGATGCCTACCTGCTAGATACGGTTCTTTTCCCATTTGTGTACGTACTTATTTATACCAATACGCGCATTGCTGATGTATACCGGCTTAAATTGCAAAGGTTTCTTACAATGATATGTGCTTCGGTAACGAAAGTTCGCTTTGACGTGGAATTTGGTCTGTTTGGGTTCCCACTTGCTTTGTGGATGCTGTAACGGGGAGACAAGGCTGCTTTGTGCAGTGGTGAGCGATGACAGAACGGTTTGTGGGATTGAGAGATGGAGATGTTACTTTTTGTTTGCTTGTTTGTTTCTGTTGCGTCCTTGCGTGGTGTGTACTAGTTCGCTGTATCTGGCGTGACAGTGTTTGAAGTATCTCGCTTGGTATGGTGCGAATTTAGAGTACTGCCAGTAGACTCTCAGCTACATACCCATTGTACTTATGATTGAATCGTGACAATGAGGTGCTGTTGATTATATGTGCTCTTGGTTCGTTCGTGTATAGGTTTTGAGTGATCCCGGTATGATCTGTAAATATCAAGCTTTATAATGGTGTTTTCGTAGTCGATTGAGCGGCAAAAGTAGCTTATCTGCGCGTCACTCGTGTTTGATAACTGGCATAGATGTGTGATGGAGAATATGCGATGTAGTAGGGGCACTCCTGGGCGAGTACATGGTACCTGGCATCACAAGACACGTCTGTAGGCGAAGTATCACAAATGGACAACACAGCAGCAATGCGACGGGGTACGAAGTGCTCAGCACAAAAGGTCCATGGAAGTGAGAAGTATGGACCTGCTCTGTAGCTGACGTCGACAAGATCACTTTCACGAGGAATATTTATAGATTTGATGCTACTTCCAAATGTGAGCCAGCAACGGCACAAACCAACACAAAGTCAAGGATAGAAAAAAGAACGCTGTCCAGTCCCATGAATAAACCCTTCAATCTACTTCACAAAAGCTAGCTATATCCGTCAAAGTCATATATCCAGTCACTCTTCATGATTGCCCATTCCATAACTGTCCGGTCAACTGAGACATCACATGTAGAAGTGCGAAGCATCAGAATCGGTAGACTTTCGTCAAGATACAAAGACCCAGGAGGAGGATTTCGATAACGATGGTCATGCGCAGAAGTCTTCTACGGCAGTCATGATGAAGATGCTCTTCCGGGCTGCGTAGACAGTTCGAGACAGGGTTCTGGTGTCAGCGGCGGCGTAATGGAAAATCTCCTGCTATATCCAGAGCTTGGAGACATGCTACCGGATCATGGGGTCATAAATATCGCTTTCTGCCCCTTTTCGCACCTGGCCGCTTGTTGACCAGCGTTTCATAATCATGGCCAGGGTGATCTTGTTGACCCATTTCCATCTCCTTCGACGCCAAAGTATAATTGCATCCACTCCGGACGTAATGCGGTTGGCAGGTGGGATGGGTTGTTGAACCGACTTAAGTCTTATTGAGGTTTTCATCCTTGTCGAGGACTCCAGGGTGTTTCACCTAATTCGCTGGGTGCGAGTTAATCAACCTCGTAGTCCCGTACATTCGGAGAAATGTTTCGTATACTTCTGAAGAATGGTTGTTAACTGTAAAGAACGTCTCCCCTAGTAACAGATAGGAGAATGCTGAGTTTCTTCAGGGAGCATGGATTGCGGATGAACGTGAGGTTACATTGAATTGTTAACTCAGGGTAGCATGACAAGCTCAAAAAATTATCACTGCTTCTAAGTAGCAAAGAAATTGCACCTCTTCCAAGATGCTCATGGTGAAGATTTCAGCCAAGTGATTTCTTTATAGGAAAATAATCATGGTCCCTTTTCTCACGGTCTGGGTACATTATGCATCATTTAGGAGAAATGCTGCATAGACGATTGAATAGTTTGGCAATCCTGCTTGGGCAAGGCCTGTTCGTGCGACTTCATAGGGATTCAATACCTACCCAGGTATTTTTTATTATATATACTAATATAGGGAAGTGAGCCTGGTAGCAACAGCATATGTTGTTAGGCACTGACTGTCTTTAGTATAGTAGCAAGTAAAGTTGAGGGTCACTGCAATAATGAAAAATTACATACCTCGAGCAAGGCCCATGATTGACGGAACAATCTAGTGTCTAGATGTGCATCCGAGAGGCCGAATTATCTTTACACCGAAATTGGGAAAGAGCTTACAGGACGTATTTACTTATCCAATGGCAGAATTCGTATGCGGCATCGGGATGAGTCCGCAGTAGTGTCAGTGAAGTCACTTCAACAAAGATACTTACGTGCAAGATACCGATGTATGTTTTGTAGTAGATATCTCTAGATTGCGAGAGAGCAAAAAATGGGTATTCTAGGCCTATGTCTAGGAAAGGGAGTCGACTGAGCCCCGTCATCGCCAGAGAAGCCTGCACTTCTGGGACTAGATGTCGCTAAGCGAGCGAAAGAAACTTTGAGTGAAAGGTCTGAAAAAATAATTGTCTTCAAGGAACCTCATGAATATTCGTCTGAAAATGCCCGTTATATATAATCGGCAGTGAAGTTGAGGTAAGCCAGAAGCCCCAATACATGATCATATAGAAATGAAGAAGTGCGCATATCTGGTGGGTAGTAGCCACAATAACAAAAATAGACCTTGATCGGTTCGCGGAGTGCATCATCATAGGATTGACTTGGGTTGACCAGATGAGATGCGGCGGATAATGGTGAGTTAATAAGTGTGTGAGCGAAAATATTGAAAACATCAAGATGATTTCAGCGGCCGCCATCATTGAGAATAGTTCGCGCGTATGCATCCTGAAGCTTGTTGAAATGCACCCAAACATGCCCGTAGCTCTCGCGGACATGACCGAAGACGCAAAAAAAACAGGATGCACTCGCCACGATTCCCGAAGGAATTTGTCCCATTCACTTGTGGTCAGATCCAGGGAGGCCAGTGGCGGTCAATGAGTGATGAGAATGTCGGCATTAATTTCTGTAACCGAGTTAACCCAAACACTTTTCTCGTTGGGATACAGGAATGCCTCCTTACTATGCACTTAGGATTGGAGCTACTATCACGTTTAGCGACGTTCATTCAGGCAAGTGATAGTGGTTGAGCTGTCCCGATGATAAATAATGTGTCCCCAATCAATCTGTTCGCGTGCGGCCAAGGCATCACCCTTTTGATCATCCTGTGCTAGGACCGAGTAGGATATCGTGGTTTACAGTGATCGCAATCTTGATAGAGCGCGACTGCTGCCTCAACCACGTAACGGGAGTCTAGAGTCCCTCGAGGGAGCCTGAATGGGTGATACCACATACAGGAGAAATGAAACGCTCTTTTGACTGTTTCACGTTGATCAAGTGTCGGTGCGAGTCCATCTTGCAGGCTATAAGTATCTAAGAAGAGTGGCCAGACAGAAGGACGTGGGTGATGGAACAGTTCTATGAAGTCCCGATATTTGTTCAGAGATGGCTTGTAGACAGACAATATACTAAAAGGGGCGAAAGTTCGGGGGAAGATGCAGATTGAAACGCAAAAGTTACGTGTTACGTACTACCCAGTTGAAAGAAAAAGAGTGAAATACCTATGTTTGGGAATTCGGAGCTGAAGTTGAAAAGAAAGAGTCGACATCAGATGTCTTGCAAGTGTATCTAGTATTTGTTATTAGGTGTGTAGTTGGTCGGGGCACAGTATGGAATACAGTAACAGGTACGTACGCATAGTGAAGTTGGAGCATCTGAACTTCGAAATGTGCATATAGAGGTTGAATTTACTACCTAGGTAGCTACCTTATGTATTGTCGCCTCTTTATCATGATATTTAAGCTGATATATAAAATTAAACAGTACATCCTACATTAGGTATGGATTACCTAACCCTATAATGCTGGGCCCTGACGTGGGCGTTGATGCCCGAATCACGCGGGTACAACAAAATGACGGCGCATCGCAGGATCTCGACGGAGAAATTTCTCCGCCGCCCGTCCTCTGCTCAATGAGGAACTTTTCCGATTCCTTGGGTCAGATTTCCTCCGGCTAATAAGATCATGAATGGGATATTAGGCAGTTCAAGCGAGCAGGTGCTTTAGGGTCTTTTTTTTTTTTTTTGACGATATTCCATAGGATACGCAGAATTCATACAAAATATGCCCCTATGATATCAGCATATGACCCAATAATCTCGATCTTGTCTTGATATGTACCTCGAACTTACACACACATTATCTGCACTGGAGATACGGATCCGTAGCAATAACACAACCACAGTCCATCATGACTCAAGTACAAGCCTCCGTGCTCCATGGCGTTAAGGATCTCAGAATCGTAATCTCACAACCCCATCCATGACCCAACCCAGAAGACCACAACTAATCCCTTGGGTAAAGGAACCCCGCACTCTCAGTCCACTCCTCCCGAGTGAAGTCCAAGTAGCAGTCTCATCCACCGGCCTCTGCGGCTCAGACCTGCACTATTATGGCCACTACAGAAATGGTAGTATCATTGTCCAGGAACCGCTAACTCTCGGCCATGAGTCCGCCGGCATAGTAGTAGCAGTCGGCGCGGCCGTGACCACGCTTCGGCCCGGTGATCGCGTGGCTCTCGAAGTCGGCCTCCCCTGCGAGACATGCGACCTCTGTCTAGCCGGCCGTTACAACATCTGCAAGGGCATGCGCTTCCGCAGTTCTGCGCGCGGCTTCCCGCACACACAGGGCACGCTGCAGACTCGCATCAACCACCCCGCCCGCTGGTGTCATGTCCTGCCCGCTAACGTTTCGCTCGAGCTCGGCGCGCTCATCGAGCCGCTTTCCGTCGCTATGCATGCGCGCGCGCGCGCTGGCGATGCGCTGTGTGAGGGCTCCGCTGTTTTGGTGTTGGGTGCCGGTGCCGTTGGCCTGCTTTGCGCTGCTGTTGCAAAGGTCGCGGGGGCGAAGAAGGTCGTAGTCGCCGATATCTTGCCTGCCAGGGTTGCGTTTGCTATTGAGAATGGGTTTGCGGATGCAGGGTTCACTGTGCCTTTGCAGACGGCGAAATTAGAGTCTATTGAGGAGAAGCTGGAGTTTGCGCAGAAAGTCGCTGCCGGCATCATGCATGTCGCTGTTGATGGAGGGAAATTAGGCGAGGTCAATGTTACGTTTGAGTGTACGGGTGTTGAATCCTGTATGCATACGGGTATATATGTGAGTCGTCTCTTCTCTTCTCTTCTCTTTGAAACTGTCTTGTCGCCGATATTGACATTTCCTGCAGTCTACGGGCCCCGGTGGCAAGATCATGATCATCGGCATGGGGACACCTATCCAGACCCTCCCCATTGCTGCCGCGTCGTTGAAAGAGGTTGACCTCGTGGGTATTTTTCGGTACGCGAATACATACCCGGCGGCCATCGAGCTGCTGGCTAGCTTGAACACGCGATTGCCCGATATCAGCAAACTTGTGACGCACCGATTCAAGGGCTTGGGTGATGTCTCTGCCGCGTTTGTAATGGCCGGCAGGGCTAAGGATGAAAAGAATAACCTTGTGTTGAAGGTCATGGTTGATACGAGTGATGAGGCGTGATTGATTGTCAGGGGGATTGCATAGGTCGAGCGTTGGCTGACATTGCGAATGGTTTTATTGCTTGACTGCTTGATGAGATTCGAGCGTGTTCGAGAGAAAGATTTCTGGATGGCCTTATAAAGTTAGTCGTGAGCATCATGACTTTATAGACAGACATGAATAACGTCGAATTGCGCGATATCATTAAAATATTACCGTTGATTCCACGATCGGCATTCGCCTGAATATTACTCCATTTCATGTTCCAACAAGCTACTACCTAGTTCGACCTGTAGCCGAGTGGAATGACAATAATCGTTCTATATCGATGATCATCCCTCCTTTAAACGTACTATACTACAAAAACTCTTGCCGCTCTTTCTATTTGCCACCCCATCCTCTCTTGAATACCGCATCTCTGAGACATTTCTTAATGGGAATTCGCGTCTCTTCCTAGTGAGCTTCACAGCTCCGGCAAGCGCTCGCCTGCTGCCATGAGTTGGGCTGTGCATGGGGCCAGTGTTCCTCTATCGTACTGAAGGGCGGCTTCATCTCCCGAACTGCCGCGATACCTCAATCATAGGTCACTGTAAACAACCAGCTGGGTTTAAAATGTGTATACATCTATTCTTCTTGCATGTCTAGCCAAAATGGAAACATAACAACTTTCCGCTTGGCTTCCGGCAACGCAACTCGCAATCACAGGCAATCAAAGACACTTAAACACCATTCGGTAGGCTCTTGCCCTCCGGCTTATCTGGAAACCCTAATTTGATCCCGAATGGCGGGTATACGTACCGCTCGACCTTGCCGGCCTTTACGAGGGACTCAGAATAGTCATTGAGGATCTTCATGTCCTCAGCGTCGAGGTCAATGATCTCTAAGTTGGCCTTGATGCGCGACTCGTTTACGGACTTGGTGAGGACTGTGTTGCCTCGCGCGACTATGACATGATGCGTTAGCTTCACTCTCTTGTTCATTTTTCAAATGCACTAAGATGGGATAGTCTCACTGTGATAGCTTAGTAGCACCGTTCCGGCGCTGACACCCCTTCGCTCTGCCACCTTGAGCACGGCCTCCGACTTCATGACTGGACCACCCGTGCTGCCCAACGGGGAGTACGCAACGACATGTATACCCTTCTCCTTGCAGAAATCTACAACCTCCTGCTGCGGTAGAGCTGGGTGGTTCTCGATCTGGTTGACAGCAGGGACAACCTCGGCCGTTTTGAGCAATTGCTTGAGGTATGGCAAGCTGTAGTTGCAGACACCGATAGATCGCACCTTGCCCGTCTTAAGCAGTGCTTCCATCTGCTTCCACGTCGCTAGGTGGTCGTGGTCCCACAGCATGTCGCGAGAGCCGTCAGGTAGCTTGGGGAAGCGATCGTCGTTACCATTGGGGTTCATGCCTACAGCCCAGTGTACGAGGTACTGATCGACGTAGTCGAGCTGAAGAGCCTTGAGCGACTTCGTAAGGCATAAATCCACTCGTGTCGCGTACGTATTCCATAGCTTCGTCGTGACGAAGATATCGGACCGCTTCACGTAACCGGCATCAATAGCGGCCTTGATGCCCTGGCCTACCTCTTCCTCGTTTGCGTAGCAGTAGGCCCCGTCGATGTGCTTGTACCCGACCTTGAGCGCGTACGTCACCGCCGCAGCTACCAAGCCTGGCGCAGATTGCCATGTGCCTTGATCGTGCTTGTTAGCATTTTTGTCGCATGGTAAGAATCCTAGAGGTAGAAATAAAGCAGCTTTTCCTGGAACACCGGTGTCGGGGCCGCCCTAGAGAGAGCGACCTAGCTAGTATATGGCGTGGCAACAAGGAGGCAGGTAAGATGTAAGTCAAGCCTCTTTAAAAGTTCAGGAAATCAATCTGGAGGCACCATAAATTAACGTACCGAAGCCGAGAGAGGGCATTTGCATCCCATTATTCAACTTGAAAGTCGTAGGCGGCATCGTGAACTTGTTTTCTCTTTCTGCCTCTCTGGGTATTGAGACACGACGATGAAATCTATGAGCCTATCGATGTCTCTATTCATTCATTCACGCATCCGATTCCCCAGAACTAGGGAAAATGAAAGGAAAATGAGAATGCTGGTAGACTTATGAGAACATAATTGAGAAAGCAAGTTGCCGGTAGATAGTGAGGGATATAAATGGGTTTATTAGTGTAGGTAGGTAGGCATGAAAAAATATACCTATGCGCCGGGACACACGATTCAAAACAATCAACCCTTTTAGTTATCGTTTAGGTAGTAATAAGTAGATACCTACCTGCATTACCTACAACAACCCATCTCCGGCAAAATGAAGCTGGAGATCATCAAGGTCGAGCATCCCCGCTGATACCCCCTCATCCCACCACCTCACGTAGGATGCTCGGTTGCGGCTACGCTGATGGGTAAATGGTCATGGGTCGTTTCTGATCCACAGACCCTTCTGCACGTCAACGAGATCCAGGTAGGCAGGTAGGTAGGAAAGTACCTACGGAATAAGTACACTACGTACGGATCCGTATTATGGTACCTATCTACGGACGTACACACTACCTAGGTTAGGTGTAGGTAGATGTAGATTTTATGTAGTGTACGTCCGTAGATAGGTAGAAACATACCGGACCTACGTTGGATAGGCAGTGTACGAATAAAAGTTTCTCGGATCTCGATGTACCTAGTCGTTATCCAACTGGTGGAGACAGAACGCACGATTCATGTCCATTATTGAGCATGTCCCAACTTGGACAGGGTAACGCAGCGTCCGTGTTGTGCCTAATAAGAAATAGGTAGGCAATACAGTAGGTACGTGCGAAGTGCGGTGTGATTTGCGATACCTACCTACCTACCTACAATGCATGGAAGTAATTCGTACCTTGTTCAGTAGCCTCTGCGTACCTGCTTAGTATACGGACCGTAGGAACGCCTGTCTAGTAGTCCGTTTTATTGGAGAAATTGGGGATCCGTAAGTCGGTCCCGGTGGTGCTCAAAACAGCCGGAGGGGTTTTGAACGAAGTCCATGTACAGAGTCGGCCTCATATAAGAGGCGCTGAAGGTATTGTTGTTACGACGAAACAGACTCGGTATCACATTCAAAAGGGAGGCCCTTGGACTTTGAAACTACTGCTTGGGCATAAGTTTCCCTTCCTGCTTGAAGTAGGTACATGAGCTGTACGGACGTATAAGTATGTCGATTCCTGGACATTCGCAGCTCGGCCTAGCTTAGGCCGAAATGGTAGGTGGGTGGGTTTTCAACTGTCTTGGCAGCAGCCTGCATGATAGGCACCTGATCATGTGATTTTGCATTATTTCATGGCTCATCATCGAGGTAGCTATTTTTCATATAGACGGGCCGGCATATCTTTAGCGACCGATTTAGCAGTTTGATTTTGACGGGACGGCGGCTCGCTGGTTGAGTTGAATATCATACCAGCGAGCTGATCCATCATCAGTGGCTGTTTGAGGTTCACATCTTGCGGCCTTGGTAGGGAAAGACTGCTGGAGATGAAAGATAGGACGAGCAGAAGGTTATGTTGGTATCGCTCAGCAACATCATACACGAGCAAGAACGTGAGTGAATGAAATTAGTCTTGAATGAAGGTCCAGCCATGCGTGGTATTATGACAAAATCTAAAGTGTAGCCCGCCGCACGTCCTATCTGCCGCCAGGCCAGACACGTAATGCATCAACATGAAAAGTACAATAGGTATGACGCCATGATCTCGTATACTACATTCACTAACCGGCGATGAGGACCCACAAACTGTAGAGATATTAGCCGAAACTGACGACATAGTGGGATGGAATAATTGTTTGAAAAGAGAGGAACATGAACTTACAGGAAAAATATCATTAGTACGCCAAACATCTTCGCGAATAGCCAGCGGTTACTGGACACTCTCGACCAGTACTTGAGCAATTCTCGTTGCGCTCCTTGCACATTATCCACAACATCTTCTGTGTTGGCGTCTATACGTTCGATCATCTCGCTTTGCTCCGATACCATTTGCGCTAACTGGCCGAATATCGAGCCAAGTTCGCTGATGGTCTTCTCGATGGCCTCGATAGCCTCTCCTCGCTGTTGTATGTATGTGTTTTGCGGCTGAGCCTCTTCCATCATCAGCGCTTGCTGGTCCCCAACGGGGTTGAGGGAGAGTAGATCGGCGCCTGGTGATGGTGTGCCACGAGCTGGTGTTCCGTAGAGAGGAGAAGCGGCTTGTTGTATAGACGGCTGCGCATGTTGCGAAACGGAGGAGATGAAGTTTTCCGTGCGTGATCGGGATGCCTGTATATTCTTCGTCCTGACTTCCAGCACATCTTTGAAATTGGCACCGACATCGCTGAGCTTCCCTTGCAGCATGAGTACGACGTTTTTGTTGTGCTCGCCTTCTTGGTCGGCTTTAGAGTGTTGTTGGCGGGTAAGTGTTTGTAGCGCGGAGATCTGCTGGTTCAGGGAGGAGAGGTCTTGTTTAATAATGAAGGTGAGTTCATTTATCTCAACGGGCCGATCGTCGAAAAGGGTTTTGCGCTTGGCGAGCTGAGCGAGTTTTTCTAATTTTCCCATTGTTGCACCGATTCCTCTCCCGATCTCTGCGGCTCGTCTCGCGAACTCCGACCTTCGAGGCCGCGCATCGCTCGCGACGGCCTTTTGGGAATCGGTCAGAAGGGACCGTCTCTGTGCGCCGATTTTGGAGGAAGCCTGCCTTTTCTGAACTTGGATCAGAACGGACTTGAACTCGGCGGTCCGGTCTTGAATCGAAGCGGCCGCCATCGTGGGTCAACAGCAACTGTCGGATAAGCGTTTCAGCGGCAGACAAAACAGAGAACCGAGAGCAGGGATATAAGTGACGTAATGGATGGATTTCGACTTGGAAGAACAATGGATACTGAGATCTCGAAGTAATAACAAATGTAGCACCCTGTACTGAGAAGCGCAGATAGTTTGAGAAGATCGGGTTCAGAGGAATCCTAGGTACACTAACACCCAAGATAGGTAGGGAATCCAGGATTGCGAATACGTCGCTGTAAGGATGGGGAGATTGTTCGATTGGTTGGCGGGATAGTCTGCGAATATTTCTGTCTCTTTGTTATCTCGCTGTTGCGACTCTTTACTTTCTCACGGAAATCAGAGTATAATACAGGCTGCAGGATACGTTAGGTAAACATGGAGAGGATGGAATCAAGGCAGGGAAAAGGCCGAACGTTGAGATGCCCATTTGAGGCCATGCTAGGCAAGTACCTAAGGTAGGTAGTAGTACTACTACCTACCTACCTATTCCGTACCTACCTAGCCTATTCATTAAGTACTTTCTCACTACGAATAGGTAGGTAGGTACGTCCGTACTACTACCTACTACGGACGTACCTGGTACTTATTTGAGTGGATCTTTTGTGGCGTTGTGGCTGTGTCCTCCGGCAGTCGTTACCACCTGGGTCTACCTACGGACGTATTTATATGTGCTGTACGGATCCGTAAATATACGGCTGTAAATGTACAGACGTACGGACTACTTAGTAGGTAAACCAGTGGCATCCTTTTTCTTAGTGTCAGTCTACCGAGAAATCCTTTCCAATGCCGAGTATCAATCACTTGAAACCCGGTGACATCAAAGACATATGACGACATACAGGTATCCCGTACTGCGTACCTACGTACCTACTTATGTATGTACCTACCTGGAGATACCTAGGTGATGCTACCTACGGAATAGGTACCTAAGGGGGTTAATACCTTTAGGTACCTAGGTAGGTAGTAGGTACCTAGTGGAAGTCCACTACTGCCTTAAGGTACAGTAGGTACTTACATCTACGAACCGCATACGCTAGTTAGTACTTAGTGACGTTAGGTAGACTTTAGGGGCTGTGAATATCTACTGCCCAGGTACCTACGCTAGGCTGGCGGGCGTCGCTATAAATACAGGTAGGTAAGTGCGTATAGGCACATGCGGCTACCTAGGTACCTACCTTAGGTACTAGTGTACCGATATTATTACCTACCTAACATTACAAGGTACCTAAGGTATGAAGTTCCTAGGTAGGTAGGATCCCGTACGGATCCGTACCTCATTATTACCTTCACGATGAGTCGAATCCACTTTTGCATCTCAACCAACTTCTGCTCCCTCCTCTAAAACTACCAGGTAGTTTGAAACGGCCATTCCTCTCGCAATCCCTACCCAGCCTACCAACCCAACCTATCGACCCAACCTACCTACACTCATTTGACCGACCATATTTCCCTGCAGATACATCATTTAGGTAATTCATGTAATAACTTGATAATCTGTTTGTACTTCTATATTTGCATTTAAGACGACCTTCTCTTCGTTCCTTGCTGTCCAGGATACCCCGTGTCGTACCTATTCGCATTCACGACTGACTCACTGACTCACTGACTGACTGACTGACTGACTGATTGACTGACTGACTGATTGACTGACTGCCTTGATCATTACGCTGTCTATCATCTATTTGCCCCCTTTCCAGTGGATCGTGAATATCTTACTGCTTGTTACCCTCGGCCACTTCCCTTCGAACGTTGCTGCTACTTTCGGTTATTTGTGTATTCGACCATATTCACCCCTCGAGCTGTTTGCTCCGGACATGTTATCTGCCTTTGTTTAGCCAACTATGGATTCCGGATCATATAACCATGTCCACAGGGGCACCGCGCCTCTTTCCGCAGTGTCAGTATTTGTTGACTGGTCGCGTGTCCATGTCTTCGCCTTGGCGCTGTCTTGCATCCTTAGTCTTTGACTCTACATGACAATTGCTGACCAGTGTGGTCGTTGATAGGACACCAACAGCCGCCGCCTCTACCTACAAGACCAATATGAACCGCACAAAAACGCGGAAATGGGTGGAGGCAAAAGTGCAGAGCTACGACGGTGACGACTGGGGCAATGAATATGATGATTACGACAACGACGACGACAGTGAACAGCATGACATACATGAACCAAACACACAACCCGAACCGCTACCTGCCGTCAGGTTAGCTGGTCCGCGCCAGCTAGGCCAAACTGGCCACCACCAACTACCATCGCGTACGTTCCCGTCAAGTGCAGGCTCTCATTCATTCAACCCGCTCTCTCTTCGTAGCTCTGGCTCTGGCTCTGGTTCTGATGGACCTTTGCTACGCCATGCCCAAACCCAGCCAACTGTTGCATCGACTTCTTCGCCAAGTACCACGGAACTTTCTTATCCTGCCACTATATCCGCCAAGTCGTACGACAGCAGTAAGGAAACAGGTGGGGAAAAGGAGCCAGAGCTTCTATCAGCGGAGTCGCGACTTCAGAACCCAGATGACATAGTTTGCCGGACCGTGGGTGCATCGTCTTCAGGTCAGTCGTATGGGCAGCATCGGCGAATGAGTTTTGAAAGCCATGATGATGCATTAGGGTTAGCTCGTGTTGCCGAGTTGTATCCAGCATCTGTCGCTGGCCCAAGAATGGAGAATACCACGAATGATTTTCTCGAGGGGCTCTGGCCTGCACAAGCGCCAGCACTGCATGAGTCAATCGTTCATACAAGCGGACTCTCCATCTTCCCGTTCGAGGCTGGTAATGAGGAAGTAAAAGCGGAAACTGTGAAAGATCGTCGCTTTTCCACTAGCCCCCAGCTTCCTAAGTTGATGGACGTGTCTAGGTTTGGCGATGATATTCCCTCCGGCTCTGGCCATGATGGTTCCCAGACCAGTACAAATCGTGCGTTTCCCCTGCAGGAACCAAATTCTCAATTGAACGAATCACGCACGACGACAGCCACCAGTGATCGTGTTGGAAACCAAACTCCCAGTATTTTAGAAGGCAATACAGGGGTGGGTGAGAAATCTAGAGCCACAGAAGAAATTGCCATTCGCCCTCAGCTTCCAGGTTCATTGGTTCTAGGAAACTCAACGAACTCGACCTTGTCCAAACAACCTACACCTTTAGCAAAGCGGGATGCATGGAATGCAATATCTACGACCAGTGGTCAGAAGGCTAGCATATCTCTCATGGAAAGTCATACAGAACTTAGTAGTGTACAATCGGCCACAAGCTTAGAAGGTGTGTCCTTGTCCGTGGATATGTCAAACGCGAACGAAGCAAACAAATCGGTTGCCGAGCAACGCGCAGATGCTATCGTAGCTTCTGAAGCTTCTGTTACCAGATCGCACTGTCAGACCCCTCAATCAATTCAACACTCGGAAGTTACAAATTGGCATGCCCACACATCCCCAATCGTACCGCCGGCTGTATCTCACAGCCCAAGCCCACTAATGCCAGCCTCACCTAAAATTCACCCACCAAGTAGTGTTAGTACTGCTAACCCTGAAATTACGCCGACTGCTCCACTCGATCCCGGTCGAGTTGATGCCAGTCAACCAGAATACCATTACTTGCCGCCGTTGATTCACCAACGCATGCTCACGACAAGTACAATCGAGACAACATCTTCCGAGAAGGAGAGTGATAAGTTACGTGAGGAAATTATCAAATCACTTAACACTGCACCGATATCGCCCGACTTGAACGGTTTGCCAAACCAAGGCGACTCCAATTTAGGACCAACTATACATAACATAACTCGAGAGAGCACTTATTTGGCGGGGGTTTACGATGATTATCTGTCGTCGTCACCTGATGATGAGAAAATACTACAAGGACAGAGCTTGACAGTGCAGCCGTCCACGAACATGTCGCCGAACCAGTCTGCTGAGGCAGAGGCAAAGGAACCAGTCTCTGGATGTCAACATGATTCCATCCAATCATCATCGCCTAGGCCTGTTGAGGACCATGGTTTGGAAAATATGACACGAGCTCGACGATTCTCGTGGCAGGAAGCACTGGAAGAAGCAACAGAAAATTCTGCTGAGTCAAAACCAGCTGTGTGCTCGCCTGTCCGTAGTCAAGAAGACACAGATACAAAGCTGGATATTACAAGCACAACAAAAATGTCTGAAGGTCTGTTCGCAGAGGCTGGGTGGACTGACGCCATCTCCCATCAACTTTCACAAGTCGGCAGCCCCATGCCGGGAGATACCTCTTCGACTGTACATGAATTGGCTTCTCCGATTTCTCTTACAGCAGCAAAGGGCCCTCAGGCTGCATCTGATGAGCCAAATCCCTTACATATATCCCTTGTCGATGAGAAAGAAAAAGTGCTTATAGGGGACGCCCAATCAGCGACTTCGAATTTATCCGACCAACACCCCGCTTTGATGCTAACAACAGGGCAAGAAACACACGCTCTTTCTGTAGGCCCAGTGTCAGGCGTCTTGGCCTTTCAATCCTTTCCAACCCCAACGCCGTTTCGTGAGATTATTAATTTTGGAACGCCCGAAGAACGTATTCGCAAGTTCGATGAGACGCGCGAGCAATTCTACGCCATGGATTCGGGTCTCCAAGACTGGTTGGCCTATCTGCAAAGCCAGCCCGAACACACCAACATTGTTATGCCAAGTAATAACAATGATCTGTCATCCATGGCTGGTGCGCACACAGCGTCGGCGGGAACGCCAAGCACTTTGCAGTCTTCCCACAAAGCCGGGGGAGCACCAGGGTTGCATCAGAGACGGAAGTCGATAGGCCACGTACAGCAACTCCTAGCAGGTCAGTCTATTGCCCTAGGTGCGTCGGGTAACCAGATGGGAACAAAGAGCAAGGAGCTCCTCCATGCGGCTGGTGCTTTTGGCAACAAGGGAGTAAAGTCAGGCATGAAATTGTTCAACAAGGGCAAGAGCAAATTTCGGGAGCGAACTGGTGGCGATAAGGCGTTCTTTTAGCCTTGCTTTCTTCAATACCAATGTGGTGTGTTAGCAAACTGAGGCGATGAGTTCATGCATCCATGGCAATCCATGGCAACTAGGAGTGGTGGTAGGTACCTATGTGGTCTGAAGTGTTGTTACTGGCTTTTTTTGCTTACAGTAGTATGTAGCTAACATTGACGGCATTGATAGCCTTGTGTCCAATAAAGCTGTGAAACCTATCTGGTCATCATGGAAATGTTTAAGTATTTGCATATGTCTTGCTCCCTCCACTACGTTGGTGAAACGAGGCTTTCTCGCGCGGATCTAGCACTATATGTAGGTAGGTAGGGAGTTATACGGATCCATACACATACCTAACTACTAACTTAAGGGTTCCCTTCCCCAGCTCTCATCATTGCCCAGTACCCCTGGGCGAAGGTAGATGACCAGTGCGCGGATGTGCCCATGTCAAGTTCAAATCAAGTACCTACTACCTACAACACTACCTAGGTACACTACCTAGATGTAGGTAGGTGGTAGTGTCTATCGGTAGTCCGTATGTAAGTAGGTATTCAACAAGGAGAGGATCTGCGAATTTAAGGTACCTAAATCAATGCAGGACGTTGGCCGTCATCGCACGTGTGTGTGTGTAGGTACCTAGTAGATACCTACAGGTAAAGTACTTAAGTAACCAGTAGTGTTTCCCTCTTCCAGTATGGACGATTTCCTCGTGTAGCATAGCATGGAAATCCTTTTGAAAATGTTTAAAAAAGCAATCTTTGAATGTAACAGTAGTAGTAGTAATAGTAGGTATATTAACGTCTATCTTAGCAGGTAAGTAGGTAGTGTAGGTAGGCAGGTAGGTAGGGTCTTCCAATTCATGGATAGGGGCACATTATTAGGTACCTACCTAACGTGCTGGGTATCGATGTACGTATGGACGTACTTAGTGTAGTCCGTTAGGTACCTACTTACGTATAGGTACTTAAGTACTTACCTACCTAGGTAGGTAGATAGCGTCTAAATCACATTGGGAAGTACCTGGTACCCTTAGGTACTTACCTAAGGTACCTAATAGGTACGCACCTAAGGTACGGATTACTAACTGCGATAACAAATTTTTTGTTATTGTTTTGTTTTATTTTGTAAATTTTGATACCGGTAAGTGCCCATTCTATCTACACTACGGATTACAGTGCCTACTATGTAGGTGCCTAAGGAAGGGTATTCACAACTGGTTTCTCATCGTGAGCACTTACACTATTTATTACCTACGTCAACTCAGCCACATGTTCCATCTTTTTAAGTCTTTTTTGTTCTTTCTCTTCAAACTCCATCATGTGATTACCATACCTACCGTTGCTGTACAGTACAGTAGAGTCTCTCTCTCTCTCTCTCAGCCTGACCGCAATACCTACCCAATACGTCCGTAATTATTCCGTACTAGGTACCTACTCCTGGCCCCCCTGCTTTGCCTTACTGGACTCGGGTATGTGCTAACGTAGCGCGCAGTGTATGTACCTACACTATACTACGGATCCCGTGGGTTAAGGTAAGCAGGTAGGTAGGTAGGTAGTTTGCCGTACACTAAGCTGGCCCCATTGCGACTCTGCATGCAGCAAGGTCTGATCGACGTCGAAGAGCACAAAGCTGTAATTTAGCATGTAGGGTAATCCGTAGGTAGTGTATTAATAACAGCTCGGTCCTCATGTAGGTATGTAGTGCCTCGTGTACCTACAAGTTAGGATATTTGACAGTTTCACACATCCCCCAAAGCCAAGGGACCTGATACCTATCCTACTTCGACCTCGAACGAGAAGCCGGCACTGCGTGTGTGCACCCATAATATATATCCATATACTTATATATATATATATATATATATATGTTATATATATCTTTGTTGTCACCGACCTGTCAGGCTCCGGGCTTCATTCTATGTGTGAGGCAAACCACCGGAACTAAAAGTGTCTCTCTGCACCTTGTCAGCGGCCGGATCACAGCCGACGACCTAGTTGTACACTAGGTAATACCCAAGTATACCTACCGGTCCCGTAGGTATTGTATTGGGTAGGCCTTACTTACCTAGGTCGAACGGGTAGAGACGATATCGACTATCGACCAGGTACCGCCAGACGGTTGGACCCGTCTGGTACAATACACGGATGAAACCGATGATTTGGCTGCTGCATCGCAGGGGGAGCATTATTAACTCACTCACAATTAGTTAGGTAGGCAGGCTGTACGAAGTACACTGTCTGCCTACTGTCCAGGTCCATGGACGGCCGTTACGCTGGCGCCTTCGGATTTGCCCACACAAAATTCATCAATCATGGGCCGGATGACTATTGGAACTATGGTGAAAATCAACCCCAACGACACATATCAGGTGACTCGGCTCTGGCTGATTCTCGATCCCTGTCCCACAACTTTGTCCATCCCCAATCGGATCTAGCACGGACACCCGAAACTAACACTCACCACCATCTTCATCCTCACCAGCGGCAACAACAACAGTCACAACAAAAGGCTCATCATCAGTCGCCTCAGTCATCATCGGATCTATTTGACGCTCATCCCAATTCATACCCGTATCTTCGGTCACCGTCACCAGCCATTCGTTTGTATCGACCCGAATCTCAGTTTCGATCTCAATCTCAATCTCAGTCTCAATCTCGCTGTCGCATCCCATCCCAGCCCCCTCGGCTGCCGCCATTGACTGTGTCCGTCTCCCCCATATTGCTTTCGCCTGTCGGTTCTTCCCATTCTGGCAGCGCGCCCGGCCGCGATAGTTACTCTTTTTATTTTGACGTCTCTCCTACAGCTACAGCGCCATCCACACCTAATTCCCTAGTTTCTAATTGTATTACTCGATTACCCGCTCAAACAGAGGACCTCGTCTCACCTCTTTCTGAGACAGCGCCTGCTTTTTGCAGCTTGGGTTGCGACGCTGCGCCAGCTGCGCAACATTTCTCTGCTGCCCCTCCTGTCACGCGCTTCCTATCAGCCTCTTTCGGGACTTCTCCCACCTGCAAGTCCTCAGCAGGGTCCTCATTGCTCGACGATAGAGATTTCGCGCTAAGTCTGGGCATAGTTGAAAAGGGTAGAGCTGAATATACCTCTGCTGCTGATAATTCGGTCGCTCGCCCCTCCTTAACACCCGTGACATGCGCTGTTGCGCAAGATGGAGCGTATCTGACTGACGAGCGATCTGACGACTGGTTTCGATTTACAGCTCCAGACTCAGTGATATTTAGGTATAATAAGTCATTTCGTGAGGCGAATTTTAGTAGAAGACATACCATGGCGGCCGACGGACAGCAACACGAACAAGGACATAATAACCAGTTCACAAGCACAGCATCAGCAGTATCTTCGGGCTTCACTCCATTGCCGCCCATACGTCGTGCGTCGACGCTCAACTTGTCACGAAAGAAAGACCCGGCGGATGATGATAGCAGCGCATCGCCATCGCCATCGCCAATTGAGAAAGATCCCCCCCCGATGTCATCGGGGCCTGCCAGTGCAGCTCAGCAGAGCAGCGATGGCCAATGGCAACAGGCGCCATCAGCTGCATCTGCAAGCCCGCGTATGCTCCAGCCTGCCCCGCACAACTCTTCCTCGCCACACTTGCAACAGCAGAATCTGGATCTGCCAAACCCTGATGGTCGGGGCCAGTCTGCGATGGCACAGCATTTCAATGGGCTGGCCCTACCTCAACACGGCCCCGCCATGCAGATCCATCCCCACCAGATGATGATGAGCAGAGGCGGTCCTGTCGGCCAGTCGGCTGCGCCGGGGCAAAAGATGATAAATGGACAGGGGCAGACCATTATCTCACTGCCTGATGGCCGTCAATGGACCGAACAAGAATCGCGTCTCGAAAACCCCTTGAATCCTTCTAATAGAAATCGCTCAACAACTAGTTTGCGCGCGTATTCTGCCTATGATAAGGAGACGGAGGGCGAGGCTCCCCCACATTCACAGCAGTCACAACAGCAACAGCAACAGCAACATATCAAGGCGCCATCACCACAACCGCCACAGTCACGTCCTCAGAACACGCGTAATCCTGTCCTGTCGACAGTTGTGCGCCATCCGGCGACCTATCCTTATCTTACCGATGAGAAGAACGCGTTCCCGGCGCATCGGAGCCAGGTGCCAATTTCACAACGTACCTCTCCGCGTGGCCGAAAAGAAAGCGTAGGGTTGGAAGCCATGACTGACGATAAGTCTTTAACAGATACAGCTGGTACGTGTTCTCCAACTTATCCTATTCCCCCTCCCCCCCCCCAACTTTTCTGTGTTCCCACTTTCGTATTCTCTTACTCTGTCATGAGTAAATCCTGACTTCAGCGCTTCAGTGCGCCATGGCTCAATTTCAGTCTCGAGTGTTGCAGATGAAGAGCTCACCGAAAAGCACAAACGAGGTCTAAGCTCACGGTTAGGCTTAGGACATCATCGTATTCCGAACCCCGCAAGTGCAGTGGAGCAGAGACCTCCCGATGGAAATTTGGAGAAGAAAAGAAACATCTTTACATCCGTGACAGGCATCAGCCATTCTCAGCCAAAACTCAAGTCGAACGTTGGCTTACCCACGCCACTCACTTTTGATGGGCCCGGCCGAACAGTGCTCCAGCAGGCGGCTGATAGTGGGCCGGGTAAGAAACGACTCTCCGAGTTGAAAGGCATGATCAAGGGGGTCGGACATGCGAAAGAGGGCGTCAAGGATGACCGCCCCGTCAAAATAGAGACTATCTACGAATCGAGGCCGCCCATGCAAGATTCGCCGCCTTATCTCACGTCAATCCCCGCGCTCCAAGGGGCACAAGAGCACTCAAGTACCTATAAGCCACAAACAACACCGGGTTCGCTTAGCTCTGGCATACGGCCGGGTGCACCTGGACCCCAGACTTCGGTAGAAGTTCATCAATCACATATAATGACACAACCTGCGGTAAAGGCCGTGGCTCCCTTCATGGATGCCGGCCGTGTCAGCGCTGGAGGTCCCCAGCCAAGTCTGGCTCAGCAAATGAAGCAAGTGAAGAGTGAAGAGAATGGAAAGAAAAGCTCTGCTGGTGGATTCTTAGGTGGCTTGTTTAATAAACAGGCGAATAAAACAAAGGAAATCAAATCGCAGGCCCATCACCAGATGCCACCCGCTAATCAACGACCTGCACGGACAGTACGGCCTCCTACCCCGACCGGCTATCATTCATTCCGTCCCGCGCAAATGTCGCTCCCCGGTCAACAACTAGGCCCTCATCCAATGCTCGCCGGCCAACCACGCACCCAACGCGAGTCCCCCCGACAGTCCCCTTCCCCGCCAGCTCTTCAGATTGCACAAGCAGTTACTATGCACCGCGCTGCTGAAATCACGGTTTCTCCCCACAGCCCTCCTGTGAGTACTTTGTCACAATCTCAACAAAGGCCCGGCAAGTTGCGCTCGCAACAATCTCAAGGTACGTACAATCAGTACGGGAATGTCGGTTCGTCTGGACCAAGGCCAGTTCGGGCATCACACCAGGACGACGATAGTACATCTACGTCACGAACCTCACTTCAATTGTCAGAGAAGTCCCTAGGGAACCTATCCACTTTTTCGCGCATGTCACAAAACAGGAAGCCTCTTGGGTCTGAAAATACGAAGAGTGACGGCCCCTACATGACATCGGCTCTTTCACCGGCTCTGGTTCATCTGGATCGCTCAGGAGCATCACCCTCACCCACCCCAGGGGAGCAGGCATTTAGTCAGCTTTCGCAAGATTCCCAGCTAGGGTTACCTGCAGGGGCTCGCCATATGCGTCAGCGTTCCCTTCCCTCACTGATACCCTCTCCCACACCGTCGCATTCACACGATTATTCTGACACTCAACCATCAGGTGATGATCTCACGCATGATTCCGTCGATCTTCGAGATTCCATGGATAGCCTGGGCGATTTCTCTAGCGGTCAGCCCACGCCGGGCCCGATGAGCGCTCTTGGATCTGGTGACGCTCAGAACGGCCTGGCACGGGGACCAAATGGCCCTCTAGGTTTGTCTTCCGCCATCGCAAGGGACCAATCACCTCGTGTGCCCAACAGTCCTGCTCCCTCAACTGATCCAGGTAACCTATCCAAATTTTTCGGGGCCTATGATGGTGGAAAGCCAGCTGCCCAGTCCCAGGCCACTAAAGAGAAAAGTGTAGCTTCCAAGTTCCTTGGCGCTTTCAGGAGAAGCTCGAAGCAGAATGAGGCGTCACGCTCCGAATACCGCTCCCAAATAAGTCCGCGGACATTACTACAGAGTGCACCACCCAATGCCCCCACCCCAACAGGCCAGAAAGGAAATACCAATGTTGCTGTTGGCCCACGGCGGGAGTCTGAAACACAGTCTCAAGCACAAGTACAGGGACTAGCCGAAGTATCAAAGCAAGTACCTGCACAGCAAATGCGAGCAAAAAAGGGGCATCCAAACCAACCATCACCCCAAACGATGTCGCCACCAGCACCAGCTGCACGTGGGCAAGTTGTCGGACACATACCTCCAAGCATGTTGCTAGACGAACGTGGCCAGATGCCATCATTAAATAAAGCGGGTGCCGCTGCTCTTCCCTCTCAAACACAAGGTCCTGCCTCACCTAGTAAGCAGCCCGGCGAACCCCAGTATGATCAAGTTCCCATTCCCCGAAGCTATGAAGCCGTATACAGCTACGGTCCGCGCAGCACATGGGCTCCTTCACCCTATCATGCAGGCCGCCCGCACTTTCAAGCCGTGCAATACACGCAACACCAGGTGCCATTGCAAGCTGGGTACCCCCAGCAGCAATGGGAACCTCGCGGGATACCATTTCAACAGCCAGATCCATTGCCCGGGGCTGCAGCACCGCCGCAGGCCCTACCAAACAATATGCCATATCAGCCACTCTCTTCGCATCCTCTGGTTCAAGCACAACCACCAAATTCGTCTCCCGTTGCCCATAGCTACCACTCACTTTCACATAACCAGCCTTCTTCCCAGTACTTGCCGCCAGGCCAGAATCAAACACCAACCCAAGCTCCTTCTACCTCTCAACCTCCACCAAGTCAGTCGTGCATGAATGGGCAAGATCCCATGCAAGCTCCAACTAATACCGTCTGGACAACAACACCGCCAAGAACGCAACTCCCAGCATCGATGCAGCCCCCAGCACTACAGCTCAACGTCGAACCCGTTCCTGGCTCAGATAATTTCGCAAGCCACAGACAGTCACCCGCTCCCTCCCATCACATCGCAGCCGCAGCCCCATCACAGGCCAACTCCGCGTCACCCGTCTCCCAAACCAGCAATCCTGGGCAGTTCCAATCTCCCAGAACGTCAACTCCCACATCGACACGTTCCCCCGACGCCGCCCGCCTGACAAGCAGGATGTCCGTCTCCCGCCACGGTAACAGGGATGTGTCCACACCGCTCACCGCGCCCACTCCTCCACAATTTATGGAGCCGGATTTTGGCCTTGACGTAGAGCGCGCCAACGACCCCATAAAAAAAGCAAGCGAGGACATCCACGACGCCACGCCGAGACTAGACCACGAGACGGATGACGATAGTGATGTCAAGCACGCTAGTCCCGATATGCATGCTATCAATGGCAACGACCGGCAGGCTAGCGTTGCTAGCAGTGTTACTATCGCCACATCTAGTTCTGATGAGGTCACGCACGATACAAATTTACTTCCCGAATCACAGGAATCTGAGCGTCCGGTTGAGTCAAATAGTGTGAGAGGGGTAGAGGAAGAGAAAGAGGTGGCGTTTTCGGCATCGGAGCAGGAAGAGAAGATCCTGGTCGACATGCCTGTGGAACTTGCGGCTGTTCGTGACGACGATGATGGCGCCCCTATGATGAGCGCTACATCTTACCCTGGTCAAGAATGGAACCCGTATGGGGCCGGCGAGTTTGGAGATTGGGAGTGAGAGATGCTTTTTATTTGTTTTCTCAACTCAATGTTGGTCTGCTGGTGTGCGCGAGGAGGGTTGAGAGACCGTATTTGCATTCTTGATTATAGACTGACTGGCTCGTCTGTATTTGTGATATATTATATACTATATATTTGTTGTAAGCGTCGACGAGCGGGCTTGCTCTGTATGCATATATACATATAATCGTATATACATTTCATAGTGTCGTGATATAGATGATAAAATTTCACTTGGAGAGAATTTGATTCTGCTTCTCTGTACCGTGTACGGTTGGTGGCCAGGTCCTGGACGCTTAATGATAGCGTGTTTACACCTTTTACTGTTTGATGTCGGCGGCTTGATTCTGTATGTATTCCGTACTACTTAGTTGCATATTATATAACTTGACCATTCTCGGACGAAATAAACGGCATTGACAAACGCCGTACTACACAAGATTGAATGAATGTTGTGATTTCCTTGATAGTAATACTTTCACTCGATCATATACTATTGGATAGAATACCTGCCCGCCTTCAAGGCTAACACTGTTCAAGTTCATCCCCCAATCCCAATCCCACGACATCAAAATTAATACAGCACAAGCTCATCCCTAACTCCACCCTCACCCCTCCACTTCTCCAGCGCCTTCCGAAAAGCCCGAACAACAATTTTGTCGACACCCTCGGGTGGCGCAAAACCATGCGGCAGCTCACGGCCGCCGGGCAGGTTGACAGTGGCGCCAGCGACCCATAGCACGGGCTCGGTGCCCACGTTCTTGAAGAGGTCGTACAGCACCTCTGCCTCCTTCTGGCTGAAGCCGCGGCCGAAGAGCACAGCGCGCGTGGGCTGCGTATATCTCTGTGTGCCGATATCGTTTGTGGGCTTGTGGGGCGGTTCACGGCCTTCGAGGAGGTAAGGGAGGTCTTCCTTTGCTGCTTCAACGCTTTGGATGAAGCGGATTACTGTGTGTTGAAGTGAGTTTTGTTAAATTTTGTCTCATGATTCAAAGAGCGATTTTCTGACACACTTTCCCACTCTGGTCGCAGTCTTTCGGTTACGCGACGGGCTATCTCGCTGTCGATGCCAATAAGAACGGTTGAAATTGGTGGTGTTAAAGCTTGAGGCGACATTGTAATTATTTGACGATGAGACTGTATACTGTGATAACGCTGTTGAGGTTGGTTGCTTTGTCGTAGTGGCGAATGTTGTTCGTGTTGACTCTGAATTCGCCATTGCAAATTGCAGGCGCCTCGTTCTCCCGTGGAAGCATTTGGGAATTGGTAGAGATGCATGGAATGCTAGTAGAATTGACGTAGGCGGGGTTGATGACATTGTCAACCCTATGATTCCTCCGCGTCGTCATGGTTGAATAGCCATATCTGACCTGCATATGACTGTTTCCATACGTTTACTTTATGTAGCATGTCTGAGTGTCTGAGTGTGAAAGACTTACCTACTATGTAAGACATGGAGTGTTCACATGGGGGACTCAGACTCAAAAACTTGCTTTATCAATTGCGAAAGCGACTTACTTAATACTCAGTAATATGCTGAAAGCAATCTCTAGGTTATTTTTTTTTCTTCTTTTTTCTCAAATTTCTGTCTTCGACGTCGACTTTGCTAAAGAAGGCGTGGTCAAACATTTTATCATCACCCGGGAGTATCTTGAACACCAGCCAGGTCTTTGCTACTAATATGCCTTAGGTACCTACATAGTAAGGTATATGCGACATGCACGCTGTGGCTTGCAGCGCCTCACCTGTCATTTATGCATACAACCCCTGCCAGAAAACCCTTTCCAAAAATTTTCTTCTCATGAGATGGTGTCAAGCAAACGCTGAAGAAGTTGACTCTCCCTTACTGATGCGTGGTACTGATTACTTTTAACGCTTACACATATCCACTCACAAGTGACAACACAATCTCGTGAGATGGTTCCACTTGGCGAATTATTTGGTAACATCAGACACTTACTTACTTGTTACCCACTGATCTAGGTACATACGTTAGGTAGGTAATAATGAGATAAGCAGGTAACAATTGCACTGTAATCCGTAGGTAATTAAGTACATAGTACTGATCCTGTACGTCCGTAGGTAGTCCGTACTCTTTAGAAACAACAGGCTTCCCTGGCTGGTAACTGTTCCATGAGCGAAGTCACAATTCTGCCTACTTCTCTATATCTCTCGAGTATATACGTCCGTACGTACTACCTAACCTAGGTATCTAATGCTTTGTAGCGAGAAAACAAGTATAAATCCTTGCGCATTGTTGCGGAACATATGAATAGATATTTTTACAGCCGAAAACATATCCTCACCTCTTACTGAGTGAGACACTCATACCTGGTAACGTAACTCTGTGCGTTGTTTCGCTGATCGAGACTTGTTAAAAGTACTTCTTACACCACAAGTTTATCTTCTCTCGTGCAATCTGTAATAATACTAGCCCCCCCCTTTTGCCCCCTGTTACGCCCCCACACATGCTCGTGGCAGACCGCAGTTCGCCAAGGTAGATCTCGATTTTTTTTTTCTGGCGTTGATTGAGTTGAGTTCGTCGCGTCTACCACGTCTTTCTGACTGCCAAATAATTTTCATGGATTCTATCATTCTCAGCCCGGAGCTGACTCCTTCAGACCGGCTCGTTCTTCGGAATTTGGCCCGTGATATCACAACTACCGGCAGCAGTTCGTCTTCTACTGGTAGTACTAGTACTAGCTCACCCGCTAGTCGCATCCTGAAATCCAAAAATCTCCCTGTCAATGGAGGTACGGTTTTTTTCCACTCCCAGCCCTTGCTTCGAGAATGCCAAAGCTTAGAGTCCTACAGGTCTTAGTCACAAGTCATCAGAACGGTCTGAGGATCGGGATGCTCACGATGTTGCCACGCTCATGGGGATGAATAACCCATCAAGCCAAGATTTTGAGCCCGCCGTCTTTTCATCCTGGGACATGGGGGATCTGAAATCTCGCTTGCCGTCTGGCATGTACCAAAACCTCCTGCTGCCGTATATATCATGGGCTCAGAAGATAGCGAGACATAAGACAGACGTAATCATGGTCACCCACTTACTCATGTACTTCACCACGTCCCTTCCTAGCGCCCTGTGGCTATTTTACCGATTTTCATACATACATGGCATTCTCCATGTAGCTTTGCAGGGCTGGTACATAGGCGCCTACACTCTCCTGCGACACCAGCACATTCACCAACGGGGCGTTCTGGCCAAGCGCTCTTGGGTGAAGGTTTTTGACCATCTCTTCCCTTATGTTATGGATCCCTTGATGGGTCACACCTGGAACAGCTACTTCTACCACCACGTGAAGCATCACCATGTCGAGGGCAATGGACCTGACGACCTTTCATCCACCGTCAGGTATCAGCGGGATAACATCTGGCATTTCCTCCAATACGTCGGGCGATTCTACTTCTTCGTCTGGCTGGATCTGCCGCTCTATTTCGTGCGCAAGGGCAAGTGGACGACCAGTCTCTGTGCAGGCTTCTGGGAATTATCCAACTACGCCGCCATCATCCTTTTACTCCGGCTTAACTTCAAACCAGCTCTTTTTAGTCTTCTTATTCCCCTGCTCGTCATGCGACTAGGCCTAATGGTCGGGAACTGGGGTCAACATGCCTTCGTGGATGCTGACGAGCCAGACTCTGACTACCGGTCGAGCATCACACTGATAGACGTACCGGTAAGCAATACGCTGTTTTTTTTTTTTTTTTTTAGTCGCATGTCCGTGACTGACGGTGAGTAGAGTAATCGGTACTGCTACAACGACGGGTACCACACCTCACACCACCTCAATCCCCTGCGTCACTGGCGCGATCACCCCGTGCACTTCCTGCAGAGCAAGGAGATATACGCGCGTGAGCATGCGCTCGTCTTCCACAACATTGACTACCTCATGATCACCGTTCGCCTCATGATGCACGATTACGAGCATCTAGCGCGTTGTCTGGTGCCCATCGGCGATCAGGTGAACTTGACGAAAGACGAGCGCGTCGCGATGCTCAAGCGCCATACACGCCGGTTCAGCGAGGAGGAGATTAAGGTGAAGTTCTCTCGGTCATAGCGTTGACAGCATTATTGGGTATGAAGCGGGGCTTTTAGACGGTCGGGGGTTGCAGATAGAATGATATGATAAGATACTCTATAGAGGCGTTGATTGGAAAGACCGATAGATTAGATAATAGGTAATTCTTGATGGTTGGTGGCGGGCAGCGTGGCTTTGGTCGGCTTTTGGGTGAAAAGCGTTGACTAATGGAGAGAGGTTTTTGGTTTTAGGATTTATTCATGCTCGTTTGGGTTGTTGTGTTGTCTAAGAATCCCGTTGTATGTATCGAGGTATATGGTGAAGTGTTGTTTTATTCGCTACTTTACAGAGGAAGCTCGGCTCGGCTCACAGCATACGAGGAGACACGAATCCTGCGAGTACGAAGATAATCAATATCACATTTCGCTTCCGTGTATGCTTCCGTGTAGGTAACCTACAAATATATTCGTAAGTACTTGTCGTGTTACATGCGATACAATCACGCCTCCTTCGTACATACTTACCTTCCTATACTTACGAGGCACCGTTCGACCAACGCTGCTTATGGCCCGACCCGACCCGGCCCGACCCGTCCCAACCCGTCCCTCCATCTCTTCTCAGCTGATGTCGTATTGTAGAGCAACTCCGAATGAGTGAGAGGGACACAGCGGGATCACACGGCGGTTGGACCATGCGCGATCTTCATCATAGGTATATGTATGTACTCGCTTACCCTTACATATTCTGACTTTGCCGGCCTGATTCGACTTCTATCCGAGGTAGGTGTGTAGGATCAATGCCAATTGGTTCTACAAAGTATTGTAGTATGTACGGTCCGAACAGATTCAATGCAGTTAACTCGGCGAGTACGGTAGAGTAGTAATCGGCATGAGTGTTACGGATGGGTGAGATCAGGCGCGATAAGTGGAAGTCGTGGACATAGCACGCTATCAAGGCTGAAAGATGAAGAGGTCTGTAATTTATAGCCTCGCAGCCGCATATTGTACTGCCAGTTTAGTCTGTTTCTGGTTTTCGTCAAAAGATAGACATGTTGCGTGAAGATGGTTCCAAGATGGATATGTCATATAATACCTATTTACGCGTGGTACTTGACTACGATGTCACGAGTCAGCCACCGCATGGGACTAGACACGCCCAGATCATGTCATTCATCGTTTAGAATTAGGTATCTAGTACTTGGACATTTCTATCTACTTGTAGCAACAGGTCAGCGTCTCTACTCGTGTTTAGGGAAGACTCAAGAACACTTTGAGCAGTTTCTCGTAGTTTGGCGTTCCCAAACCCGTCACAGGGTCCCAGCCCGGTGACGCAGGAAATCCATTCGTGCCGCAACCGGGGTTGCCACCGATAGTGATGTCGTTAAAGGCCTCCGGGTGCTGGTACAGCGTCGGGTTAAGGAATCCAATCGGCCCTTTGCCAATCTCCATACGCGCCTCATTCAGCAGCGTCACGATGCTCGCGAAGATTGGCGCGCTGGCACTCGTGCCGCCTATGCCGAGTGTTGTGCCGTTCCAGACCGTCGCAACGTTCAGTCCAATGGCCGCTACGTCCGGGAAACCGCGCGATTTGCCAGTGTCGTTATATACGTTCGGCCCATACTTCGGCGCGTAATTGTCCATGAAATGCTGTACTGCTGATGCTTGGTATGAGGGCACCGGGAAGATGTTAGAAAATCCGCCGCCGGAGTAAAATGCCTCCGCGGGTCCGGAGCCGGGCTGAGAGACGGCCCGTTCTCCGCTCTTAGTGTTGTTGCCAATGAGGGTGGTGGCGCCCACTGGATGTTGTTAGTGCGGTAAGCTATGCTGACGAGAGAAGAGAACTTACCGGCGGTGATGTAGGGGCAGTTGACGGGGAATCCAGGCGAAAATCGAGTCCCGTTGTTGTCGACGTACAGTTCCTCGGAGTTGAGGCACGAGTTGGGAAAGCCAGCATTGTAGCGGTTTGCAACACCTGAGTCACCGCTCGCGTAAATGACACTCACGCCTTGCAAGCCGAGCTTCATCCATTCGTGGCATTGGCGGACTTGGTAGAATTCCGGTAGAGCGCCCTGCACGATTTTATCAATTTTTTTTATTCTCTTCGTTTTAGGATAGATGGGATGCTCACTTCGATTTGTCCATAACTCACGGAAATGACGTTGGACTTGGGCGCGCCGCCGCACTGGAGGGGACCTTGGTAGCCCAACAGGTTGTCGTTGGGATCGGGGTAGGCGGGATCTTGATATCATGAGCACTAGGCTCGAGTCTCAGGGCACTAGCTGGATAAACTCACCGATATATGGCGCATCGCCGCCTTTGTACGTGCAGTAGCTCTCGTCCAGTGCATCGAGGAAGATGTTGAAGGTACCAACGCTGTCGACATTAATGCCGTCGCCTAACTGGTAATAGCGCACTTGCTGGGGGTAGATGAGGGCGTAGGCGACTTGGACGTCTAGGGCGGCCTCGATACCCGAGCCCACAGAGATAGTGGTCTTATTGCCCCTCAAGCCTCCATCGATGGCGACGAACTCCGGTCTAGTGTCGGCAGGAATCTTGGGGTTGGTGAAATTCTTGAAGTAAATGGGAAGATCGGGCTCATAGAGGTAGTCGGCCCACTCGGCGATGCCTATCATGTTGCCCTTCGCCGCTGTCTTGCCTTGGGGTAATTTGTACAGCTGGCGTAAACACTCGACAGTAATGAGCCTTCCGCATGGCAGAGAGCCCAAGGAGGCGCCCGCCGCAGCTTCGGTCGCCAATTCATGTCCGTATCTCGTGTTTGCGACGGGCTTCAGGCCTTCGAGCTGCACGGTAGGCATGACGAAGTCGATGTGCTTCTGGACATGCTCTGGCAGGCTGTACGCGTCGACCGCAAGACGGAGCCCGTCATTCTCGGCATGCTGGAAGTGGTAGTATTCTGTTTGAAATAGGCGTTCGGCTTCCTCGACGGTGCCATCGAACTGGACCCAGTTGTGGCCTGAACAGGGTGAGCAACGGGAACGTACTGAGTTGAACTCCGACTCGATTGCATACCTTTCGACAGAGATATACGGGGACGTCGAATTCCCGATTCGACGAGCCAGTTCACAATGGCATTCTTCGTTTCGGTGCTCGGCGAAAATGTATTTGCTACCTGCTCAGCAGTCCAATGTTTACCTGACGTCCGAGTTGTTTAGCAAGCGTTCCTCCACGCAATATTCTCGACGCATTGTCCATGTACTGGCTTACCAAAGTTGGGCGAAGTAGGGTCTGAGACCTCAGCAATGTAACGCTCTACGTTCTCTAGATTGCGCTGGCGCAGACCGATGCGAATGGGCAGCACCTGAGTTGGAGCGGCACGGTCGCGCTTCTGCCAAAGATGCGGCACGGCGTCTCTTTTCTCATGCAATACGTGCTTGGCCGCTGTTGGGGTTGCTAAGGTGGTGACGGCAGAGGACGCAAGCGTCACGGCCAGGGTTGAAAAACGCATGATGACTTCTCTTCACTACCTAATCCGTAACACGAGGGTATTTACACAGTAATGGTAGATACCTAATTGTCAAATCAGATAATCCGGGGAAACAGGGAGGCCAAGAAGTCCAAGAGAAACAAGTTAGATTCCTACCTAAGTATTTATTATTTTATAAGTGCGAAGTAGGTAATCCATACATACGTCCGTACCTAGGCTGACGATGCAAGTATGTACATTGTACCATGTAGTTATCCTCGTACCTAGATACGTCCATATTTCATATCACAATACGGATGCGTACGTAGGTACGTCCGTAGGTAGTACCGTAGTCCGTAGATAGTGTGGTTATTCGTAGATCTGTAGATCCGTACGATCCGTACGTTCCGTACTTCGTACCTATTTCGCATCTTGCTACCAGTTACGGACGTACACTCCCTTGTTTATCTTCTAGACCATGATTCATGAGTAGGTACGGATCCGTACCGCAACTGCAAATGTAACTAGGTACACAGACGTGTCTTTGTTTGGTGCCTGATGAATTGGTACCTAACCTCCAAGAAATATTCTTTATACCTACCTGCCTATTTGGTGGCGCCGGGGGCTGACATTATCTGTCTCTTAGAAGGTGAGTTTACTTACGGATCCTTATACCTACGTATACACTACGGATTACCTAACCTCTTACAGCACCAAGGATGTTATCATGTAGGTAGGTACTTCATATTTTTGCTAGGTATCTACCTCCAAAAAGCAAGAGTCCGGATCAGGGTGAGAGGAAGCTCATCTGGACAATTTGGTTCGCTGACGCCTCAGTCAGTATTCGTTCACAAGGCAAAGTGTCATTGATCCAACTTCTGTCCTTCAGTTTACAGTTTAGTGTACGGACGTACCTGTTAACATTCCTGGGCCCTGTTGTCGTGTAAGACAACACATCAAGCAGATTTTCCGTAGATCCGTACGTCCGAACGGAATAGGTACACTACACTACCTAGGTAAGGTACGGATCTTTGGTCGTAGGAATGCGCTTTTCCCAAGTATTAATTACGGACTAGATTGAATCATTGTTTTGGATTCTACCGTATACCTAGGCTACGGCGTGTCCTAACTTCTCGCACACTGACCTGCCGCCGGCGAGATCTTATTAGTCTTACGTAGTCAGGATCATACTAGGTATTAAATGGCTGCATAACCTGCAAATTACGAAGGAAAAAAAAAGGCCCAGATTGGTCGATTCAATTGAGATGGGTTCATCACCGGCTAGGCATTCGAGCTTTTCTCGAAGGAACAGACACTACCGCTCCAACTTACCTTTCACTTGACTTTCAGTGCGTGTTGTTCTTGAAGCGGTCAGACAATTTCATATCTTCTTAAATATCCACAGTAGATACAGTTTTATATACGATAATAGGGTATGCATATTTACGCTTTCGAAGCGATGAACTGCACAGCCTGCTGTGCAAACGTTTGTACCTCAGCTGAGTGAACATCAAGACTCAATCCCAATGCGCAAAACGGGTCACCGTCCATGCAGTAGCTCTGGAGGACGTCGGCGTATGTATTCAGCAACTCAAGGCTGTCGTCGCCCCGAGAGAATATTCCGTCGCTTGTGGAATTTCCGACGTCGAAACTCTGGCCAGTCGTGTAGGTCGGATCGCCGAAGACAGTCACGGCGACGACTTGCGAAGTAGGTACCTATCGTCAGCGAATAATCCAGGCTAGGTGAAGTTGGTGTTGACTTAAGAACTTACTATACTGTGCATAGTCGGAAGTCAACGGCGCCGGCTTGAGAACCCCACCAGCTAATGCGTCGGTCATAACGTTGCCTCCTTGGCTGTATCCCAATAACGCGATTCGACTTGAGTCCCCGCAGGCATCAACGTATGCTTGAATTTTGCTGATGGCGTCGTTGATGCCCTCGATTACAGATATCGGGTATGTGCCGTCATCGAAAATTGAAGCCGGATAGTCGACGGCCACGCTCGTTGAACCCGGAACCAGAGACTCGACCATGCTTGTGACCTCACTCAAGGGGCCTTCACCTGGGTCTTCAGTTGAGCCACGAGCCGCTATCATGTATAATCCAGAGACGCAGGTGACGTCCGATTTCCGTGCTGTCAACGGGTGGGCCGCAGAGAGGGCAGTCAAGCCTACGAGGCCGGCGGCGACACGCATTTTGTCAATGATTTTAAGGAAAGTATGGACTGTTCGAAAGGAGGTCACTCAATCATAACACGCTTGATCAGGGCCAGCCATCTTTGTCCTCACGAACGCACTCACACCTTTATTATATATTCGACCTGAGGCTTACTCCTGGGTCAACTTGTAACGCGGCTTGCTATGGAAGGCGTGATTTCAACTGC
The DNA here is from genome assembly GCA_022984845.1 of Xylaria nigripes. Lineage (NCBI taxonomy): Eukaryota > Fungi > Ascomycota > Sordariomycetes > Xylariales > Xylariaceae > Xylaria > Xylaria nigripes. The sequence goes on along the minus strand of JAJJKC010000026.1, from coordinate 62,441 downwards.
GACCCCTGATGACTGGAGGTACCGAAATACCTACCATCAAAAACTTGTTTAGCTCGAGCGAGCACGGTAAGTAGGTAGATCAACCTGTCTCATGTCCAAAACTCCACAGGATTCCGCTCAATCTTCCCACCTGGTTATAGCATTTTTTCCAAAAGGATTTCAGAGGATGACTTGTTGTACGTAAATACGTGCTACACTAGGTACGGATCCATACATCGTGAGGTTCCAGTACGCAAAGTGGTTGCCCCAACCAGGCCCCCGGTTTCTTACGAGCACTTCGTACCTTACTACCTACTTATACCAGTACCTAAACCGACCTGCAAGAGGGGTACTGCCGACGCTGCCTAGTGCGAGAAAGGTAGGTGCCTAGGATATCTCGAAGTACTAGGTAGGTATAGCGTATACGTACGGATTGAGTATGTGGGTGGGTAAGGTAGGTAGGTATTCCGGATGACCACACATACCTACCTGGTAGGTATACGTACGTAGGTTCCTTGTTGTTACTATGCAGTAGACGCCTTGCTCGCATTGCACGCCTTTCCTTTGCAGTTCTAACCTGCACCAACACTTGGCTAACATGGTTATTTACCCCATATGCGAGCTTAAAAAAAAGCCTCCCGACGGAACGAAAGCCTACCTACTTCGTAATCGAGGAGGCACTCATCAAACAGCTCCATTGTCTGAGACATGCTGATCTTACATACTTGTATCACTGCTTGCAAATACTTGTAAGTAAATGCCACACTGGCTCCATACCTAAGTCTATGTATAGGCACGAAGTACGGATTTACTCGAGAGAAGATGACAAATGAGACGACCTACTAGAGTAGGTACTATGGTAACCCCAGTAAGTTTAAGTATGTCCTAGGCAGGTGTGGATGCTGTCCCTCAACCATGGTTTCAGCAGCATGCTCAGGCACAGTACATATAGATACTGCGAGAGCAGTGTTGAGTGAAGAAGAAGGCAGTGGAGGTTACTATGGGCCCTACCTAAGTAGGTAGTGTATACGTACACCTTGTGTCCGGAGTATGGTAAGTACACTAGCTAATTACCTGAACAAGGATAACTTGAACCCGCAGTAGACATAGTACGTAAATAATCAACGATCAAACAGTCGCCCATTCCATGAATCCAAGCACACGTGCTCACCATCATACCTAGGTGTTGAGAATTTTTCGTGTGGGAACTTTAACTCGGTGTTATTTGAGATCCTTCATACGGAATATAATACTAGTAGTAGTAATAATAATAATTATATAAGTAATAACTCGCATAAGTCGCCAAGGTAACTACACTAGGTACTACGTCCGTACTTACCAACCTACTACCTACCTCTTACAGTATATACGGCATGCGAGTTATGCATAGCTACTACCTACCTACCTAGGTACCTACTTCGAAGTTCGAACTACCTCCTACCTAATGTAGGCAGAGAATCTGCTGGGCCATGCCTGTCTGTCTAGTGAGAGAAGTCTTGAAAGTCTCTTCGTCGAAATTCAGTTCTGAGGCATGCTGATACTTGAGTACGAGTAGGAGCACCGCTCAAGACCCCTTCACAATACTGAAATAGTTTGTAGCGGCATCATCAGTTTTTAGTATCCAATCATTGTCTTCCATCCTTCAAATGGCGTAACAACTAAGTACTGAATAAGCTTCTCACTTTTGTGAAGATTAAGATTTTCCGTAGGTATATGTATAAAGTGCTGACAATACCGGCATACTACCTACTTATACACTAGGTAGATAGACGTGTGATCCGCAATGGTATGTATGATTACGTCCGTAGGTAGTGTAAGTTTAATCAATGTGAGCTGGGCCTAATTGTTAAGCATCCTTTCTCATAGCGTGAATATAAGTAAGTCCGTACGGACGTAAGTATGAGCTTGGTAGGCGTGGTGGCGGGCCAAGATCTTTAGCTACTGGCATTACGTCCGTACATGATCCGTATTCGCAGAACCTTTCCTGAATCTACACTAGGTAGACCTTTGACATCAATTGCCGATAATCCATCAAGGACTAGGTACATTAAGGCTAAGACACTTTATTTATGAGTCGGGAGGGCATTTCCAACTATCCTGCGGCAATTTGGAGAGAAATGGGTTTTACACTTCTCTGACTATGCAATCCATGTTGATACGGAACCACTTTCCTAAAGAGCTCTTGATGGCGACGATGTTCTATGAATAGTTCTAAGGCCCCTGACATGCAGGATGCGACGACACACCTTGTCAGAGGTAGGTAGTGTACGTACAGATTCTTTAGTGTCGGGGTTCTCGCGACTCCCGACGCGACTTGGGGGCTGCTTTTCTTATGCCATCAACAGAGGGGATGTACCTAGGCCAATCCCTTCATCGCGAGTATCAGTACCAAGCTACCCTGTCAATCATTGTGTTGAAACAACAGGCTGATGGTCTGCAACTTCAACTGAACTATGAAGCATCACAAGAAGTTCTTAGAAATTTTTACGGACTCATAAAGTTGTCCCTCGTTAGGTAGAGAGCGCTAACTGCTAACTAGTAAATGCGTATATTGTCCTGTTAGCCAATACGTCCGTACTGAGCGGCGCCTAACATCATCACGGGAATAGGTCCGAGCGCTTCCGCGAGTCATCTCAACCTGAGATAGGTACCGTACTCCGATGAGTCAGCCGGACACCTTTATTTACTGAGTGAATGAAGGATGGAGGTTTGAATCTTAATACGATACTTCGTATATTCGATCGCATTAGGATACAACATGCTTCATACTAAACCCAAGTGTCAAGAACCAAGACTCAATCCGCCCTGCAAACTTGGTAGGTTTTTTTTGTTTTCACGGTACTTTGTTTTCCTTTCGGTGTTGTGGTAAAGAGAGAGAGGGAGAAAGAAGAGAAAACTAGTTCGTATGGCAAATGACAGGTAACAGAAAGCTTGTGGGAAAGCAGTACCATTAGTCTGCCGTGTCGTCTCCTAACCGTAACTTTTGTAGAATTGAAAACTCATGAATCGTAACTCCTTGTTGCTCCCGGTCCTCAAAGCCCGGACTTACATCGGGTCTAGGTTGCTACATCATGATCTAAGTACGGCCGCCTTGCTTGCCGTTCTTCCGCTCTTTTTTATTCGGTTGCTCGTCACTGACGTCTGTGATGCGATTCTCGACGCCAGTAGCAGGCCCGGTCACGCGACGACTGCCGGTAGACTCTGATTCGTAGACGGGCTGTTGGCCCGGTAGTTGGTGCATGCGCTCAGTTGTGGTGCCAGTTCGGTCTGTGTAGCTGCGCTCGGCGAAGGCGGCTTCTTGCTGCCCGCCATCACTCGTGGAGCCCGAACAGCCGTAGTAGGAGTAGCTGAAGACCTGCCTGTCAGATGACATGTTGCTGGCTTGTTGCTGGCTGAGGCTTGTGTGGACTGCGCTTCCTGTGTTTGCTCTGGGGTCTGTGCTTGCTGTGTTTTCCGCCTTCGGGGACGAGGGAGGACTTGGACCAGTTTGTCGAACGTAGAGCCACGAAAATGTCACGCCATTGGGGGATGTGTCGCTGTTTTCGGAGTTGCTATCCATCTTGTGGGCTTCTCGGGGATGCTGATGCTTATATTAGGCACACAGGTATTTGTGGCGGTTGCCTCTGACGTCACGTAGGATTGCCTAAGTAAGTTCCTTTTGATTGCATAAAAGTGACGCAGCGTCGACTTTTTGAATCATGCACGGATTTTTGATGAGTAATACCTAAGTAAGATACTCTCTGACAAAAGAAACACTGGAAAAACACTGGGAACTTTGAAAGATGTACAGAATATAAGTAGAGGTTAAAGTATGATCTGTTATTCTTTGCCTCGTAAGCGTGCTTATATCGTGATGTCTTTGTCTTACTTTAGGTACCCACGAATTTTACGTTCCCTAATGGATGCCTAAAACATATCGCGAGTCCGGCTAGGTAAATGTTTTATTTATTCATTTGCATATGTGCACATTGTAACGATCATGTTAAACGGTATCTTGTTAAACAATACTTCGCCAGATCTGACAGGTGTTGTCGAGAGTGAAGCCCCAGAGTCCAATGAGAACTCCGGGTGGGTTTTCACCTTGTTGCTCATCATAGGTATCAGAAATTCAGAACACTACGGAGTGGTGATGGTAGATTTTTCCTCTGAAAAGCCCATAAATGCTACAGCCTGCCGGTACCTAAGAGAGTTTTTAGAGTAGTTCTAGGTTCCTGTCTTTTTGTCTTTGTTCAAAACTACCTTACGTGATGTATAATCAATCCGAGAGGACTTGGATTAAGCAAGTGACTGCACCAATACGGATCCGTAGATGTCCTGGAGATCTTGGTTGGCAGCATCGACTTGGATCATCTTATTTGACATTCGCATGTGAAAATGGCAAAGATACTAGTGACCCAAATAAGACCGCTCAGGTGCTCTTAGCCTCTTCCTTGGAATTGAGCACGTTTCGATAACCTCAAATGACTGACGGATCCGTAAGTAGGTAGTCCGTATTCCGTATGCATTGGCAGCAACTGGCGTTATAGGTATACCAACCTAGGTGCTAGTCACTGGATCGATTTACGACCTACTACGGATCCGTACTAGGTAGTCCGTACCGGATACGATACCTACTAGAAGGCGAGATGCCGTTGGAAGCCTGAAGGCAACTGACACGTCCTGGGTATTTTCAGTCTACCTACCTTCGTAGGTAGTGTACCTAGTATTTCTGCCGGATCAAAAATTGATTCGGTAAAACCTGGGTACGGACTAGGTACACTACCTAAATACCTACCAACCTACGGACCTACGGACGTAAGTACGAACTATTGTACTTACCTCCTAGGTACGGAATAGTACTGGTAGATACGTATAGGTATGTCATGAACACTTATTAGTATTCCGTAGGGACGTAAGGATTACCTACCTACCTATTCCGTACTCTAGGCGCGGATCCGTATGTAGTGTAGATCCTCCTACGGAATAGGTAGCTAAGTTGACGTCCGTTCACCAGGACGGCGAGCTAGGCGAGATAAGCGAGATAGGTACGGACGTATGTATTCTCATGAGTTCAGTTGGGAATACCTACCCTTTCTTCACATCATAAGTCTTCGGAGCGGGTACTATAGTCTTGATCTCGCATCCTGAAAGAAATGGGTGCCCTTCCCTCCGTCCCGCAGGACCGCTCACGCAAAGTGCAGGTCATCTGTGCCGGGTACTCTCGCACCGGCACGTCAACGATGGCGCTCGCGATTGGCAAACTCCTCAATGGTCCCTTCTTTCATGGCGGCACCCAGATCTTGAAGCGTGAAGACGGTATGGGTCTTTCTAACTGGGCTCATTGTTGTCATCCTGTCCCGCTAATCAACCAAAATAGCCTATTGTAGAAAATGGATTGAGGTGTACGAGGCTAAGGAACAAGGAGATAGGGAACGTTTGATGAGATTGCTGGGCGAGGTCACAGCGGGCTTTGTGGGCGTGGGTGACTTGCCCGCTGTGGACTTTGTCCCCGAGTTGATGGAGTTATACCCTCAGGCTAAAGTGGTGCTTGTTGAGCGGGACCCTGATTCCTGGCTACAGAGTGTCATGGTCGTGGACAAGGCAGTGCGTATGAAATGGTTGCCTTATTTCTTATGGGTGGTGCCGGGTTGGAGGTGGTTCCCTTCTTTCGTCCGGAAATTTGGCCAGAGCGCAAATCGCATAACCACGAGTGATCCGAAGGGGAATACCAACCCGAAATTAGTACGTCTTTTGACCAAGTTACAATGCTGTCGGTGAGGCAGAAGATGATGATTCGTAAGCTAATAATTGTTGCAAAGTTTTTCATGAAATGGAATAAGAGTGAGTATTCCGATATCCGCTCCCATTCAGCCTCTTTCGACTCCTTGTCGGCCTCTGTTTTGGCTCGAGTGCTTTTATATAGTCAAGGCACTTTATATCGCTCTTCTAATGGCAGTGACTGACGTTGACTTTTAACAGTGGTCAAGGAGATGGTCCCTCCAGAGAAATTGCTCGTCATGGATCTCAAGGAGGGCTGGGATCCGTTGTGTAAATTCCTCGATTTGCCGGTTCCCAATGAGCCCTTACCACGGGTGAACGACACCAATGCAACAATCCAGATGTCAAAAGACGCTACACTTCGTGTGACTCAGATCTGGGCCACGGCAATAGGCACTGTGGTTGTTCTCGGATTTGGCGCTTGGAGAACTTGGAAGACGCGCTGAGTACAGCGTTGTTATCATACAACTGCAGACTTGGTCGTATTGCTTTATTCCATTGCCTAATTCACTGGATATCTCGTCCAGCGTGTATGGACAATAATTGACTTTTGGGACGAGCACTCATAGGGAAATACAAGAAGTATCTTTGCGTGAGAGGGCGGCTGGTAAGTGGTGTTGGCTAAGGTTTTATGAATGAATGCCGCATCCTGAGTATCTCTGCGTGCCGCTGTGTATCGGAAAGTGAGTATCCATTGGATGATATAACATCTGATATTTATTTCATTTCAGTCGTTGTCCATTCATGTCTCATGCTTCTAAATTAAGATCCCAAAATCCTCACTCTGGACGGAATTGCTGCTCATCCAATGCACGGTGATGGAATCCGTACTAGCGTATGTGCGTTCTTATTTCCAATTGATCCTTTTTGTGATGTAACCAAGCACATCTTCACATGATATCATCGTTGTCGTTTCAATTTGCCTCGCCTCTGGACAATTACCAGCGAGCAACTTCGTATATATGGTCATAGACCCTTGCTAACCAGCCACCCACAGGTCCAGCCTGTGCAACAACGCCTAGGCCACCAGCGGCCCAGAGCGCGGCGATCACTACAGCCATGGCATTGACGGCCCACCAAGCGCGCCGCCTGCGGCTCCGCGTTGGCCTGTCAAGAGTTATCTTCTTCCAGTTCGGGGGTGGTGCTAGATCTAGCCACTTTGCCATGCCCCAGACCATGTGACCTGTGCCGATGGTCAGTAGCAGCCCATATGCGAGCCAGCTCGAGGGGGCGCGTCGCGCGAAGCCGTGAGCTACGTAACCGAGACCGATGTTGCTGCTGTCGCCATCGACGACAATGGGTAGTACTCGGTTAATGGCGACATGAGCAGAGAGTAGGCCGGTGAAAAAGTAGCCCGAGGCAGAAATGTTGCTGAATGCGGGCCATAGGCGGGAAGAAGACCTGGTGGATTGAGCGGATGAGGAATCTTGCGCTGCCTTGGATGACGCAATGGGCCAAAATCCAGGGCTTAAATCGCCGTAGTACCGTTTCTTGTTGTTGCTTCTTCGGAGCAGACGGATGCTGATGCCGGAGACAACGTGGGCGAGAACCGGGAGACCGACGAGTAGAGGCTCGGTAAGACGAGTTTGATAGACTTCGCGGGCCATAAGAAGGAAGGGCTCGGAGTATGGGACTGAGTGGTAGAACAGAGGTATCAGAGATGTGTTCGCGAAGTGAAGGCCTGCGAAGAAAGTAAAGGTGTAGCTCGAGAAGCGCTGGATGCGGGTTACTATTTTGTCAGTCCATTAGTATGCGCATGTATATTTGCAGCAATTGCGACCAGCATGGAGACGAACAATAGAAGATTGGGCCACGGCCGCTACCACTGAGTCCCAGAGTCGACTGCAAATCGCGGGAGGACGACATAATGGATGATATGGAAGATTTCATGGATTCTTGCGACAACGATGGGAAGTCGATCTCCTCATCAGGTATATCTATAGGCGAAGGCTCGAGCTCTGCCAAAGAGATCAGAGTCTCTTGGGACTCTCTACGACGCAGATATGAATCAGACGTCATTGTAGTAGAAGCGCCGGACTGGCCGATGTCTGAAGCAGACAGAATCGTGATGCCAGTAGGAAAAGCGGTATCTCTGTCCATATCTACCTACAAACAAAACGCCGGTAGCTTTTTTTTTTAAGCGTTGTTAACCGGGCATACCCTAAAAGTTATTCGGGCCCCTTCCGGTCTGTTTCGGCCCGCAAACAATTTGACGGCTTGCTTCATTGGAACTTCCTCCTGCTTCAATACTCGCACCTACCTACACTAGCTACATATTCTGGGGTCTTAAGAGATTGCTGCTGGCCTAAGCAGGTCGCCTGACTTTGACCCGTGTACCTAGTCGACTTCAAAGGCTCAAATAGGTGCATCTCACTGACAGCTGTTAGGTAGTCTTCGTTGAAGTCTTTTGCTGCGTTGCACTTGATTCGTTTTTATAATTGCATGTGACAGACCGTCAACCTCCTTGCGGGCCGGGACAGACCGGAGGGTGCCCGAATAACCTTTAGGGTGTGCCCGGTTAACAACGCTCTTTTTTAAGTTGAAAATTGCCTTCGGTTTAGGTGCATTCGACCCTCCGTCGCCCACTAGGTACTAGGTACTAGGTACCTACCTGGGTAGGTAGGTATGTAAACTACACTACGTCCGTACCTAACTTGTATTTATTTATTTATTTATTTATTATACATTATACACTAACAGGTAACAAAGACGACGCAGGTAAGTATTTTGTACCTGCTTCCTAAAGTGGGAAAGTAGTAGGTAGTACCAAATGCCCGGGCCGTCAAAGCTGTGCTAGACCGTTGAATCGGGCCGGAGATCGGAGTCGGATTACGTAGTTACCTACATAGGTACGGATTACCTACCTACCTGTACGTGTGTCGATATAGGTACCTACGGACGTACTTCATACACTATTAAGTACACGGGAACCAGGTAACCTACGAACCTACTTCTTTAAACCTATCAGTAGTATCTCTCCGGATACAACCAAAATCCCATTCGTACCATCGTGTTAACTTCGTTGAAAATGCCTCCAGTGAGAATCTTCATATACACCTTACCTTTTCTTCGTATACTAATGGTTCCCACAACAGCGCCACCAGACACTCCCCCCAGCCCAGACGACATCAGCTCGCGCCGCACTACAGTCTTTCTACTGCGAACTATGCTCCAAGGGCTACTCTAGAATGAACGATTACGAAGCCCACCTTGGTAGTTATGATCACAGTCACCGGCAACGCATGAAGGACATGAAGCAGATGGTCAAGGACCCCACAGCCGGCGCTCGCGCCCGCCGCGCTGAAGCGAAAGCCGACGGACTGATCAGTATCAAGTTGGGCGCCACTGACACAACCGGCCCTGGAAATGACGTTAAAGGTGCTGCGACGGGCTTCAAAAAGGGTGGCTTCAAGAAAACGGGCTTCAAGAGTGCGTTTGCGCCTGTAGGAGGTTCCAGCACCGACGAGCCCGAAACGAAGACGGAGAAGCCTCTGATCATTCCTGGACGCGAGGATACGTTTATGAGTACAATGAAGGTTCTTGATGTTGAGAGCGATACCGAGGATGAAGGATATGAGGTGTACAATCCACAATCCCCGACCGATTGAGCTGAATTCCGCGCGACGAATTGCATATACAAGTCATTTATTCAAGATACACCACGACGGCCAACTGGCGATGTGGACGAAGACAGGTTGTCTACTTGGACACCTACGGTCAGAACTGATCGTCCAGATGGAGTATCATTGAGCCGAGCGGGAGCTGTCAAGATGCACAGTGACAAAGGCCTGCTGAAGAAGAAATGGGCCTGTCGCGAGATGCTCGTCGCAACATCTTGGACAAAAACGCCTAGCCACGAAAAGCATCCCGCGTCTATTGGGACTGCAAATGAGCCAGGATTTACATGTGGAGAGAGAGGAGAGCGAGGCCAGATGATCGTTTCAGCTAAATGGCATTGAATGATGTGTTGCCGCCGTTATGAAGCGTAATGTAGAGGTATTATAGCACTCGGTCTACCTGCCTGCCCCTCGGCTCAAGGTCTATAGGTAGTAGTAATAAGACGATAGAATCGATAAAAACTTCTGTTAACTACCTAATTCAAGTTTAGACAGACGAGTTGACACGGCTTGTGAAGTACAAGCGCTTATATAAAATAATGACCACCATGACTTTCTTCTTCGCCTCGCTCCAACACGGGAGCAAAGGGGATGAAAAAACGAGAATCTCGAAAGAGTTGTGTGTTACAAAAATTCCCTACCCGGACGAAGCCAAATAGGAGTGGTCATAGTATAGTTTTCAACTAGCAAAAACACGCACTCGGATTGCTCCTCACTGTGACGCGTAAAGCCCGTGCACTGGGATGGAGGAGGGAAAGGAAGAAAATTAGTAAAGGCAGCCGGGAAGTGAGTTGGGCTTTTATAGGCACATCTAAGGGCGGTGGGACATGGCAGAACATACCTAAAAGCTGCTCTTCTTTTTTTCATTGGCTTTCTCTACTTCGTATGCTTGTACACGTCCGTACTATTTATGTAGTACTACTGCCAGATACCTAGTACTAGGTAGTACGGACGTAGGAACCTTAGGTACCTAGGAAGTGTACACTACCTTATGTAGCCAGGTAGGTACTTAGGTAGGTATGCCACAACTTCAAGAGTGCCGGCCTGCGTCGGTCCGACAACGTTCTGCTCGGTCTCAGGTATCAGATATCCTACGGACTACCTACATAAAAGTGTTACCTACTCAGTATATGTCCCTGTTCGCCTTACACGACCATGCCAATATCTAATAGTATCCACGCAAAGTAACTATACGTACTTCATGATTGTTTGTTGATTGTTGGCCTAGTTGATTATGCCAAATAAGTTACACCAGGAGGTGGAAGAATCGAGACTTCGGTGACATGGCCGCTCAAGATGATGTAACTACCTCACCATCAGATTTGGTCACCCTCATCATCACGACATCGCCGACTCCCTCTGCACCATCTACCGATCTAATCTCTGATATATTGAGCTCTTTTAAGCTGTACTGCCCGGGTCTTTTGGCCTGTAGAATCATCGTTGTCTTCGATACATATGACCGGATTGGGGAGCACATGCGACTGAAGAAAGGCCAAATCACAGCTGACGGCGCTCAGGCTGTCGAGTTGTATAAGCTCAATGTGAAGCAACTTATCCTAGGGGAATGGAATTTCGATGCAAAGAGTGCTTCGCAAGTTTTCCTTCATGGTGAGGGTCTGGCCGAATACGGGTCGCCGCATCTTACCGAGAACCAGGTTTCTCTCTCAACTTTGCAGACTGATGACAAGAGGGTCACGTTCATAGAGCCTGCCGGACGTATTGGTTTTGGACTAGCTGTGCGTTCGGCGCTCCGGATGACTGAGACACCTTATGTGTGGGTGCATCAGCATGATTGGCCCCTAGTACGTGACATCCCGTTATGTTCACTGCTAGAAGTGATGCAAGCATCTGAGGCGGATAGCAGCGTGCCTGTTAAATACATCTGCTTGCCGGCAATAAGAATGTTATCATACGCGACATCCGCCCACGTTGTTCCGTTTCCCATCCTCCGATCATTGACGGCCAACCTCAAACGCGACTTCTTCCCACAGTCACGGCCCAACACCAGCGTTCCCTTGACACCGCTATTCTTCTGGCATGACAAGCCGCATATAGCATCTACGGCGCATTATCTTGCGCGAGTCTTCCCTAGCCGCCTTGCTATCTCTAGGGGTGACTTCATTGAAGATAGCATTGGCCAACGCGCCCGTGCACAGATGAAAGAAGGTAATTGGGCGAAATGGGCTTGTTGGCTGTACTACCCTGAAGATGGCAAAGCAGTATGCTTGCAACATCGACATGGACGACGATGGAAAGGAGTGGAAGCCGAGTTGGAACAGAAGGAGATATTCATGGAAATGAGGTCTAAGCAGAGCGAGCAAACCGCTACCGGGATCTTGACATGAAAGCCACCGTGACGAAACTGGCTATGATACTTGACGTGCACGAAGTACATCAACAATTTCCAGTAGTCATTGATGGATGGTTTCTTCGCTGCCTATTACCCTACTGCATAAATTCGGCCTCGCCCATCCACGATCGATTACAATAAGAATACTTACTAGTCGGAATTGGTCAGCACAGGGGATTTTCATACCTGGGAGCTCAAGCATCTTGTATGCGGATCCGCATACGTAGCCACTAGGTATAAATACGTTTACGGTGGTCCGACTAGCCATAAGGCGTAAATCGGACGTCTTCCTATAAGTCTAGGTCGTACATGCGATCAAAACCGCTATAGGTACTACGTCCGTAGTTACCCTGCCCTTGCTTTTCTGCTTGAACTATCCTGCTCTCTGCTCTTCTGGGATCAATTATTGCCACTCAGACGAACATGCGGTACGAAATCGATACTCCGTGAGGGCCAGTTCATCCCCGTTAATTATGTTGGCCATTATTACACCAGAAGATTACCTACTACAGACCATTTGATACACATCGTTATTACAATTAGCCTAGGTACATCTCTCCTTAGAATCCTTGCAACTTCTCAAGCTTTGCTTTCAGAACAGGACAACAAGACTCGTGAACTTTATCGTACATCAATACTGTTTTCATCACTCATGACATACCCAATCCCATGCCAAGTCCCACACCAAGCCAGAAAACGAACCCGACCATTGGGATGCAAAACTGGGCAGCATATTTCCAATTAGTCAATTTACTCCCAAGCAGGTCTATCCGGATCCTGTAGCCTGGCTAACTCCAGAAACAACCGATACATGTAAATCTTGATGTCAATATCTCGAAAAGCCCGCCCGAACCACTTTCGTCCTTGTTCCGCGATCTCCCGTGCCCGTTCCTGTCCGCTGGACGTGGACGTCAGGTAGAATACCAGCTCAGGCAGCTCCTCCATGCTCTGGCTGACGGGTACGTAGTGGACCCACGGCATGAGGCGGTCGTCGTGCCACTCGCGGAAGAGCGTCTGCTTTAGTGGCGCTGACTTCGATGCGAGCAGTTTGTAATACCGTCCGCTTATGCCATTGCCGTCGAGGTCAAAGACGAGGCGTGACTGAAAGGGTCGGTCTCCGCTTACCCAGGGTTTTCGCTTGAAGTACCTGCGCTGTGCCTCACAGGCTTTGGCGTCACATTGGAGGATATTTGCGAAGGCGACATCGTACTGTCTGGTGTTGAAGAAAGAGGTTGTTGTTCGGGTTATATTACCGTCTCTACGCTTCTCTTGGAGGTAAGAGTGAGAGCGTGATCCTGGTGGCAGCAGGTTCTGTGCTAGCGAGACGAAGCGCTGCCTGTGCAGATTTCGCCAAGATGTCTCAGAGTTGTGTCCGCCTGTGGTGGAGCCGGCCCAGTAGAGATTGTTTTGCTTTGCATCCCAGTCAATGTCATTCTCTGTATGGTACCGGAAGCGCTCCTCTTCCACGTAGGCTGTACTTGGGTATAAGATGTCGCCAAATATTGTGGGTGCACCGTTGGAAAGCACCGGGACTAGGCCTTCTGTTAGGCCCAGGGACTCGGGTTCTAGGAACAGTCCGTGGATCTCGCCGTATTCGGCGTGAGTGCAAATGTTCATGGACGATTTGCGGTCTGTGACGAAGGGAAGGCCATACGTTTCGATCTGGGCATGACTTCGCCTTGTCTTGTTTTGTCCGGACGAGCAGAATTTCGTCAGCGTCTTGTATACCTGTTGACCTCCTAAGTTGGAGATTTTAGGCTTGCTTCGACCTTGGGATAGCGGGGGAATGATGACGGTCGGCTCATCAAGATGATTCAAAAGGAATTTCAAGTCTAGTCGGGTCGGGAATTGCGCGGTGATTCTGTCGAAGAAACGCGCATTATTAAGGTCATTGTTGCGGCCTGGGTGGCTACACTGCGTCCTGGCTGGGAGGCCTGACATGACGCAACTCCATAGTTGGTGGCCTGGTGTGTTGTATACTTGCGACATAATCTCGAGAACCTCATTCCCGCTTAGTCTTAGGAACGGTCGGATGCCCTCGGATATGATGTCGAAATCGTCGATGATTGGGGATCGGTGTGATTCCGCGAACTTGTACCAGTCTTCAAAGCCGTACGGTGGCTCAAAGCCGTACCGACGTAGGTATTCGGCATGAGCCGCTGCATATGTTGTCGATTGATTTCGAAGAAAGTCATCGAAATGGTCATTTGCTTGCTTTATCAGTAACTCGACCGGGTGCTTCTCAAAGCTAACTACGGCCGACGATCTTGCTACCCCGATGGCGGCCATGTTGGTAAGGTATGGCAGGATAGGCACTAAAGCTACAAGCCAGATTGTAAACCTTGCTTTTGACGCTTTTGGCACGAAACACATTATTTGGCTTAGTGTGACCAAGGAGGCTATAACATTCATGAGGGCACGAATGCCCGTTTCTTGTGCAAAGGGATCGCGACTCGCGAGAAGGCCGAACGTGCCGGCCAAGGATGCGGCCAGCCACGAAGAAGAATGCGCCTGTAAATTGGATTAGCGTCTCGCTTTTTAGCAAAAACCGCAATACCTACTAGTTGCGAAGTGAAAAGCCAGGTAAAAGCTTTAGCCAGCCCTATGGTGATTGCCTCTATGGGATTAATGTCGGGGAAACCAGACATATATATTTCTCTACCCAGTACGATGGCTAGTATAGGCATTATACGTAGCGAGAGAGGGCGAACTGAGGTTGCAAAATCCACACTCCGAAGCAATGAGTGTGTGTCGTCCTGGGGTGTAAGCAACATATAGGCGACGAAGAGGAATGCGACAGGAATTGCCGATATTCTGTACATGAGCGGGTCCCATTCCGACAGGTTGACGATTGCAAATATTGCAGCTAAAGTCATGCCCAAGATGTTATGAGTCAACAATGTGACAATCGACGATGTATGAGATGCTGCCGGAGGAAAGAGGCCTGATCTTAGATATTTGCAGCCGATAGCAAGTAGTGGTGTTAATGCCGGCTTGCTCATGTTAGATTCATGCTGCATGGGATACCTCCATCGTGTCTGAGTTAGGTAGGCCACTTACTAAGAAGGCAGGAACAACGCCCACTTCAGCTTTTATAATACTACAGGCTGCGAGGCCTACTGCGATTATCCATAGTGACAAGGTGGCTACAGTTTTGTTTCCATTGGGTTCAGGGAGCCCGTTGACCGATGGCAAGACTTCAGCGCGGTCCCTGGTGCCGTGCCCTAGTTGGGTTATGCTGAATATTGTGGGCAATGATATCCAGCACACCAGCTCCGACGTCAGCTCCGACTGCTGTGAGGAAAAATAATAGATTACCGCACCGAAGACCAGAGCTGCGGGAGCCGACCAAATGGGGTCAACGAGAATACTCGGTCGAGCTGCGCCCGGAGGATTCAGATCCTCTCGCTGGTCAAGAAGGAAAGATTTTTGAGACATTTTGCGACGAGGAACAATCTGGTTGATGCAAGATTGTGAGGGAATTTTATTGTTATAGGTTCTGTGTGGATGGTTGTATGTTTGATGATGCCGACGCCGCGGTCGTCCTGAGACGCATTGACTACAATCATAACTAAAGCCTGAGTTTATTATGAAGTGACGCACACAAAATAGCTTCAAGAATCAAGATTCAAGACGAACTCTATACTATCATGAATTCAACACCACAAACTTAGACTACCCCGTAAGAACCTTTTTGAAATTTTAGTACAAGTCTACACCTTATTTTTTTCGAGATGTATTCAGGCAGGTGAGAAGGGGATTTGTCTGTTACCGCTGCACACAAGGCCTTTTTTTCATGGAATCAACCAAGCTTCTTCCTCCATCTCCAAGGGGAATAGGCGTTAGTTAGAGATAAGTTGTAATTACGAAATACACTACAGTATTTCCGTATTGTCTTTCATTTATAATTCCCTTGGAAGCCCAATAAACCTTCAATTCATTGAACTCTACAGTAATTTTCAGTCAAATTTGTGTCCTTATCAATCTTCATGGTTTAGGCTTTTTGATTCTTTTTAATAGTAGTATCTCATGATGAGAGACTCATCCCCATCTGAGATCCAGAGCTCGACAAATGATTACGCAATCGGCTCTACCATGCAATTGTCTTCCCGAAAATGGAAAGAGAAAAACTTACCGTCCCGAGCGAAGCTCATGCGAATACTTATTGTGTAGGATGGTTCATAACCAGAACGTATCAGTGAGTCCCGCATGCACGAATACCTACCCTTGAATTATATTACCGTTACGGAATACCCAGACAAACTTCAAGGACGATTGATACTTGTACGGATTCGTAATCCGGAGTCTTAGTTTTCCACTTGCATGATTAACGGGCCATCTAAGCGCTTGATACCGTGATCCGCGTAGTAATAGTGTATTAGTAACTCCCATACGGTCGGGAGGATCATATGGAGCCGACCGTCACGGCCCCGACGCCGGGCGTAGTTGACTTCCGTACTGGTTATCAACCCCGGCTATTTTACCTACGCCGAAAGCTATAATACTGGGTCGTGTAGGCCGGCGATATTATTACCCATGCTGGTACATATACAAATCTAGTTGCCTAAAGTTTAGGCCCTAAACCTTGCTTCGGACGTGTATTATACCTGCCGAATCGTATTAGAAAGCGGATTGGATCAACGCGGGGGCCTGGGAGGCGGATGGGAATGCTACGGATTAATTACATAGTACATAGGTAGGTCAAATGTTCTCAAGAGTCGCTAAGGAGGCATTTGTTCGCGAGTTTACCTACTATATATTATGTGGGTAATATGGTGCTGGCTTCGAGCGGGGACTACTTATGTGGCTGCTACCTACCTACCGTACTTCGGCATCAGGAGTCTTCGTATATTAATTACTACTTGATGATAGCTCATTCAATGTCGAGTAAGGAGACTAGACGTAACTTTGATGACATACAACTATCTTTCTGTGTTTAAGGACGGTACGATATAAATGCTTATGGCGTCGGTATACACTTGGAGTCAGTTCATCCATGCTTTGTGTAATGCGCTATCCTGGAAGACCGTGAAATAGGTGTATGTATATTTAGTAATATTCAATATCAGCCTTGCCATTCGCAACCATAATACTGGACAGCAACCTGCCTTATATTAGATTTTTAATGTTAAGAGTGCTATTTCTTTGATAAAGCATTGCGTTTGTCGCTTATGCTTCTAGCCTTTCATCTAGAAATTATACAATAGTATCAACATAAATACCTAATGTCAATTTTCGTCAATGGTTTGTGGGTAGCTTTCATGTACAGATGTTCACGTGCGAGGAGGAATCCCCCAGAGTGATGAAGGTCTCTATAGGAACTGCGTAATAGGTAGCACCAAAAGTCAATAGCATTGAATCCTAGCCTTCCTTCCTCCTCGCAGGAAGGGAGGAAGAGTTTCTCTATATACACCTATAGCGGCGACCACCTGACTCGCTCTATGCACTTGACAGTAATAAAATCCCAGCACAGTAACAGTCAGCCCCCCTTTAGCGAAAAAGAGACCGTCTAGAGAGTATCGTGGGGAAATTCTGGACATGGTATCCAAACCCTCGAATTTGATTACGTATAGATATGATTGTTTTTCTGTTTAAAGTAATGTCAATAACCACATGATTTCTGTTTGTGGCGACGGGAGACTCATCTCGACATCCTGATTCATGTATTCAATTCGGCCACTGGCCATAAGAATCGTATGCAGTAAGTACGATGTGTCGATATCGTACAATATATTCCAGTATTGGACATAACATGCGCGGTGTTTGAAGAACGGAGCTCGGGCTTTGCTCAATGCATGGTCTGGGATATGGTAGGCTCCCAATGCTCATCTGACTTAGCGTGGCTTTCTCTTCCATAAATTCAAGGACCTCCGGGTATGGAAATGAACTGTATGTGATAGTCGGTATGGGGATGTGATTATCAGAACGCGCTCCCACGGATAGGATAGCCCGGAGATATAGCAAGGAGTGCTCATTGGAACCCGTTACCTGATACCCAAGTGATGGATGATAATAGATTCCTTTTAGTTCATTTCACCCTATTCTAGTGTCGTCAATTCCCATTCCCCATCAACAATCCTACCTGTCAGAACTGTTCTCTGTGACGATACTACATCCCTTGGGACTTTTGACCAATGGCATACGCCTCGATGGGCCACATCTTTCGATGTATTCTGTCAAAGTCTGTTGTCCTGCGATTTCACAGGTACACCCTTGTCAACCACTCCTTCGCCAAGTAAGTTGCCACCCAATCTGCATGCTTCCAAGTCAATGGTAACATAATTAATATCATAATATAAATCCCGATTTAGTGAAAAGTAGGGTCAAGGGGACGGGAGGACGAGGGGAGGGTGAGGTTTACCCGGGCGCGGGCCGGACAAGCCGACTTGGCCGGACACGTTGGAAAATTGTGAGCTTCGCCTTGATCACTTATTTGACTAACAGTAATATATAGAGCTGATTCTTGGGTCGCAATGGGAATTTTAGCTGAACTTGGGCCCCCGGCGATAATGAACATAAACCGCTACATATGTACATTGTTTCGGCCTAGCTTATAAGTTATCCTTACATAGTACACTCGGGCTTCAAGAATGTTACAAGTCATCGTTGGGTCACCGTTGACCCTTGCCGCTCATATTAGGTAGTCCTATTCGCACGTCAATCTCCGTCTCTCGTACACTAGTTCTAAGTGTAGATGGATGGATTGATTAGCCGCGATTTAGGAAGCAAGGAAGTCTCCCATATAACACGGGGCTCTTACTCGATGGAATATGACACTACTGGATACGTCTGTTTGTGAAGCTCGACGACCTGCGCATTGTCACGCCTAAATTCTAAGTTCCGACCGTATGGTTCACGTTTCGTTCCAAACCTATCATGCATGGATTATGGATCTAGTAGATACCCGACTTGATAATATGTCCCGGAAGTCGGTTGAGAGCCTGAGCAGGTGAATTATTCCGGGGAAATTCGTCGTGGACCAGCGTAACGCCGTTTCTCTGCGGGGTTCTTAGGGTCATAGTATTGATTGCAACCACATGAAATGTACAATGGGATTTACTCAGCTTGGACATTTGTAAGAGTTGGGACGCCTACGTGAGACGGTATTAATGTTCTCATTGGAATCGGAGCTGCATCTGTAGATCATGGAATGTCTCATGTCAGCAGCCAACGAGTTAAACTGAATCCACCTGCATGGTATTTTGTATATAGTATTAGCAGTAATAACGTTTTATCTCAACTTCCGCAAGGGATGATAGGCGTGTGCACTGCATACTCTATTTATCACTGGAAGTCCGGGATGCCACTGTACAGTAAATATTCATTACGTACGAGATTGAGATGTGGTGTAGGTAGTGTAAGCAGATGCCTTTGCTGGGTCTATTAGCCTTCTAGAAAAATGAAGGAATTCTCTATCCGGGCTTGACAAGGGAGGTCATACTATGTCGCGCCAGGTACTACCAAATTGCCGGCGACATGACACTTCGGCCATGGGATAAATCTGAAGTCCACCGCCTTGTTTCGTGATCTGCAGGCAGCTTAGAAGTTAGCCCATTCTGTCAGCAGCCTACACGATAGATTAGGTAGGTAGACAAAATCAAGTCAAATCGCGAATAGTCACTTCTCCAGTTCAATTTCATAGAAAGTCACGGTAAAATCAAACTAGACATTATTAATATAATAATAATTTCAGATTGTCGCTTGCCTTCCCTGAAATCCCCTCCCTAACGCAAAACAGGCATGCTTCCAATCTCCCTCAAGTCCGTCTATGCAGGATCTAAACAATGCACCTATTATTCCCCCCTCCCCCACCATTGGCAATGTCGCTCATTCAATGTGCCAAACCCAATTAATCATCCATTATAGAGAAGTCATATCAAATAATCGTTCATCGAAATTGTCCCGCGCTTGGCCGTCGTCCCATAATAGTTTCCAGTTGTAGTAGGTCGAGAGCGTACTCAGGCTCACCTTCCAAGGTCTCTCTTATATAGTCTATCGCAGTCATGGTCACGGACCTTGATGACTGACTGTCGTCGCCCGAGGCCGGGGTGTTGAGTGGGATTTCTACATGGGGATTGGCACCGCGGTGCAACAGAGATTTGATAGCTGCCACCCATCGTTCCCGATTGGACATCAGCCTTTTGCTTGCGCATGTTTCCATCAGATGTGACATGGTCGTGCTTCCTCTGGTGAAGTAGTTTTGCCCTGCTTTTAATGCCCTCAGCCAGACCTGTTCATCTGCTTTTGGGTCTGCACCGGCTGCGTATAAAACATCGAGTAACCGGGTATCGGGCATATCATGGTGAAAGTCTAGGTAGTCTCCGCTCAAGCTGACGCAGGCGCTGAAACCATCTCCTTTAGGAGAGACAACGTAGACCAGTAGATCCTGTGCTTTCTCCTTTCTAGCCACTGGTTCGAGCTGGTTAAGTTTGTGGCGCACGTAACGGATCAGGTTGGCCTGCACGACTAGCGCCAAGAAGTCTTTGCGCTTGGGCGACTTGCCGGCTTCCATGGGCTCGAAACCAGCCCAGTGTTTCCGTAGGAGAGCTGGTAATTTCCTGTCGAACCAATCCGGGTCCTCGACGAGTGGTTTATGGTTCTTGAGAGCAGAAACCCAAGCGCGCTGGTTTGATGCGTCAAGCTCATCGAGAAGTTGGGCGTACATCTCGATGTTTTTCGCCTCCGCGTCGATCCTTTCTGCATAGCGTAAAGCGTTGGCGACGACCAGCCAGGCATCCGGTCGGAATCGGACGTTCGGCCATGTAAGAACAGGAGGCTGAATAGTTTCGAAGGCCTTTAAATGTCTCACGCAGCCACTCAGCAGGGAGCAATCAAGGTCGATGTCATCGACCTGGTGAACGCTTGGTAGGCGCTGCCAGATGTCCCTGCGCGCCACCCATTCTTTGGTGGTTTGGTGATTAAATACTACACGACGAGCCGTCTCAACGGTGTCTGGTGCTGCTTTAGACTCAGCTTCTAGAAGACTAACGCAACATACCTGCAGACGGCGTTGCATTTGATCAGTTAGCTGCTGCAGCAAGGCCTTTGTGAATGGCCTGGCAGTGTCTTGGGCCACTTTGAGCTCGTTGCGGTAAGGGTCTAGGTAACCCTGGTCCGCGAAGGCCAGTGTGATGATGCTTGGCGGTTGCTGCGCCCGCAAGACGAGATGAAAGATGCGGCATGAATCGTTTTGATCCTCTGGCTTAAGGTTCTCAATCATGCGCATGTACAGGCCCTCCGTACCCCCGAGTTTTGTTGGCAGCGAATTCAAGGTAGATCTTAAGGTGCGAAGACTGCCGTCAACTACCATATCGAGAGCTAATCGGGCCCATAGAATGTCACCTTGACTCTTCTGCGCCAATTCTTTGCATAGGTTCACGGTATCTGGAAGACCGGGCGCTTCATCTTCCAGACGACCGGCGATGTACTCGGCGATCGCCTTTTCGGTGTGCTCCTGCATCCTAATCCGAGGGAAGTCGAGGAAGGCCTCCTCAAAGACTGGCAGCTCACGAGAGCTAACTATGAACTTGACGATATCTTTGTTGGCCATGCTTTGGACTAATTTCGCAACTTCCACGTGAGAATCTGTCCGCCATTTGCTGCGCCCCCAAGATTCATCCCCTTCTTCCTTGTCATACAGCACCTCGATATCTCCAGGCTCGTAGTGGTCCTTTCGTTCCATTATACGGTACTCATCAATACCATCAATGAAAACAACCAGCCTCAGCTTTTCCGACATATGTGAAAATAAGGCATAAAAGGCTTGGTTGAGATTCGTTGTGCTAGTGAATTGCACCGGGGGTGGCCATGGGCAGTCGATGAAGCTGGGGAAAGCGATTCTGATCAGATCACGCCGCGCTGACAGGATCTGGTACAGAGTGCTTCGGAGAAAACCCTCGTAGGTCTTCTGAATGCGATTACCGCCTTCAAACATGAAGAACCTAGCCATGATCAGTTCACCGCCGCTGGCCCAGCCCTTCTGCAGCTCTCTCCTCATATCTTCCGATCTCCACGCATGCTTCATGAGCGTAGACTTGCCGGATCCAGCCTTGCCACTAATCCATAGAACTGGGTCCTGGGAGCTAAGGAAATCCTTGAAGGGGGAGACTTTCGGTGATAATATCCATTCGCAGGTTTGGCCGTACGCTTTGTCTACCCGTGATTCTCGCTCCATCATAGTATCGAAATACAGGGCATTAAGGATATCTACCCCGATCTCAAATTAGTATATCACTCACTCGCTCGTACGTCGCATTTCGGCACTTTGATGGGTGAATACCTTGATTGCGGGGTTCTTGGGCTTCAAGCTCGGCTAAAGATGGTCCTGAGATTCCGGGAACGATTTTCTGAATGTGTGAAATCAACCGTATGTAAGCAGGATCATCCCTGCCCTTGAATCTGCATAGGTCCTGGTGATTTGTGGGCAGATCATCTTTTGTTACGTTGTAGTGGCTATAGGCTGCCGAGTCTTTCGGTACCATGGTTTGCACCGTGCCCCTCCCCAAGTCAGGCCCACTGGCGGTTTGGACCGTGTCGATGGATGCTGCGATGGTGGTTGGGTACTTCTCTCTGATGCAAACAACCTTAATATCTCGCGAGACTAGAAGAAATGTCCCGTGTTGGTTTTCAAGCAGCGTGTTGTTCTCTCGAAGGCCTCGCAAAATGCCGGGAGGTGGCATTGAAGGTGCTAGAACGGCTGTAGCCGCGACACATTCGCCCAGAGTTCGCTTGCCACTCCTCGTGTGAGGAGTTCCGAGAAAGATGCATCCTATTGTGCGTGGGTATATGTTTCCGAGCTCGGCGTGAGCACCATAGATGCGCGATAGGCCCGCGGTGACCAGTGACTCCTTCAATATGAGACCGCCCAACCCATGGGCTACGAAAATGATGGGACGTCTTGTCGTGGTCCGGATGCGTGATATATCGGCGAGGAGGGTCTCGGCGTGTCCGGCAAATGTATCGTTGGAAGTCAAGGCGCTGGTCCAACCCCACGAGATAACACGGGCATTAGGCACATCTTGTCCTAGCAAGTCCCGGATCCAGCAGACACCGTCCTTGGTGTAACTATTTAAACGCGAGCCAAACAGATCGTGCACGAAGACAATATCGACGCCCTCCTCTGAAGACCGAGTCCCATCGAAAGTTATGGTCGATCCTTTCCCGGGGCCGTCGGTGCTATGCACTATCCTCTCGCGCGAACTGCCAGCCGAACTACTCGTACGGCCAACACGATCCAAGCGCGGTCCCTGAAGCGTCTCTCGGGACTCACGGGTGGAAGCACGCGTAAGGCGAGCAAGCGTCTCCTTAATCCGCTGCATGGTTCATCGTCGGTAATGCTGATTTACACTTGGGGGAGGAGCAAGCATTAGAAAATGATGTAGGCGATATGCTTAAGTAGGTATATTATTTGGTGCTGGACAAGTCTGAAGTAGGTAGAAGGAAGTTGCCTGTACCATTGGATTTTCTCCCAGTGGTTCTTCTTCGGAATCCATGCAGGGTGGACTGTGCCCTTTTCGAACAAGGGCCGGGCGGTTAAGCGTTACAGCCGGTAGAAGTGGACATGGCATCTTGGCATCAGCTGGTAGGTATGTAGTGTAGGTACATGGGTATACTTTCCGGTACCCTTAGCATGCATGGGCACGACAGCGGTGTAGGTACTCTCCCCATGCTGGCCTTTCTGTGTATTCTCGAATTCAAAATTTCCGCTTCCAGGAACTGTTGGTTGAGCGGGCGGGTATGAAAAAGCGGTTTACCTCACTCTCGGGACCATTTGAGTGCTCATCCTGTCGTCCGGGGTTGTGCCCGAGGTGGGTGTCTGGGTGCTACTCTATTGTATACTACCTACCTACACAAGGTACTACTACCTACATATTTACATACCTTACGTCCGTATTCCGTATAGGTACGGACGTAGGTAGGTAGGTATTGAACTACCTATCTACACTATTTTCTTGAACCTTGCTAGAGAATCTATTTCCGTGCTACCCGTGCCGTAGTTTCGAACCCATTAGCCCGACTCGTACTAGGTAGCCGACAAATGAAATGAGGTATTTAATACACTAGAAGGTTAAGTGCAAGAAGTTGGATGGCAGATTACCTAGGTATTCCGTACGGATCCGTAGTTATGTGTTCAGTACGTCCGTACCTATCTGCCTGTTGGTAAATATTTACCTATACTAGGTACCGGTACCAACATGATGTCTGATGTCTGGTGTGGTGTAGGTAGTGTAGGTACCATATTCCGTTCAATATACCTAGTGTAGTTTAGATACACGCGCACTTACACAGTGCAGGAGGGTGTAGGTAGGTATGTAGGTAGTTTGCAGATTTCATACCAGGTCGGCCAAAAGTACACTGCAGTTGTTGTTTTTGTCAAGAGGCAGGTCTCGCTGAACTGGGACAGAAAAAAAAAAAAAAACGACAAGACCAGAAAGCAAAGAACATTGGAAAGGGGGGCAAGCGGAGAAGGATAAGTGGGTTAGTGTGGATCATCGTGACTCGTGACTTGTCAACAAGTCCAAACAGCCAAACCATCGCCAGTGGTCATTTAACCCCTGAATTACGAATAGGATGGTAGCGCCAACCTCAAATGCACTACCGGTACCTATCTAGGTACCTGGTACGGATCCGTATACCTAGGTATTGTACCTGTTCCTGTCTCTTACCAAGTGCTTTATAGGGACCCTAACTGCATATACCTAGAGTTGTCGAGAATTGTTGGTACATGAAATTTTACGCAATACCTACCATACGTGCGTTTTTATACCTACACGTAGCTACGAAGAATCTTAGGTAGGTAGTGTATGTAGGTATCTGTGGATTTATAGGTAGGTAATCCGTGCTTCGTTATGAAGTAAGGTAGGCAGTCTGTACACGGCCGGCTACCTAATCCTGGTCCCCACACCGGTTGTAGGTATAGGTATATTTGTTCAGTCACCGGTTACGCCAAAGCTGGATAGCCCGGCTGGAATGATCGACGGCGAGGTGCCATCAATCCTACCTACTACCTATTGTACCGGTAATGACTGGGATGGTTCGTGAGCGGGAGGTAATGCAGCGTTACACGTGCAGAGCACATGCAATGAGCCAGTCCCGGGCCGTTGGGAACACCGTCGCAGTGAACGCCACGCTGTTTACGGCCCGGTTCCGGCCCTGACGCCATCCCTCCAACCACCCTCCACTACGGAGCAGCTCCCCAAAAATCTCAAACCGGGAATTTGTCTACGCTAAGCTTTTTGCCAAGGGTCTCCCAGGTAGGACCTGGTAGGTGGTGTAGGTACGTAGTAGGTACCGTGGGTATTCCGTACGGATCCGTATGCGCACTGCAATTGTTGGCTGCTAGGTAGTGTAGATATTTACAGTAGGTACCTAGGGGTAGTTCACGAAGTACAATACCTACTGTGTACGGACGTACTAAGTATTCTATTATTATTCTTATTTTTTTATATTTTTTTATATTTTTTATATTTTTTTCATTTTATTGTTACCAAGTACGGACGTAGGTAAACCGCTGTCTCACCGTCTGAGACTCACTCATACCTATTTGTAGGTACTTACACTACTTCGTACCTACCTAGGAAAATGTAATCCGTGCATAGTATTTCGTATTTTGTTTGCTATGTACCTAAGTATGTATTGGCATATGCAGCGTGCAGTTTTCCGGCTGTTATGTGGATAATAGGTTTTGTTATTGAAAGTAGGTAGTAGGTAGAGATGCGGATCCGTAGAAAATGTGTTGATTAAGGGTCACGATCCAGACTACCTACACTACTTACCCTAGTACTAGTAATAATGTAACTGTTACCTACCTACCTATGCTGTGTACGGACGTTCGTCCGTACGTTTTTTTCGTACTTGCTGCACTTCTATAGGTACCTACATCAATGATCACATGCGTCCGAAGGCCAGTAGTTGGTAGGTATTGTAAATGTTGGATAACTTGGGAACCTTTACCGGGCACCCCAATTCCTCTAACCAGCACCCCGATAGTGGAGACGGCGTGCCGGCTGTGGCTGAACGTGTATTTAGGCAAGATTTTCGCACTCAAAGAAATCTACCCTGGGTACCTAGGTACCTAGCTTGTTATGACTGGTAGTCCGTACATTCAATTACAAAAGATACTTCTGGGCGGGTCCCAGCCGCACCATTAGCCACGTTTGGGGCGCTGGTTAAAGGAATTGGGTGCCCGGTACGGACGTAAAGGTTCCCAACTTTTAACTTGGAATGCATTCAGGCCGCGGTAAATAAAGGGCTTTTGCTGGCCAGCCAACCCCCCTGGTCTGTCAAATTTGTGACGGCCCATGACATAATCGACATTTCATGTTTATCAAGTATGAAGTACATACTCCTATCTTAACACTATAGGTAGACTCAATTGGTACTTACCTCCTTGATTTGGTCGTCTATCAAGGTGTGAGGCTGGCCGGCACTGACATTGGGGCTACGGAATACTTACATTGTAGGTATACAAAGAAATGCGCCGCAATACTGCCGTTACAGTGGATGGCAGTGTCTCTGGCGATGCATTTCTTTTGAATCTGATCTCCGTGCAGATGACATACCGACCTCGGGTTACCTTAGGTAGATACCTATCTACATAAGGTACTTTGGTGTATTACCTACCGGTATCTCCTCGAGTGCCCGAAGAAGAGTACAATTCGGTCACTCGCAGGGGGGTATGAACCAATGAAAAACGCGAGTACTCTTTTCGGTATGGTGGAACAAAGTGACCGAATTGTACACAGAACCTACCTAAGTAGGAACCTACCTCGAGGAGATAAGTACCTAACATACCTTAGGTAAGCTACCAGGGTACCTTAGGTAGGTAGGTATAAGTAGGTAGGTACTAGGTAGGTACTTAAGTAGTAGCGGGATCTACTACCTACCTACATGTACCAAGGTACCTACTTTAAGTACCTACCTTTAACCTACCTAACCTACCTAACTAAGGTACCTTAGCGCGCCAGGGGGGTATTTAAAAGGCATTACTGTGGGGCTTTTGACTTTCTGTAATGCTTTTCCTCGAATGCGTAGAAGTGGGTGATTTGAAATAACAAAATATATTTTCATAGCATATGAAATTAAGAAAAAATTTATTTCAACTACATGAATATATATTCAGTTAAAAGTACTTTTATTTTTGAATATGATTTTAACATGATTATGAATTTATAAAGTGGAAATAAATTTCATTTGAAAATAATTTTCAAAATAAATATATTTCTAAATATAAATTTGTTTTCACCAATAAAATCTCTGACTATTATTCGTTTCAAATATTTCCTATCTCCCCTCCTATTTCTACTCCTACCTCTCCTCCTACCCCTCCATCACCAACTTCGCTGTCGACCCACCTCCCCTCCTACCTCTCCTCCTATCTCCATTCCTACCCCTCCATCACCAACCTCGCTGTCGACCCACCTCTACCACCTCTCCTCCTACTCCTTCATCATCAACTTCGCTGACAACCTACCTCCCCTCCTATCTCTGCTCCCATCCCTGCTCCTACCCCTCAATCACCAACCTCGCTGTCGACCCACCCCTACCACCTCTCCTCCTACCCATTCATCACTAACTTCGCTGACAACCTACCTCCCCTCCTATCTCTCCTCCTATCTCTCCTCCTATCTCTCCTCCTACCCCTCCATCACCAAGCTCGCTGTCGACCTACCTCCTATCTCTTTTCCCATCTCTACTCCTACCTCTTCTCCTACCTCTTCTCCTACCTCTGCTCCTATCTCCATTCCTACCCCTCCATCACCAACCTCGCTGTCGACCCACCTCTACCACCTCTCCTCCTACTCCTTCATCATCAACTTCGCTGACAACCTACCTCCCCTCCTATCTCTGCTCCCATCCCTGCTCCTACCCCTCAATCACCAACCTCGCTGTCGACCCACCCCTACCACCTCTCCTCCTACCCATTCATCACTAACTTCGCTGACAACCTACCTCCCCTCCTATCTCTCCTCCTATCTCTCCTCCTATCTCTCCTCCTACCCCTCCATCACCAAGCTCGCTGTCGACCTACCTCCTATCTCTTTTCCCATCTCTACTCCTACCTCTTCTCCTACCTCTTCTCCTACCTCTGCTCCTATCTCCATTCCTACCCCTCCATCACCAACCTCGCTGTCGACCCACCTCTACCACCTCTCCTCCTACTCCTTCATCATCAACTTCGCTGACAACCTACCTCCCCTCCTATCTCTGCTCCCATCCCTGCTCCTACCCCTCAATCACCAACCTCGCTGTCGACCCACCCCTACCACCTCTCCTCCTACCCATTCATCACTAACTTCGCTGACAACCTACCTCCCCTCCTATCTCTCCTCCTATCTCTCCTCCTATCTCTCCTCCTACCCCTCCATCACCAAGCTCGCTGTCGACCTACCTCCTATCTCTTTTCCCATCTCTACTCCTACCTCTTCTCCTACCTCTTCTCCTACCTCTGCTCCTATCTCCATTCCTACCTCTCAATCACCAACCTCGCTGTTGACCTACCTCTACTCCTACCTCTACTCCTACCTCTCCTCCTACCTCTGCACCCATTTTTCCTACCTCTCCTACCTATCTACCTATGCTACCTATCTATCTATCCCACCTATCCTACCTATTCTACCTATTCTACCTATTCCACCTATCTACCTATTTTATCTATCCTACCTATCCACCTATGCTACCTAGGCTACCTGTTCTACCTATCCACCTATTCTGCTATTCTAAGTATTATATATAGTAATAGAAAAGATATAAAGAAAGGAAAATTCTAGGTGCAAAAATTCTGTATTTATTATCTTCTTAAGGTAAGTAGCTCTTTCTAATTAAATGTTTTTTTTGGAAGTAACTACCTTATTTGGTTCCTACCTACCTTTTTGGTTCTTTTATACTTATAAACAACAATTGTTACTTCCCTTTACACCTTATATTTATATTAATACTATCTTCTATATACATAAAAACAAATCAATTTCAGATGAAAATCATTTTCAAACAAAATTTATTCTAATAACCAATTTTTAAATTCATATTTATGTTACATTCAATATAATAATAAATTTTTTATTTCATTTCTAATAAAATTCATTTATCACCATTTTCATTCAAATTCTACTTCATTAAATTCATTATTTCAGTAGTCTATAATATTATTCTATTAAAAACCATTCTAGTGAGCAATTCCCAAATCAGATATGCATTTAAGACATAAAATTCATGTTGGTAATACATTCCACACCATAATACCTGCAGCAACACCTTTTAAATACCCCCCTGGCGCGCTAAGGTACCTATCTAGGTAGGTAGGTAAGTTAGGTACCTAGGTACTTACCCGTACCCACCTGCCCCTCCCGGCATGGGGGCCCGGGGGGAGGGGAGAGGACCTGACGAACGACAGATGCGGATTACCTAAACACTATGTGGGTACCTACATTAGGTGCCGGCACACTACCTGCCTAAGGTAAGTGCTAGTAGTAGTAGGTAGGTAGTAGAAGGGAACAAAACAAAACTCTACCTACCCTATTCCGTACACTACGCACTCCGTAATGATGAGTCCTCATCTAGATACGGATCCGTACGTAAGATACCTACCGGTAGATGTCGTATTCCCTCGGCACGCCATACCGCTCCAAGTCTGAGTGATGACACGCCACGGCCCTACGCGAGAGTCCTCGGGCCAACAGTCTACGCCGATCAGACATGAGGTACGGATCCGTACGTCGTAGCTATCAGACTGAAAAATGCCTGCTTAACAAAGCTCAATAAGGGCTAATTAGGAACCTGTCACAGAGCCGGTCTTAAGCCGGGTGAGTGCTTCCCGCCCCATGTGCGTCGAAACAAAAATCCATAAATTATACTAATGAACTAACAGTCACGTACTTTCCTTGAAATCTTCCCCTAACAAACATCTAAGTATTGTACACGCATGTGCCCGCTAGTTGGTGATAATGTGGTGTATTTATAGGAGCTTTAGGAGGTGTAGAAGATGTAGGAAGGTCTGTTGGGCCTGTGCATGAATCTGCAACATCCTCGACGCACTATAGTCCAGGAATGACTTCAACGGAATTATCGTTGGCGTCCGTTCCCGCTCATGTTGAGAAATTGAGGTGAGAGAGCGCTAGAATGTCCAACATTGGTGCTGCACCAATTACCTACCTAGGTGGATTGCCTTGATGACGACGAACTTTGCTGCCATGACATTGCGCATTCATACTTTCTACTCGATTATCAAAGGTCACGCTTGAGCCGACCCCGACCCGCCTTGATCAACCAACATGGACTCGTCGATAAAGGACTAGTAGGGACTTTCAAGAAATCTGCGACCATGCCATTTACCTTACCTAGTACCTACATAAACATGGTCGGCGCTTTAGGCAGTATGGATGTGAAATCCCTGTCAACGTCGTTGGTCCTTGCCCCGACGAGGCCTTGACGGAAAGTCGAAGGCCGGAGAAGGCCAGGTAAGTAAGTAGGTAGTTAGGGGAAGGATAAGGCTAGCGGTCCGACGTGTGTTAAGCGTGACTACTTAGCAAACGACAAAGAAACCAACAACTTGCGTCCCTTCTTTTAGGGCTGACACTCAATAGCAGGACTTAGGCGCAAACTACCTACCTACCTATACGAAGTACAGGGCATCTCCGACGACTACACTACCTAGGTAGTGCCAACGGATGAATACCTAGATACTACGGACTACCTAGGTAGGTATCCTCACTGGCATGCCTCAACCTCCATCTTGGCTCCGAATGGAGGAGTGAGCAAACAGGGTATTTTTCGAAGGCCCCATAACATTCACCAAGGGGTCTCGCTTGTACCAAAAATATGTCCGGTAGGCTGAGTATCTACTTTGTTCATGCCTACCTCTCTAGAAAAGTGTTGTTGAATCTTTCTCAATACCTAATCTGATACTAATACAGAAAATCATCCCCACAAAGGGTTCCAGATGTGAAGAATACCTACTGGTAGACCAAAGCACGTCTCTTACCGGAAAACGGTTGGGAAATATCAATTGGATCCTGAGATCAACGCGACTACGTAACGTAGACTCCCTACCGGTACCTGTCTGTCTATTACAAGCCGATCCGATGCTACCTTATCTATCTGCCCATTACTAAGTCTAGGTACATAGGCAACACGACAATGTGATAACGACGGTGGAGAAATGTTCCGAGCTAAAATCATGCATCTTTGACACAACGGCGCACATGGATCTGTAAGTACGAGATACCTATCAGACCATAGGTAGGTACACTAGAAAGACCATGAACTGAAGACCATGTATGAGGGGTTTTCCGTGGGTGGAGACTCGTACCAAAAGGACCTGGGCGAGTCTTCAATTTACTAGTCCGTAATGCTTCACCCACATCTGCTTGTAGTGTACCTACTTACCTCTCTCTACGTCCGTACCTTGATTACTAACGTAGGCATCACGATGCCTTGCATTTGTATACCAACGCTAGTGTATAGCTCACAACGTACGGATCCGTATACCTACCTACCCATATACTAGGTACCTAGGTACGGATCCCCACGGAATATCTCTCTAGGGAGTCCTGGGTAACCAAGAGATCGGCATAAATTAGGGTGAATTTGTGGAAGTAGGTAATGTAATGGATCTAGCCGTCTTATACTCTAAACTACCTGGTACTAATTAGTGCTTCCAAAAAAGACACTTGACGGACTCATTCTTACGACTTGTCACATGATTGATATATTGACTTCTGCAAGTACACTTATAACGAGTACCTACTATACAGGTCTCGGCTCTCATTACGCTACTTCGTACCTACATATTATTCAGTGACACTATCCTAATAGATTAGATGTTCCTTTACAAGTTTATACTAGGTAGATTACCTATCTAACGTAGGTAACTAATCGCTGCGACTCCTGGACTGTCATGCACGCATGTGCATTACCGGTACCCAAAGCGAGGCATGGAACTTACAGATTGATTCATGTAAGGTATGCATTACCTGCATCTTTGAACATGGCTTAAGTCTGCTTGAGAATACTCTACGAAGTACATATTCTAGTTATTCCGTGTGATATAGCAGGTCCTACTCTGGAAACGTCAAACTCGGCCTAGCCGTCGCAATCACTTTTTAAGTTCAAACGAAGTCTGAGCTTTCATAACACTGAGTAAGCTAAAGAGTATCCCTGCCACGGAGCCGTGTAGTGTACCTAGGTAGTATAAGGAGGCAGAGTAGCAAACATTACCTAGGTACCTATCACACCATGTCAGGTACGTAAGCCTGACAGGGAATACCACTTGCAGCCAACAGCCCTGACAGGTAAGTATCATCTGGCGTGGTGCTACCTATGGTTATGATCGCGAAGCTTGCTTGACAGGCACACATAGGTAGCCGGTCGATTCTGATGGCGCTAAGCAAGAGGTACCCTCTTGCTTGCACCTTGCTCTCTTGAGCTTCGCCGAAGCCTTCTTCATGTCTAACCACGGCTTCTCAAGCTCCTATAACACTAACCCCTTTTCAAGCAACTGCCTTCGAAGAGATCCCTGCTGCAGGGTGTCATGCAATCGAAGAGTGTAGTGGAAGAAGCACATCTACGACCTTCATCTTGACAGGGAATGTTGCAGCCAACAGTCTCTGCTCATGCCTAGACAGTGATACCAACCTACACCTACCTAGTAGTGTGTACACTCCACTAGGTATATCGAACGATGTAGTTTAGTGCACCATAGCTACGCTAAAGAGGCCTGGTTGAAGGTGTCGGGAACTCTACCCATGTGTAAGGTAATGTACCAGAGCCCAGGAGCGCATTGTGCTGCCTATGCTTCCAGAACGAGCATTCAGACACATTCAATGAGTACCTACTCGACTTACCTACACTCACTTACATTACACACTAGGATCCCTGGGTCTATGCGGCAAGTTCGCCGCATGGAGCATAGCCTCCTTGATACATGCTTACCGCATCTCTATCCAATATTCTTGCCTTGCATAATCATGACAGGAGTGTCTTTCGGGAATATGAACGTCACTTCGATCTTTCTCTATATATAGATAGACATGAAAGACCTTGAGGTATCAACTCAGTCGTGGACGAAGAGCTTCTCGAGACAACCAACCGTGACTACTTTTCACTCATCCTCATCACCAAACTTATACGTAATCCCTTCGAAACTCACCTCAAGTCAGTGTTCCAGTTTCAAGATGAACCCAAGCATATCACATCTCGTACATCGCCTTCGCTCTTTGCTGGCAGAGTCGCTTCACCATGTCGAGCCCAACTTAGAGCAGACACCTAAAGCTACATCCACAGCCTCTTCCGGGAACGCAACTGCCGACTTGGGGCTTCATGGGGAGGCCTTGGATTTGGCCACCAAGATCAATGGTCAAGTCTTACATCTTTCAGACCTCACCAAGGTCTTTGCCTCATGGCCCATGGCAACGAACAAATACACAAGCGAATTAGAGATCCTGGTAGATTCTTTACTTGAACGAATCGTCACCAACGAACACAAACTCAAAGCCTTGAAGCAGGCGGACTTTGCTCGTCTCATGTCCTTGTAAGTTCTTTTCTCTCCTTAACTTCTTGGTTCGTCACTAACACTGCCCCCCCACAGATGGTATCCTGACGCAGAATGGGAAGAACTGAAGGTTGCTACAGCTTATTCCGTATGGATATTCGTCTGGGATGACGAGATCGATGCCGGTGATACAGATGCCGCCACCAATGACGATTTAGCACAAGCTTACTATAAACAATCCCTTGCATATATTCACCGCATGCTGGGCCTCGATGGAGAGGGGCTTGAGGATATCGAGCCGCCGCATCAGAACGTAGCCCTATTTGCAGATGTAGCTCACGGAGTACGGTATACCACGGATATCCAACAGCGGCAACGATTTTACAGCGAGCTAGAAAACTTCATGTTAATGGTGGGCGTTGAGCATAATCATCGTATGGCCGGATCCATACCTACCACCGAAGAGTACATGCACATAAGGTCAGGGTCCGTGGGTTGTGGCCCACAGATAGCTATCACCGAGTAAGTCGCGAATTCCATCTAATCCGGGGAGATATATATGAGGCTAATGAGCTGTAGCTACATGTTGAAGATGCGGCTCCCTGAGTCTATCATGGATTGCGAAGCTATGAGGTCGCTCTGGAGAGAAACTATCTACATATGTCTAATACTCAACGACGTATATTCGGTACAAAAGGAGATAGTAAGTTTTCACTATTCCAAGGATTTGTCTCGCAGAGAGCTGACTACCGTCCCAGCTTCAAGGATCTCTATTGAACCTTGTGACGGTCATGTTCAAGAACATATGCCAGGCGGACCAAATCGACATGCAGGCGGTGTCGAGGAATCTAGACACGGCGCTGGCAGAGTCAATGGATAGATTTGAAAGCGCCGTCACCGGGCTCGACGAGATATCAGCACAGGACGCAACCCTGCAGGGCAACATCCGTGACTACGTCAAATGGTGTCGGTATTTCATTACCGGTGTGCTATACTGGAGTCTTGAGTCGCGCCGTTACGGCATGGCCAAGTCCATTAACGCTGATGGAACGTTGAGTATCGTGTTATAATGAGCGTCATGAATGGGGCTGGACTTATAGGAGTTGGTCGGGATTAGTAAATTGGGACGATGTGCAGCATGCTGGTTGGCTGTTAATCGTTCAGAATATGTAACCCGACCGCTCATAAAGTTGAGTGGATCTCAAATCCCACGGGTAGCACCAAAACTACCCCTGGAACTGGGCAAACTGGGTATTTTATCCTCGTCCCCTAACGTGTGTACGAAGCACCACATACCTACCTACTTAGATAGTAATACCTCTATTTTTTAGTATACTAGAAGCGCCTAGCCTACGCAGCGAAAAGCATTACGTTTAGCTGCTGGCTCTGTCCGGAACCGCAGTCCAACTCACTAGATGTCTCGCCAGTATAGGTAGCCGTTGTATTAATGTACGAAGTCCGAAGTAGATAATAGATATAAGTAGGCAGTTAGTGTACTCACTATGCGAGCCATGATCCCTTTGTCAATGATTACCGTAATGGGTTTTACTATAAAGGAA
Source organism: Xylaria nigripes (assembly GCA_022984845.1). NCBI lineage: Eukaryota > Fungi > Ascomycota > Sordariomycetes > Xylariales > Xylariaceae > Xylaria > Xylaria nigripes. The sequence continues at coordinate 27,689 of JAJJKC010000026.1, read as the reverse complement.
TGCTTCAACCCTCCCCATGCCTGGTAATTAGTTACTGGTAGGTATCTGGGTTCACCCGATGTGAGTTCCGGCCCATATCCCCGGCAATGTTATATTCCATACTAACCTTGCACGGGTAGGTAGTACATTTATGGCCAGCCCGTAAGTACCCCCTTATGAATTGATGTTGTTTCTACACTTATGAGGTGTGCTAGTATTTTATATACGGGACAATTACCTACGCAGTACGGCATAGGTAGGCGAGGAACCGAATTAAGTCAACTGTACGTACTAGGTACGGGTCCGCACTACCCACCCAATGTAGTGTAAATACCTACACTATCATATCATGTATGAATTGCACACGGACGACCACTTGTATAATAGCTCCTGATCGTTGCTTTCGTACTCGTTGAGTTCGTGAAATGTACATGTGAATAGACACCTACTTAGACTGGGTACCTAAGGTAGATGGTAGTAGCGGTTACACCTACTCGTGGATTTTTATATTCGACCATGAAAGAAACAGAAAAACACAGGTCTGGACCGTCTGGTTCAGTGTGGGCCAGTTTATGCCTACATCTACAAGGTGTATGCCACTGTAATATGGACTATATAGCACAAATCAACCCGCTGAAGCGGTCCTGAGTTTTTCTGTTTCTTTTATTATCGTCTAACATATACGTAGAAAACCCACGAGTAGGTGTACGTGTACGTTCGGTACTAATTCCCGCCTACCAGGTAGGTTCGAGATGGGTAAAGTACCGGCATGCTTATGTAGGGGATGCCTTATTCAGCACCCCGAATTAAGGGAGCCTTTATCCAGCACCCCGATGTGGGTCACTGTGGCGCACTACATCCCACAATCAGGTAGGTAGGTAGGTAGGTAGGTAGTGTACGTATGTATCTGCCTAGGATATTCTATAGACTGTACGGACGTACCTAGGCACTCAAAACTGTGTACGGCCTCGCTACACTGTCCAGAAGTCGCTACATTCCCTACACCTTCAAGATGTAACTATCTACATTATCTGGCGTTGCAACACCGCTTTGAACGTATTACTTCGGCCTTGTGACATGGGTACAGGTACCTAAAATAGGTATGAATCGCCTGACTGCAGCATGGTAGGTAGGTGTAGGTATGCGCCACAGCAGCCACAGTGACCCACATCGGGGTGCTGAATAAAGGCTCCCTTATGTAAGTACCGTAAGGGGACCTTAACGCTAAGAATTTCAATAGGAAGCCGGGTCATGAATCGCGATGCACTAGGTAGGTACTGGAACGTTGAGAGTACAGATTACCTAAACCAATTAGGTATTAAGAGTCCAGAATTACGGACGTACTTTAAGTACATTTATATTTAGTGCTATGCATGGTTAGGTAGCAAGTCCAGGACCAGGGCCAAAATGATCTGCAGAATGAGCCGCTTATATCGGGCAAATTATTATATAATTAAGAAACAGGGGTTTGAGCCAAGTTTAAGTTGGGATTGGGGTCCATGCTATTATCTACCTGCCTGTGTACGTACATAAGTACATACGTGCGCAGCACAGTTACCTATGTATAAACGTTTCTACTTACATGTCCGGGCTTAGGTAACAGTTTTCTATTGTTTATATCTACCAGCACAAACCCGACTCAATCCCTGTTTCTTGTACCTACCTACCCGTACTACCTATCCTTAAGGACGGAGGAATAGGTGTAGGTGCCTACTTACATTGATGGGAGACTACGATGCGAGTCGCTGACCATGCCGGCTTTAACTTGACATCTATGCTAAGTAAAAGTAGGTACGAAGTATACCTAGAATAGAACCACGATTTATAGGAGACGTACGGGTTATCTACTATTTCAGGGCCTTTGCTTCAACATGCCATTTACCTATGAATGCGGACAACAGCGCGACTAGGTAGTTACTAGTACCACGTAATATCAAAATTACCTATTGATACATCACTAGGTACTTCGCACATACAGTGATAAGTGGCATTCATACTTCAGAGGCAAGACTGCCAAGTAGCCTCGCAGCCCTCGCTCCAGCCTGAGTTATGGCAACATACCTACGTAGGTAGTCTTACATGCATACCAGTATACCTACCTACTACTACAGTCTGCTGATCAGATGGTGCTTGCCGAGACTCACCTATGCCAAATTTCCACTAGAAGTGCATCTTATACTTACGCGAGATTCATTCACGTGAGTCGTTCTACATGTTTTAGGTGTAACTCTCCATGTTTCAAAGAAGGGGTTTATAAACATAAAGGAATCAACGCCGCATATCAATCAGTAAAATGAAATCTAGGGGTCTGACTTGACTACTATGGCCAAAAATGGCGATTTGACAGTCAAATTTCGACTGCTTGAATTGCCTGATAAGAAAACACTTGACTGCTCGAAAACTTGAAATTCTCGAGCATATACGAACCGAGAAGGGATAAGTGCCTTTCAAGTCAAATTCAAGGGGTTGACTTGACTGCTTGACTTGATTGATATGCAGCGCTAAATTATGGAACCGTGCTTACGGTAAGACTGACATGTGTAATCCGGCGGTCATACTAACTTCATGCTGCGGAGGAAGGCAATACTTTATTAGAAGCTCGACATGGGAGACTGTAGGTATTAGTTATGGTCAAGTATTGGCGTCGTGGACGAAGGTCAAGAGTTTAGTACTGAGACGATTAGGGGCAATCAGATCCTTCAACAAGAGAACTGTAAATATACTGTTTTGGACAATAAAAAAAGGGATTAATGTTATTATAGGGTCGATGACACCTTGTACATTGTGTAGGATTGTCTACGTCCGTACATTATTGCCTATTTTCTCTTGATCCGTTTATATTTATCAGGCAGGAGTTAATGTACATGCGCAGACGACTCCATAGTCTGATACGCTATGATTCGCGAGCCATAATTGAAAGTCCATCTGGGATAAACGTGATTCTGTATTCCCAGTGTGGCCTTTTACTTGATCCTATACCTGTACCGGCTTTACCTATCTGTCGTCTTACCCGGCTGTTGCCGACAATACTGCTGAGACAGAGGAAACTGCTCATAACGTAGCAAAGAGCCAATTGTAGATAAGGGCACGGATGAATCATATGTTTACCACGGCTTCAAGCTAGTTATGATGCTCGATCATACACGGCTGATCTGAAAAATAATACGAACATAAATTATAGCTTCTCGTTCCCGCACAGCCGATCCCGAGAAGCAGGACTTGTATCCGCACATCCTTCCCTAACGGACCCGGCCCCGTTCCCAGTAGTGGGTTGAGTCAGTATGTCAATCACAGAATTATTCCTAATGGTTTCCCAAGCCATCACCCATGGAAAGACTTTATATCATCCAACTTAGCCCGAATGATTGGATTTCGCCTCGTCGATCACTACACAGGTTTCAAAGATTCCCCACTGCGACGTCGCCCACGCCAAATACACCTTCAGGTGGTGTTGGAGGTGGACTTGACCTGACAGTCGATAACAACCGAGTCGCAGATGATCGAAGAGAATTCTGACATTCTGATTCTTGGTATTATGTTTAAAAATAATTGAGCCGGACAATACCGAAGGACTACATGGGAATTTATTGATATCGCCACGATTATCCACCATCCCATGGGATCGCCGAGCTGTGCATGTAATACCCTTGGTGCGGATAGCACAGTATTATCTAGGCGTTATCTAGGCCCATTCGCTCTAACAGCCAACAATTACAAGGAAAGGTCTGCTACATACCTCTCGACCATTGATGTATGACAGTAATTAACCCAAATACGCTGTGTTCATGTACTTTCGTAAGTGATAAAATCATATCACAAGCATCGAACCATCATGCAGGTAGGTATGTCATCAATGGCCATGCCTGGTGGGTAGTCCCACGCGTCACCTGACCGGCCGAGGGATGCGCCCGTGTGTATGCATATCATGCTGTGCTGCAAAGCACATCTTCAGTCACTCAGCTTCGCCTCAGAGTTGTATTGCATCGGGTTATTCCAAATAAGTAGGGCAGCGGAACATTTGTGGGAACTATGATTTGCTGATCCAGCTTTGGCTGCCCCTGGCCGTGAACTCCTCCGCAGGTCAAAACCAGTCTAGCTTGACGACGATGCGTGGTGAACTAAGAAATATGCGCAGCCGTAAATCCTCCACTACGGGACAGCCCACCTACCGTATTTCGTACACTGTTACGTGGTGTAGGTACACGTTGGGGATCCAAATTTGGATATCGTTTTCCTGCTAGGCAGGTTTACATACCTTAGGTAGGTATGGCGGCAGAACGCATAGGTATTTGAGACGCGAGCTCTTCCGAACTGAGCATCCGGAGAATCACGAGCGCCCTGATTCGAGGAATAATAAGCCATTTTCTACTGCGGAACTCTGCCGAGAGCCGAAAGGGAATCAGATAATATGCCTCAATCAAGCGACATGGCCGGAAAACCATCCCGTGCCCGCCATACATCCCATCGAGTAAGTTTGGTACAGATATTTCAATCATCTGTTGATATTCAGAAATGCTGGGGTTACTTCATACGATCTCTCTTTCTGCTGAGCTGCGATGATGTCTCCCCTCAGCAAGATCATCATTTTCGGCAAGCTTGCGGCTTTCGTCGCGGCTCAAGCGGCCATCACCGTCGATATCAAGACTACATACCAGAAGATCGACGGCTTTGGTTTCTCACAAGCCTTCGGTCGAGCCAAAGAGTTTGAAAATGCATCCGAAGTCACTCGAAAGGCTGCCCTCGATTACCTCTTCAACACGACTACTGGTGCGGGTTTCTCCATCATCCGTAACCGGATCGGCTCCGGGGGCTCAGGCGATAGTATCGAGCCCGACAGTCCCGGCTCGCCATCAGCGAAGCCCACATATGTGTGGGACAATGACGATAGTGGCCAGGTCTGGTTTAGCCAGCAGGCTATAAGCTATGAGGTCAGGACGATCTACGCAGATGCTTGGTCAGCCCCAGGATTCATGAAGACAAGCGGCGATGAGGCTGCGCCTGGGTTAGTTGTCTTTTTTTTTCTTTCGCGCGAATGAGACGCTGTACGTAGTTTAAAAGCTGACACGACTCAGGTATCTCTGTGGTTCGACGGGCCACACGTGCACAACAGGAGATTGGCAGCAAGCCTATGCCAATTTTCTCGTCGAGTACATCCAACTATACGCTTCAGCGGGCATTCCCGTCACGCACTTGGGATTCCTCAATGAGCCTGACATTGAAGTCACCTACTCCCAGATGCAGATGAGCCCCAATGCGCAGGAGGCAATTTCTTTCATCCCCATTCTGAGAGATACTGTTGACAATGCAGGCGTGAACGTGGCGCTTACGTGCTGTGATGCTGTAGGATGGGACATGCAGAGCACGTATACCACAGCTCTAGTGAATGCTGGCGTGACAAGTGATCTAGATGTCATCACTTCGCATTCCTATAACGCCGACGCCACCACACCCCTGAGTCAGACCATCCTCCCGAAATGGAATAGCGAGGGCGGGCCCACTACACCGTTCACGACGACTTGGTACAGCGCCGGTGGCGACAACGAAGGCTTCACATGGGCGGAAAAGCTCGCCGTCGCTATGGTCAATGCCGAGCTGTCCGCCTATCTCTTCTGGGAAGGGTTTGAGATCCAGCAGACCCAATCAGCCTCTCACCTTGTCGACGCGACTGATGGCGGAATTCCGACCCCGTCGGGTATATTTTGGGCCTTTGCCATGTGGTCGAGACACATCCGACCCGGCGCATCCCGTGTCGACACGTCCGGGAGTATCTCTGACACCATTATCGGCGCGTTCCTAAATGTCGACGGCTCCGTCGTCATCTTGTTCACCAACAGTGGCAATGCCACCCAATCGGCCAACGTCTCGTTTAGCGGTTTCACACCTAGTACCGTCACCGCCTGGGTCACAAACCAAAACAGCACGTTCGCTGATACCCCCGTCAGCTTGTCTGATGATAGCGTCGTGGTATCTATTCCTGATCACGGCGTCGTCACTGTCAAGTTGACGTAGGTCGACCCGACATCCTTTCAATCGCAGCAAGCGCGGAATTTGTGGGTCCGCGATTATTCCTTTAAGTTTGAGTCGGAGACTGCTAGTTGTAATTCTGTTGATGGCGATTTGGTCAACGGCGGCATGAAATGAAATAAACACTCATGCTACTCCTCTGGCAAGTGTGTTTTTTTACGGGAATTGCTACCCGGGCATGATTGATTTGTCGCGGAGCATATAAAGTGTAGTACCAGTGGAGGGTACTACGGTTAAACATTTTACCCTTCGTCACATGTTTTCTATATGGGCATGAGTCCTACCACACCTAATTAGCCAGACCCTGAATTTTGTCAATAGGTACTTACAACTCACCAACACAGCTCATCAAGGTGAGTTGTGCACACTACCTAGGTGTATTAATGATCTTCCTTCTCTGTCTGGAATATACCTCCATTTTTGAGCCCGGACCTTAAGCAACTTGTCCCAAAGTGAAAGAAAACAGGACGATCAACAGGCGACGAGGACAGCAATCAGGATGGCCGGGTTATCTTTACACTTTTCGGTACAATTTCTCCTGAATTCAGCCTTGGGGTGGCCTTAATCCTCCAAGTATACTAGGATTTGTTTAAGGCATGAAAGTCATATGCCCGGCTAACTGACTGTGTAAGACTCATGCCAATATAGAAAGTATTCATGCCTGAGTAGCAATTCCCTTTTTTAAACCAGGATTATATTCGTTGTAATGTTGCTGTATCGCATCGTATGCTTTGTTTTCTCGTTAGATGTTCTCGAATCTCGAGGCTCTTAACTGGCATGGCAATTTACCACATAAAATTTTTATCCAAAGAACGTTATTATTAGCCGCGCAACCTTAGTCTGGCAGCCGAATTGATTTACGATTTTTTCCAGTCATTGGTGACTGTAGCATCCCTCGAGGATGCTCGATATACGAGAGCCCCGTGCTCGCAGCCTGTCTCGATCACGCACAGATGGGACGTGCAGGCCGAAGCACTGGATGGGCAATCTCTCAATGTCTCAATGATGATCTAGCTAAATAAGTGGGAGGCCCCTTCTAGCATACATAGGAAGTACCCATATCCTCCCAGAAGACCATGGACCCACCCATGTCACGTGCCATCACGTGCACCCTGATCCTGTGGACCTGCTTCTGTGGGTGATGCTACAGTGACGTAACGTCATAATACCGAACCTGATTTTACTTGTCACAGAGCGCCATGAGACTAGACCCCATGCCCTAACTTCGAAGCTTCATCTTATGCTTATGATGATAGGTTTGGGAGAGACCCCATTCGTAAACTTCTCTCATCAAGCAGCCGCGTATTCCAAGGCCTATATGGACCACCAAAAAAGCCATGGACGTAATCACAACTCTCCGATGACTCGGGCAAAGTGTCGGTATACCAAGGCTCTAGAGATCGTTGACAAGAACTGACGCCAGAGTACATTCTAAGCCTCATGCTGTCAGGCCAGGCTTGACTAAATGTAAACTTGAATCTTCATCAACGGTAAATCTCGATGATTTAAGATAATTGTTGTGGGCCGTTGCCGTCATGTTCTCTCCTGCTTGCCTGTCCCTGAAACGGACAAGTCACTATACATCGTGATAGGAGCTAATGGCCTATTGATGGAGATTTATGTCACAACTAACCCGCGGAGGTGGAATTCCTGCGACAGCGGACGGTAAATTCCATAAGAAGCAAAGCGATGTCGTTTACAATAAGAGTGGGCAGGCATCCTGCACGAGATGGGAGGTCTAGTACTACACTATTTATCTACAATTTACAAAACGGATCACAAATCTGGTCAATTTCTTGCGCAGACTACCTCCTCAAACACTGACTGACTCAAGAGTCAAGTTATTTATCACTTCCGGACATATCTAGGTATGTACTTGTCATCTGACATCCGGGAACGGGACGCTCCCTGCGGGCCGTTCCGTCATCTCCCGTGTTTCTAGTGTGGAAGGACTAGATGCTCATGTAGGTTCCTTCCTGCGAATACAGGTTGGCTTCAACCATTTTTTAAGCATTCACTTGGTTGATGGTGAATACACAACCAATCCAGCTTGCGCGGCAATGGGACGAGTGGATATTAGCACTTGAGTGTCAGGGACATCCACGGACGTAGCACTCATAGGGACAAGGAGACCAGCAGGTGGGCCTCGGCGAGGCACTAAGAGACTAGCTAGCACACAGATGCCTATAAGTAGACTGAACCGCCACCTCGTAGAAGGGGAGGTTCAGGATTCAATGACCATTGACTTCTACCCTATACTACCGCGCTCTCACTGCGACCTCGCTCATACTAGCCTCTTTCTCACTCTGTGAAGAACCCCCTTACATTGAGCTTGCAAGAGGAACAAATAAACTACACTAATAGTAGTCGGATATATTCGGTACCGTTGAATCTGCCAATACTTCTCTAATATTCGTTGTCCCAATGGGGATTGACGCAACCATGCATTGTTTATCATCATTCTGTCGTCAAGGATGATAGAGTACTCTTTCTAATCCCGCAAAGCACAAGATATAGTAGTCATGACTCCAACGAGACAATTACATACCTGTTCTCATGTAATACTTGTTGTACTGTACTGCGTCACCTCGCTTGGGAACATGCAATCCAACGTTCTCATCATCGCCATCTCCAGACACCATTCATGATTCGCCCTCTCGAGTGCCGGGTCGCTTACCATCAGAAGACAAGGATCGCCTAACGGTCTACTTCAACTGCTATATTGCCTTCACTTCTCGCAAAACCTAACATTCCATCTAGTCGTTCTGAAATCAAGGGACTGCAAACACAGATAAGGACAAACTTCCAATTTGTCAGGACGTCTTCCCCTCCAGCAAACCAGAATTTCGCCAGAGACCGACTCTTTAACTGCAAGGGTCGTGTTGTACTTGTCACAGGTGGGATCAATTCCATTCCATGATGAAGCTAGTGATTCGCGACGGATTACTGTTCTCCTCAAGATTTTACACAAATCTTCCAGCTCACACAGCCTTAGTACAGGCGGTGGATCCGGAATCGGTCTCATGATAAGGCAGTCTCTCGTCGCAAATGGTGCAAAGGTACACATTGTAGGCCGCACAGGAGAGAAGCTTGACCGTGTCGCGACGACGTATTCGAACGGCAACGATACCATTGCTGCAGCACCACTTTCAGTACAACGCCAGCAAGGCGGCCGCGAACCACCTCAAGCGCATGCTAGTGACTGAGATTACGACCGCCAGCTGCATCGATGTAGAGCACGGCGAGAGGATCCGTGTTCGCATCAATGCTGTGGCGCCCGGCGTCTTCCCAAGCGGGATGGCGGCGGTTGCGAGCGGAGGTGATCAGAAGAGTGCGCTATCGAGAGAGAAATACAAGGTCAGAGTGCCAGCTGCACGACCGGTTTATAATCGCGATATGGCGCAGGCAATGCCGGGGGCAGTATGCAACCAGTATGTGAACGGTCAAGTCTTGGAGGTGGACGGCGGATATGAGTTTTCGTTGGGCCAATGGGCACCTGTACAGGTGAAGAAATTGAGGAGCTTTAGCAATGCATTTTTTCGTGTACCACAAACGTAGTGTACACCCTTATAAAAACTTGAACGTACGTCCGTACATACCTCATAATGTGGAATTCATTCAATCATTATCATTACTATTTGGTCGGTTGTGTTACCACGTGACTGTGATGCTCGTGATCGCTGAGTTTTGACACGTGACGATTCAGGAACATTTAACATTAGGTAATCATTTTGGTATCTATGACGTACTGAGACGTTGTGATCACAAGACAGCCGATTGCCAACACAACATTGCTCAAGATTTAAAAGTAATGCGACAGATTATGAATTCCCAGCCAATTCGTCACTCCGTTCCGCTTTCTACTGCGTAATCAGTATAAGCTCATCTCATGCCTATCTCCTTGACTGCCCGAAGGCCACAAGTCGGTCACTATGGATTAGGTACCTACCTACCTAGAGGTAGTAATCCATACCTACAGTATATCTTGCTTACCTAGGTAGGTACCTACTTATTTCTCTCATAGGATCGTCAATTTATGAACGTGGTTTTCCTATTATTCCGCACATAGGTACCTATAAGGCATGTAACATCGAACGTGGATCCACACGTATACGTATACCTTGATTGGTAGGTAGGTAGCTGGGTACATACTGCGTAAAATGTTGAACCTTTACCGACCCATCGGGACAACCGCGGCTACGGGCCGTTCTCATTACTATACTTGTGACGTAAGTATCAAAAGCTGCATGCATCATGGCATGTGAAAATACATCCTTTCTTATTTATAGATACCTAATCTAGCCGCATCATGTCATTTACAGATTACGCATACCTACATAGGTAGGTAATAGATTCATGATCTGCAGCAGGGTACAGATAAGAGGACGGTAATGGTCGGTGGTAGGCTAGGTACCGATCATAACGAGGGACATAAGATATGTGCTATGTAGAAACGCGTCGCAGTCTCTTTAATTAGCAGTTCGCCATTGTACGAATAGACGTGTTACGTATAGACGTGTATTTCGAGATCTATGGGGTATGCTCAATATAACCCCTTAATCCATGTCTGATTTCTGCGCATCGATGCTGTAAGCTCCTCCGCGCATTCTAATCCAGAAATGCCAGGATCAAACATGTGGCTGGCACCTCGGGGCACATTGCCAAAAACCCAATGTAATCAAATAAGGAATCAGGCCTCCTCAATTTCTGCCGGGCCTTCTGTAGAACGCCTTACATGATGCAGATCCCCAACCTGCCTGGTCAAACTGAACCCAAACCAACCGGACCTACTAAACCGACCGACCAATCGCCTGCCCGTCTGCGCCATGAAACCGATGACGATGATAATGATCATAATCTTAATGCAGATGTGGAGTGTGGTAATCCGGGAAAAGAAATACCGCACTCCGGGTATCATTGAGAGAGTTTCCCTGATGCTGTCATGATGTGCCGTTACCTGACCGAAAAGCCCGTCCAATTACCATGATGGCCGCTTGTAACTGATGTAGAAAATGAAACTGAAAAATCGAGACCGCACTTAAAACATAAATACGGATCTAACAAGGAAATCAAATGTATCGCTATGGCCAATTTGGGGACAAAATTCGAACCCTGCAGCGTCTGCGTGACGACAGGGTGACGCAACTCGCTATGATGTGGTGTAACGCTGATCCCGAGGGAAATGTGTAGTTTCCGTCGGAACCGTCGGAAATGGAAAACAAAAAGTCAAGAGATAGGCAAGGCAAACAGATAAGAAAGAAGATACCGTGAGATGAAGAACCGTGTAATCCATGTCGGATGGATCATTATCATTGGATATCATTCTTTACAGGTATTTGCTCACCCAAGAGGGGTCAAGCCAACCAACCATGTCGAAGGCGGTCCAAAGCTTGGAGGCCTTGTTCACGTCGATGTTGCAAGCTTGTTGAGCATCTGTCTTGCGAAACTCCTTGGGGTGGCGAAGACATTCTAGGCGTTTAAGAAAGATCCTCCGCTTGCTCGTCAAGTAAACGGCACAGCTAAGCCGCAAATTGGAAGCCAATACGAGCTCTTCGGGGTGCAGCAGATGACGATTGGGGTCATGGCTCAGATCATTTGCAGCTGTCTTGAAGTCCATCTTCAGGCTGTTAAAATTGCGGGTCAGGCTTTCTTTCGGTGGACAGTAGTCGGGCACCGAATTGAAATCATCATCAATCCGAGTCTGTGTCGTGCGACGAGGAGACGGGTCCGGAGTAGCGCTTGGCCCACGATTGACGGACTTAGCCAGCCCAGAGGAAACGCCCGCAGAAGTAGCAGATGTAACAATTGAAGGACCGGGGCCTGCGCGGATCGGGCGAGGTCTAGTGGAGGCAGGGTTTGTGTGAGCCTGCTTAACCGAAGTCTGCCTAGTCGGAGGGGACTTGGTAACCTTCGGTGGCTTGGCGAGCCTCGCACGTTGTACCTCCTTGCGAATAGGTTGGGGTTTGGCTGGCAGAATAGGCTGGAGCTTGATTTGTCTCTGCCGGGCTTGAGCTCGACGGTCGGCGATGAGAAGAGCACGCTCTCTCTTCAGCCACGCATTAGGATTCTCCAAATACAACTTCATTATCTGCGAACGGAAATGCAAGGCTAGCTCATAATCCTCCTGCTCAGGGGGTGCCGCATCTCTGAAGAGCTCAGCGGGTCGGGCCAAGACATGGTCGTCCACCATTCGCTTGGCCTCGACTGAGTCCTCTTCCTGTACGAAAAGAGGCTGGTGGGTAGGAGAACTCGTGATTTCGTGAGTGGGGTACAAAATCGGATCTTTTGCAGACAACTCAACGTTCATAGTGTGATCATCCAGGTGAGTAGTGGGAGAGATGGGCGGCGACAGCGGCGGTATAGGAGCCCGCACACGTCGCATCCTAGGCATGGAAGAATCGGTAGGCTTTGACATGTTGTCGCTGTGTTTGCTATTGTGGACGGTAGCGGTATTATAAGGATTGCGATGCACGAACGACTCAAACTTTGGGGGCTCTGGGGGTGACATCAGGTTGTTGATGTCGCAGACCTTTTTAGACGCTGGGGGTTGGGATTTAGACAACGCCATGACGGTGTTGTAGTTGTTGTTGTTGTCGTTGTTGTTGTTGTGGTGGTGGTGGTGGTGGTGATGGTGATGATGATTTGTAATTGCTGCGGCTGCGGCTGCTGCTGCTGCTGCTGCTGCTGGTGTTGTTTTATATTGCAAAGTGGTGAATGGGAACACAACGGGAGAGAATGAGTGAGTAACAGAGAGAAAGAGAGAGGGCCGGAATGTATTGGTAATGTTGCTGCTGGAATTGTTGGTTTGTTGGTAATTAGCATCCGAAAGCAGAGCGCGAGTGCTTTCTATTAATTAATAAGAGGTGGAATAGGCTCGACCTGAAGTTATATGCCGCATGGATTGGTGTGGGTGTGGAAAGAAAGTCTTGTCCCCCCCCTCTCCTCCCCTCCCCTGAGAGGTTTGAGTGTACCTTTTAAGTAGGCAGTCAAATGATTGAGACAGGCAGGAGAAGACGTGGATGTCTCCTGATGGTGGTCACTGGTACAGTAGGCAGCGGTGATGGTGATAAATAATGGGTTGGGATTACCTAGTGGTGTTGTAGGGAGTCACACTTCCCCCTCTTCCCCTGTAATGGACCGCCTGTTGTCAGTCATCAGGGAACGTAGGGCGGGGGGGCGTAAGGGCATCATCGACGGTGTCATTGACTTTGCAGTGCTCTATTTTGGCACCGTCCAGGGTCCTCCGCCGGCCATGTATCACAGGTACAGAGTACTTCGGGTACCGGGGGGGGTAAAGCTCCGTGAAGATGGCTCTGGAAGAAGTCTGGTTCTCGCTGGCCAATCATGTCGATCAGAGACGATAAGCCGCCAACCTATGATATAACCACGCCTCTACTCCATTCCACTCCACTTTGGATACGCAGGGATACGTATTGCATGCACAACCTTTCCCCCACCCCTGCAGTGTACACAGTTTTAGGTAGGTAGGTATCTACGAATATGTACACCACTACCTACCGGCACGCTATAAAACTCCTCCGAACTGCGTACATGACCAACCCAGAGATTTCTACCTTAGGTATCGTCCATACCTAGAAGGTAGGCAGCTGAGCAGGCAAAGATTTATTAGTTACGCTTTACCTTACCTAGGTACGTACGTCCGTATCTACACTGCCTACACTACCTACCTGGTACCTTAGGTACCTGGGTAGGTATTTCGTCCTAGGTAATACGTCCGTAGGCATTGCAGGTAATTCCAGGTACGGAATACATTACCTTAGGTACCTACCTGTAGGGTAGGTACAAGTATACCTACCTAATATAGGTGGGAGGTACGGACGTACTTAGGTACCTACCTAGGTAGGATCTATCAGTTTATGTAGATAAAGAGTCTCATTCATCCCCCTTTTTTTATATCTTTTTTTTTCCTCCAACTGGCAATTGCAACTACCTAGTGTACACTATTCCCCTGCGACTTATTTCGCCGCCCGAGTCTGCCAATAACAGCGTTCCAGGTATCTCATGCATTCTTATTTGGACAGTTGGATATGCATTTGTAGCAAGTAACAGGCAACAAACTTCACGCGAAAGGATGTGGTGGATGGCTCCCCAGAAATCAGCAATTTGCAGCTTATAACTCGCCAATTGAATGGAGTCTTTGCATCTACGCAGTACAGTCTGCATGAGGGATCGTCGCTGGCGAAAATACCTACCTTACCTACCTACCTAGGTACTTAGCGTGTCCTCACGCTCCATGTTTGACGCCCAACAACGGTACTGAGCTAGGTACCTACAATGACTAACCACTCGCACACCCAAGCAGCTAAGGCGACGCGACAACAAAATGTGAAGCATCAAGCATTGATAGTCTCTAGGCTGTGGATACTACGCTTTTCACTGAGCCAATGGTCACGCCCAATTGAACTGGGTATATACAGTAGTGTAGGTAGTATACCTAGACGGCACGGCGACGTTGGGTATCAACATGGACACTGATACATGAACAGTACGGGATATTCTACTTAAAGATATCAACACCCGTGCCGAAGCTAGACTCCGGGCAGCATCGACTATGTGGGCTTGTGGACCTGGACCGGGTTGATCGCCCGTGCAAAGATGCGTGTGTGTGTTTGCTCGTTGTAATGGAGGACAGTTGCTATTGGCGGATACGATCTTTGGGGTGCGTTCTGTGTGGAGGTGGCTCAGGCAACCTGGTGTATTTGACAATTAGGTACGCATTGTGTTACTGATTTATTGGTCATGCTCGCCCTAGCGACTGCTCGTCCGGAATACACTAAGTCGTTATTTCTGCCTGCGGTGCGGCAAGATGCGAATGCCTAGTTGAGGCTGACGTGACTGTAACTGGGCTTAGAATGACTGAGTGGCTGTGAGACGGCGATGCTTCGTCACCCCACGGTAGCCTGCCGCGCACCGGCCAACACTTCCTGAGTTCTCAAAAGTACGCAGTACGACGGATAAGGCGGATCCCTTGGATGACCGCGAACCTGCGCGAGTGTGTTGTGTGGGCGGGTGTGTTGTGGGCGTGCAAGTGCGCGGGATGATGGGTGTGAGACTAGAGAGACGTATTAACAGGCGGAGTTCAGAGAAACAAGTGAGGATTACCTACCTACCAACCTACCTACTTCCTGAGGGCGAGAAGAGAGGAGAAATAACGGGCAATTGGCCAATAATGCTTACCAATTGGTGTTGATGGAGATAGGCTTTAGGAGGACGGATTCATGTTTATGCTGCAGCCTGCCTGTGGTAGGACGAGTGAGTCATTCTGTGATGGCAGAAGAGCTGCAAAGAATGTCCGAGGCGAGAGGGAGACGAAATACCAAGCGTAAGTACAAAGTACGAAGTACCTACATCATGGAGTGATTGGTACGGACGTACCTACTTTGCCTTAGGTACCTACGGAATACCTTAGGTACGAATACGGAATTCGTGCTACTCCGTTCGTGGTGAAGCGCAATTGGACAATTTTCCTGGTTATTTCCTATTTCTCAATTGCTCGCCATGTCCATTGGTGGACGAGAGTCACAGGCCCAGACCAGCGGCCCAACTGCTACCGAAATAGGACTAGCCTTTTGCAATAGTCATGCACTACTATAGCGAATAACGTACTAGGTACTTGTAAGTACGTCCGTGCCTAGGTACTTACTTATATAAGCTAGGTACCTAGGTACGGAATGGAGGCCCGTGCTTCTTACTGTACCTACCTAAGAGTAGTCAGTACATAAGGTACCTCTTACCTAAGGTAGGTAGGTACATGTCTGAAGTACAGATACCAGCACTCTCCTGGAGGGTACATGGATTGTTTTGAGGCCGCTCACATCATGTGGCAATGGCTAGGTCACGAGCCCACTAATGTATTCCGAAGACGGGGCGTGCCATTATTAGATAACCTATTACGGACGTATAATAACCCCCTTTCAACCCGCAAATACTTAGTCCGTAGGTAGGTATGTGATAGACTCCACCAAGACTCTTGGGATTACGGATACCCTAGGTAGGTAGATAGGTACCTACCCAGTACCTACGGACGTAGTGTAGGTAGATAGTATACCTTAGTGTGTGTAAAGGTGCTGATAAGTAACCCTAAACTTCAAAGTACCTACCAGCACCATGCAATGACGTCTTGAAGATAATACCTTAGGTAGGTAAAGCGTGCGGTCTCCTCAATTCAATTCAACTCAATCTTATTCAATTCGAATTAACCATCAGATACGGAATATGTCGAGGAATCACCGATGGTTCTAGCACTAATTCACCAACCATGCCGGACTCGGATGCATGGAATTGTGTATAACTCTTGCTCCAAGCCAGACCCAAGGTTGGGGGTTCCTCGGAGCAGCCAGTCTTGTCTCCTCGGCGTCATCGTCATGAATGAAGAGGAATGGGGTGTGCACTTATCCGACGGATCCGGTACTGCCACCCATTCCTCCAAACGCCGGTATCCATCCTCAATCTTGACCGGAGTTTCACGGTCTTAAATGCACTACTACTAATACAGCCTTTGCTCCCATCTGCAAAACAGGGGCAGTAAACACCGTTCATCGTGATCGTCTTCAGATTCGGGAACCGAGATTGGTGCTGAAGAGAGGCCGTTTAACTCCCGCTGACATCACACTTACTGCCGACTCGGATGTCAATTAATTCGTGGAGCGTTATTCTCCACAGCTTTGACATTTCCCCCAGACTAGGCTTGGGTGCTGCAGATTTATCTTGTGGGAGGAAGCCTAACGCAACCTCATCGTCCAGGTTGAGTGCCAATCCTCAGTTCTAGACTTCTTCACACTCGAATGTTACTTATGAATCGATCCAGGAGCCTTACGTCTCACCGCTCGTGAGCTAAGGATGTTCTAGTGTAGTAAGTACCTAGATCAACACAATCCACATGGTTTCCGACAGCAAAGCAACAAACCCGGTCCATCAGCGCATCAAGGCTTTCGGAAGATTCTTCTGAAACTTCGGTTGTGATGTTGTCGCCGATGGATGCCCAAGCATGCTGTCTTGCCATCTATCTCCAAGAGCATTGCCTTTGTCACATTAGGACACCATCTGCTCGCATCACTTTGATCACGTTCATCGGATACACTGGGACCATTTGACCTAAGCGATCTCCTAGGTACCTTCTGACGGGGTGGTGATACGCTATAAAGTCAGGCGCCACACGTCTAGTTACGGATCCGTAGTGGTGTGTGAGTCCACTTTCACGTGTCCGGCCATGCAGTACAAATGCAAACGCACACCATAGGTAGTGTACGGACGTAGTAGATACGGATGGGTAGGTTAAAGGCTAACTATAGAATAGATACCCAATCTATAAGCATCAATGGGATGTGTGTATGAAGGAGGTAGGTACTAGGTATGTAGGTACATATGTTAAGTGTACGTTCGTAGCGTAGATACCTATTGTTAGCTAGTAGAGTAGGCATTGCTATGCTCTATACCTAATTGACGATCTCCTTGCGGAATATAATATGCACTTCCGGGCCCTTGAGATTCGAAGAGCCATTGTTCTCGGGCTTAATCCGTTATATCTACGTCCGTACACACGGGCTTGTCCGCGACTATTAGTGGCCTAGCACTTATACGAAGCGCACTACCTATTCCGTGCCGTGGCTTGGCCTAGGTAATAGGTAGGTAGGTACCTAGGTACTAGGCACCTACCGAAGAGGTAATGTATGTCCGTACATACCTACCACCACCTAAGTACGCATCCGTATGTCAGGCCTCAATCTATAATACTTAAGTGCCTACCTACCTAGATCTACGGACCTAGGTATAGTACTTAGGTACCTTAGGTAGGTACCTTAGGTATACCTACGTCCGTACTATTACCCCGCTAACCCCTCCAACCCCTCATCTCGATCTTGGGTAGGTACTACCTACGGATCCGTACCTACCTACCGAAGGTAGCTGGTTCTCCCCTCGGTACGGACGTACATACTTCCATCTGCCCCTCCACCCCCCCTCCCCCCCAACCGCCGTCGACACAACCGCGACTACCAATGGGTTTCTGCTAAGTTATAAGTAGATGCGACATGATCTCGGTCGAGAGCCGCTGATTACTGACTCTTGCTTACATATCTACTCTATTCACTCTTGAGTCTGCGTCGCGAGAAGAACACGTGTAATACTTATTGCATGCATAATCTCTATATTCGACGCGCTGGCGTTTATCAACTAGTATCTAATCTATACTGGCCAGCACTGTTCCTCGTGAGGAGTCATGTTTCCTGCCTCATCAGGTTCTGATCACTTCACCTGCCTACCGGTACTGGGTACTACCTACTTTACTGCCTGAGATCCATGGCCCATTGTCATTACATATCGCCGGGCCTGTCTTCAGCTGCGGGATATCCCGTGCTACTACTACTTCACGTCGTGGGAACCTAAAACATGGCACATTATGTACGGATCCGTAGGTTTATTCTCTCACGAACCATCGTACAGATAATCCTTATTTATATATTACCAAAGCTGCATTTGCATGGTAAGCGCTGCTACCTTTTTGGCGTGACCGCAGTCTATTTTAAATTCTGGCAAACCAGCTATTATAACCTATCTCGTTGACTGTTCCATAAGATACACGTTAATATACTACTCCTTGACTGTTCGAAGACAACAAATGGGTACTTCACCAGTCTCGTATAGCACACCTGCTTGACGAAAATCTCATATGCGGTACCAATTAACCTTGGTCAGTTAAGCCTTACTGTCCTAGCCCGAACCGGGAGTAGAAGGGAACGAGGGGCTTGGGAAATTCCCCAGATTCATCGAGCTGGCCTTGTTCCCCCAATAATAACAGTGACTGAGTGCGTCGCTCAGCCATTGTGTCCAGGTCTTCCACCAAGTAATACCGCGGTTGAGTCCAGACACACCAATGATGACACCAATTGGACTAGCACAAAAATTTATCAGCTACCAATGTGCGAGCTTCAGATTGGTGACCGTAATCTGGATGCCTTAGTTGGTAGTTCACATGGCCTTGCAAGTATCAGCAAACGATGAGTCACAAAACATCACAAAATGAACAATAATAATGGGTCAGTACTATCTCCTTAAGGGTGGCTTTGCAGCCCAGGTCCGAGCTTTCAGAATAATCCAATCCAATATGAATGCTTGGAAAATGCCACCTAAGGTACAGTACGGAATACTGGGCTTTCTAGCAGACAACCTTAAGGAGATAGCGTGTATGTCGCGGTGGAGATTAGTAAGCCATATTTATGGCTCAGTTGTGGCTGGGCGAAGTGGCAGTGCACACAAGGAACAGGTGGATGATGCCTCTGCATCCACCTGAAAACGCCCCTAAGATAACCACCCCGTCTACGCGCCACCCCCTTCGCGAGCCGCCCTAAACTAGTCCCGGAATTGCCTCAAGTTTCCACAACCCTACTTTTTTTCACCGTAATTCTCCTCGCACCTACACATTTCAATCAATCGCACGCACATAATTTAATACTTCAGCCACCGTATAAACCAACATGGCCACTCTTGCAGCTAAACTACGTGCCGTGAAGGCTATAGAATCAATAGAAAAGGGACAGTCTCAACGCGAGGCTGCGAAAATCAACGAGATTGATCGAACCTATATACAGCGCCGATTAACTGGTATCCCGACCCGCGAAGAGATCAATGAACAGCGACAGGCCCTATCCATGCACCAAGAAGATGAATTAGTAGCATGGGCGCTCACCCAGGGCGCACTCGGCTTTGCACCACCGATATCTCGATTCAAAGACCATGCTCAACGAATCCTCACAGCACAACATGCTCCTACCTGCCCGAACCCCGTTCGAAGCCTAGGCAAAGCCTGGCATCTTCGTTTTCTACGCCGGCACCCGGAGCTGAAGAGCTTAAAAAGCCGTACAATTGATTTCAAACGTGTAAATGGGGCAAACCCGACGAATATTCACATCTTTTTCGACCGACTTGATGCACCCGAGATCCAACGCATTAAACCCTCGAACCTATACAATGCCGACGAGTACGGTGTTATGCAAGGGGTAGGAGACAATGGCACTGTTATAGGTTCCTCAGATCTCAGAACCGTGCTGAATAGAGGCCCGCAAAATCGAGAATGGTCAACAATTATTGAGGGAATCAGTGCTGCTGGCCACGCAATTCCCCCATTGGTAATTTTTGCTGGTAAATCCATACAAGAACAGTGATTTCCAGAGCAACAACATGATTTATTCACTGACTGGATGTTTACTTATTCACCTAATGGGTGGACTAGCAAGCATATTGCAGTAAAATGGCTCAAAGAGGTGTTTATTCCTCACACTGCACCCGATGATCCCAATGATTGGAGAGGTCTTATACTTGATGGTCACAACAGCCACACCACCACTGCGTTTATGGAGGAGTGTTTCATACATCGAATATATCTCATCTTCCTCCCTTCCCACTCATCGCATGTCCTTCAACCATGCGACTTGGGGCCATTTTCGGTCGTAAAACGGCGATATCGCACCATTTTAACTGAGCTGTGTGCTCAAAGATGCCAGTCCTATCCCGGGAAGCGAGAATTCCTAGAGGCATTCGCAACAGCACGACAAGAAGCTTTAAACAAGCAGAATATCCAGGGTGGATTCAGCGCAGCAGGTATTTATCCTAAAAATAGGCTGAAAGCACTGAACTCGCGGTATGTGCGCCTGAACGGGCCCAGGGCAGATAGGGGAACGCAAACGACATCGTCGCCCATAATTCCCCGCGAAAAAACACCAGATTTTCCATCATTGTTCACGGCTGTAACCATACCTACACCTCATTCATCTCGGGATTTAGTACCTATCAAGAAAGTACTGCGCGAAGATTCAAATATCTTTCAGAATCCTTCATCCCGATTCTTGTTTCGTCGGGTTGGTAAGGGCCTCGACGTTGCGAATGGAAAAATTGCGGCTTTGTCTAAGGAAAACAGTGAACTTCGGGCTCAATTGAATGATGCGAGATGCAAGAAGCGAAAGAAGGTAAAACCGGGCCCGAATGAGGAATTTGTACGAATACAACAGGTGCTGGAAGCTAGAGGTACTCAAAGACGGACTCGGCGACGAGTAGTGGCGGATTCCGATGACGAGGTGGCACACACTGTTCCTGACAGCGACGACATGGTAGAGGATTGCATCATTGTTCAGACTAATCAGCAGCTAGCTGGCAGCTGACACCATCCCGACATAATACACACCTATTGATTGTGGTACTATGCCTTTGAGGCCGGCTCGTGAAGGGGGTGGCGCGTAGACGGGGTGGTTATCTTATCTTGTGGGAGAATGGCGAGGGTTGGTTGTATTAGTGCTAGTGCTAGGTACCTATCTTGCATGAAAAAACAGCTCCGAAGTTACTCCGTACCTTACGAAGTATCGTATACTTATACATTGCACCACACCCGATATATGAAGCATGTACGCAGTACATACTTAATATATGAAGCAGTGGATACGGCCTTCTGTCCCACTACATCAGGTACCTTAGGTATGTACGGACGTACCTACTCATTACTTATGTACCAGGTAATGTAGGCGGATGTATTTGCCTAAACCACCTACACCAAGGTCACGGTGTTCGTGTCGACGGTTGAATTAGATCTACTCGGGGACCCATTCGCCAATCCCTTTAAAATGGTGCTTTCTGCTCTATCAAGCTCGTACCAGCTTTACAAGCAGGACACCGACTCTGTGGCAGCATGGCTCGCGTCCACGGCCAAGTCTCTCGGCTTCACTCGTAACCTTTCTTCTTCTACTAGTAAAGCAAGCAGGGTAAGTGGTCGGATCAAGAGAGAGGCTCGAACCCCGACCCCGACTAAAACCAAAGACACTTCCGGACAGAATGCTCCGACCGTAGGCCCCAAGTATATCATCGATATCAAGGACTTCGTCCCCCTGGCAGAATATCTGGCCGAAAAGGCCACCCCCGTACCGGCTACGGTCAGGAGCACCATCGATCGCGTCATAGTCGCTCGGTCTGCCTTCGGAGACAAACTTGAAAAGCATGGCAAGGCTCCCACCGAGATTTCTGATGCAAAGCATCAGTACTTCATCGGAGGTGAGCTGTTGCCGTCAGTGATGTCCTCTTGTTTTATAGATGCTAACTGCTGCTCCTCCAGTTCTGGAGAGAGTACGCGAGGTGTTAATGCCTTTCATGCCCGCTGATTCTGTAAACCAGGGTGAATTTATAGACGAGAACTTGAGCAATCGGTTCGCTAGCCTTGCTGTCTACGAACCTTGCCCAGAGTTCCTGGATACACCCGACATTCAGAGACCGGCAAAGACTCAAGACGACAACGCGACTTATGAAGCTGAAGACGAGGCGTCCTTTGAGCACGCAATATTTGCTTTAACCATAGTGATCAACGACATGAATCGTGTTCGAGCTCGCATTCATTGGATCTGGTCCAACTATAAGAATGCCGTCTTTGATCTTGCGGTAGCTGCCGTCGCTACCAATACCGCCATTGACCTTGTCAGAAATATGATGGAGGATATTGTACCTCTGCTGGACAGACACGGCGGACTACGTACCATGCTCCGAAAATTCCACGTTGTCCAATGCTTGATGCAAGGTTGGGACATTGATAAAATATTTGTAGAGGGCAATGACAACTTCAATTACGACACTTATGATATTGGCTATGGCGCATATTTTACTGTCTACCGATTACTCGAGGCATTTATTGACGTTATCGAGCCAGGTCAGATTCCCATATACAAAGAAGGCATGTTCGGATCCTACGACCCGGCGAGTGATCGGTCCCGCAAGACAGGATACCAGAAGTTTGAAGATGACCGGGCTTTGCTGATGCCCTTCTTTACCGAACTCATGACCGCTTCCCGCGGTGTTGTTGATTGGCCAATCAAAGACGAGTTCTTACGTGGCGTGGAGGAGCTAGCCGAGACCAAAAGGGTGCCATTCTATGCTGTGTTTGCTGCCCAGATATTCTTGGACATCACCTATGAGCTGCGCGAGACTATTGAGAAGCCTTTCCGCACATTGCTGACTCACACGATATCCATGGATAACGACATTAAGTTCCATTTCGATTTTCATGCCGATCTGAAGATCAACACATGGCCCACGACCAACGATGGGTGGATGCAAGAGCTCCAAAAAAATCTTCAATGGATTCGTAAGGATCCGTTACGTGCCACTCAGGCTAAAGTGTATCGACGGGTAGGTATGGAGGTACAAAACAAGCAAAGTCATCGCATTTTCCGCATGTCACCCATCGCCTGCGGTCTCTTTCTCTACCACTTCCGTTCTCGATATCGCGAGGCCGGTTTAGCTGTTGCCGATGTCTGGGGCTCAATTCAGTACTGTGAACACCTGTACAATGCCGTGCGACAGGAGAAGATGTTGAACACCATGTGGCCAGATATGGACATTCTTGAGGTCAATCTGGGCCGAGATAGCTTCTACGTGGGCGGCGACGTGCCAAGAACCCCCCAGGACTACTTCAAAAAATTTTGCTTCCAGATGGGAACTTCGGCTGCAGCCATGACCGGGAGCAGACGCAAAAATACGCCATTGGCTTCCAAATCTGGCCCTCGTGGCCTGAAGGAATCGTCACCTGTCTTGTCTATGTTCAAAGCGCGCTATGTTGATAACACCGGTCAAGTCGACTTGACACCAGAACATGTCGGTCAGATCATCGAGCTCAGCTTATTTGAAGAAGGCACCGGAGAGGATGGCGTTATCATGATGGGTCAAATCGGGGATCCCAACAAGCTGAAAGAGAAAAAGCGGCTCCGACAACTGAGGAATCGGGGGGGAGGCAGCCTGGCCAAGAGAAGTAATATGCCCCTTGAGCAACTTATCAAACCCCTCACCCTCGCCCTCCACGCCGAAACACTGGAATATGTCTACCCTTACCTGAATATGCACCGGTTGTGCTGGCAACTACTTCGAGTTGTAAAGGAGTCATGTGACTCTATACTGAGACAGCTTTATACCCCAGCCTATTTGGAGAAAGAGTCTCAGCTTCCGTGGATTGTTGGATGGATATTCATGGCCGCCGGTGGTTCGGAGGCTGGTATATCGGATCGCCGACCGCTACAGTTAGCAGCCAAGGCCATGGACGTTTTCCTTAGCACTGGGAGCTCTAGCGTCATAATCCGACAATACCTGGGGAAACAATTGGGAATCCCTATCAAGTTTGAACTAGAGGGAGATGATGACGACAGCGAGGGTGAAATTTGAGAATGTGAAATTGAACACGACGGGCGCTCTCTGAGAATAGATGATATGGATCTGAGGAGTCTTTGATATTGTTCTGTGTTCGCGAATGTCTGCCAGGTAGAAATTTACATATTAGCAGGATTCTCTTCCATCTATCGGCTTGCTAATCGGTAGTATGAAGCGCCGTGATATTGGCTTGACAATGCGTGGCCTCTACCGCACTGTGATAATTCTAATTTGTTCATCATGCGTTGCACAAGACCGGGATCGCGAGGAATACTCTCGTCAACATACCAGGTAGCGACATTGAGTATATATGCTTGCGGTTTTGAAATGACCAACACCCCGTACATTCATCTGCTCACGTACTAGGTATACCCAGCCTTGACAACATCCGCGAAACCATCCTGCGTCCTGTCTGCGTTGGATGAAATTTCGATATGGTTGCTTGTTAATTATAGACTGGTTCTTCCTTTTCACAGATTCCATCTCGACGCGGACGAAGAGCATTGCCGCGAACGCGTCCGTTATGCCACCTGTGACTTCGTGGCCTGCTTAGGAACTTATGGAGCGTGCTTGCTAGAATTGCACGTTCCGAAGTTGAGTTTGTGACTTGAGGTGATTGTATTGTTGGTTTCTAAGGTTGCGAAATCGTCCTGTCCAAGACCCCGTCTATGCTGAGTTTGGTTGCGTCTCGGCCTGTGTGGATTGTACTGTTCTAACGTCCTTGGATGAATGGGCCTTTACTGAATATCGTGGTTTGCGGACCGGAATGTACTGACGAATATTAATGTTTGGGGGTATCTTCTCATTAGGTAGTATATGGCGTTTAACGTCTAACTCGGTCCGTGAGCGTTTGGACGCGAGGCACGGAGGGGGTTTTAGTGTAAGGTTTCTATGCTACAGTGGTTTTCCTTTCCTTCTTGACCCAAGTCGTAATCGTGAATAACGTTATATAGTAGATATCATGGCCTGTGATGGTGCAATAGAATTAAATAACTGTAAATGGGGTCTGGCTCCTTGGAGGGAATTAAGCGCTTGTGCTGAAATAATAATTCTCCCAAAGATACTCGTAGTCCTCTAGGATGCCAGAAACCAGACTCGGCATGCGTTGACGCATGCCAGTTACCAGGCCTTTGGTAACGTTTTGATAGAAGGCCCCCCTCATTGACCACCACACGGCAGCCCAATATCGCTTTCCCCATTCGTCTTGTTCCAGAGAAGTTGTCCGGAGGCCGCGATCGCGCAATTGTCGGGCGGTGTACTCAATGCTGAGTCCAATAATCCACGGCACCCAAGACTTCTTATCTTTACTCTGCGATAGAGCCACCGCATACATGAGGGGCGACAATATGTGCAATATCTCAGCAGCTTTGCCAGACCTCGATAGGGTGTTGAGAAGTTTTGCAGCGGGTTTGATGTCGTCGGCAGTCAAGACGCGACTTTGTAAATATGAGCTGACATCCGTGGGACTCGGCAGACTCGGTAGGCTAGACTTTGTTCGCGGCATGGGCCATTCCTTCTCATGCACAGCCCTCGCCGAGCTGTTCATCTCGACTCCACAAGACTCCTCACCCATCAACTCATTCAGAGCAGCGTCGTCGTCTGATTCATCTTCTTGGGTGGGAATGGGTTCACGTTCAGGAAGCGGGGGCGTCACGAGAGGCCTCGAGTTCGTCACTCGCATCAGGAGGAGACGACATACAGCTTTGAAGGCCTCTAGCATTATGATGACACGCCAACGCAACTTCTCGCCCCGTCGCTTTGCGGCCATCTCCCATAGTAGCTGGGTGTACTGAATAATCTGCAACAGCAGTGCTATTCTCCGATACATACTACTCTTAGATGTCCAGAACCTCGTATAGCGAGCATGAGGGCCGGGTAAGCGAGCAGAGAATGAGGATCCGACCTTGTTCAAGGCAGTACGGAGAAGGGCGTCGTGATACAGGGTGATGAGCTGAACGGTGGAGTGAACGGCTTCCGAGGCGATCTCCGCATCACGGAAACGACCAGGAATTATATAAGTTAGAGATCGCAAAGTGCTCTCAATTTGCGACACCTGGTGGGAGTTTTTGGTGATGAAATCACCGTACATATGAAGCAATTTGGGCGGCATGGTGACGGGTCTTCGAACGGGAAATTGCGACGGCGGTGGGAGTGCGGAGGCGTCGGTGAAAAGGGAATCGGGCGACGATGAGATGAAAGTGACGAAATTCGATCACGAGAAGTGTTTAGATATTAATATGTGTGATGGCAGGCTTGGGATGTTGAGCAGCAGATAGGAGCAAATAAAGGAACCAAAAGAAAGGGATGGGGAATTGAGGATGGATGGATTAGATTTCGCGTCATGGATTGAAATGGCTGCACCATTGAAAGCCTCGGCTGAGATTCCACTGCCAGCAGCTGCTATTTTAGCGGGTGTGGGGCTGCCATAGGGCCTAAGAAATGGGGCTCGCGCACCTGTAAATTTGGTGGACGGCCTCCTTTCCGGACATGCCCCCGCAATCAGCCGCCCATGAGTCTCGACTGTTCCGGACGTTGGGCCGGACAGCTTCGTGTCTACAGTCCGGCCTGCTCGTCATGATGATCATGAAATTCCTCGAATGCATTGGCCGTAGCCGTTATGTATTTGTTTTATGATGACGAGTCGGTATGTATTAATATCGCACTTCACGAAGGCACTCAGTATAAACCTTAGGTTCTTGGTACCTACTCAAAACTCCACCTGGACTCCTGGCAGTACCGGTACCTTGCATAGTGTGATGTGAATCCTAGAATAGGCTAAACAGCTGACCGGCTAAACGGCTAAACTAGCGGCGGTGATCGCACCAATAGGCTCGCAGCGTGTAAGATGTGGCCCCACAAGGGCAGGCTATTATATAGCACTAAACCACAACCTAGACTAAACCCTTCCTTCAATATATTCAACTAGTTGATTCATACAATTTCTACAATTCAGGTTATAATTGATTATGGTCCTCTTTATTGTCAGGAAACGTCTCCATCTTATATCTTCCTCATTCCCACCCTGCGATAATCTTGTGACAAGGGCTTCTATACGAGGGATAGCATACAACAGTGCGCGCGACAAGTGCGAAGACCTTAGTCTGACGGAACAGAACTTATCGGTCACGGATGATTGTTTGATGTGCGAGTGTCAATTATACGAGAGTGAAGAGCCTGGAATAATAATTCAATTCAGCTTATAATAGTTTATGGCCGCAAAGAGTTGTTTGGGTCCTCCGTCTTCTGTTAAACAACATCAGAAGGGACTACCACTACTTAAACCTTTGCACAAGTCCCCAGCGACTACGTCAAAACCGACGACATTGTAATTACACAAGACAAGCTCGGGGTTTGAAGAACCATTAGCTCGCCAACTAGCAACTGGGGCCTATTCGTATCTGTCTACAACATGTGAGAGGTATCACCGCGTTCTAGCATGGCTTCTGACTTAGAGGCGTTCAGCCATTATTTAGCAGATGGTAGCATCGAGGCACTGT